>SJYV01028472.1:7965-23012 GCA_006410875.1 Neotragus pygmaeus | reverse complement strand
TGGAGAGGGTGGCCTCTGGAGCTGGCCTGCCAGGGCTCCAGTCCCCAGAGCTTCATTCTGGGCAAGTCCCGGAGCTTCTGATTGCTTTTCTGTAAAACGGGCTAATACAGCACCTGTCTCCCAGTGGCTGAGTGGGCAGAGAGAGCTAACCTGTGTGAGGCATTCCATCCGGCAGTAGTTGTCACGGAAGCACTCATCCATTCCCGTTTTGTATTTTATTGTTTAAATTGCACCTCCTTCATCCTCCAGTACCTCATGTCAGTGTTTAACTTTCCTACTGAAATCCCTACTGGGTGTGGATAATAAAGCTCATTCTTGCAGGAATTAGGCCTAGAGCCAAGTGACTTTAAAAAAAAATTGATTAGTTAATGTATGGCTGTGCTGGGGGTTTGTTGCTGGATGTAGACCTCCTCTAGATGCGGTGAGCCAGGGCTTCTCTCTGGTTACGGTGTGTAGGCTTCTCCTTGTGGTGGCTCCTCTTGGTGGGAAGCACGGACACTGGGGCGCTTGGGTTTCGTTGCCCTATGGCCCGAGGGATCTTCCCAGAGCAGAGCTCAGACCCACGGCCCCTGATTTGGCAAGGCCGATTCTTAACCACTGGGCTACCAGGGAAGTCCTCCCAAGTGACGCTTTACAAACTTGAAATTGCTTCCATACCTCATGCTTTTGTTGTTATTGTTGGGTTTTTTTAATCTCATGGTTTTAAATATTAAATGTTAGTCACTCAGTCGTGTCTGACTCTTTGTGACCCCATGAACTGTAGCCCGCCAGGCTCTTCTGTCCATGGGATTCTCCAGGCAAGAATAGTGGAGTGGGTAGTCATTACCTTCTTCAGGGGGTCGTCCTGACCCAGGAATTGAACTTGGGCCTCCCACATTGCAGGCAGATTTCTTTACCATCTGAGCTGCTAGGGAAGCCCCTTAAATATTAAAAATTCATGCAGTTATTTATTTGCTGAAGTTTGAAAATCGTGTGAGGTGACTTACTGTCAAGGTTGATTGGCATTGTACAAACCAGCTGTTCTCCCGTGGCCCTGCACGCCACTGCGCACGCCCAGGATCCAGCAGGAGAGGCTCGGCTTCACGCGGAGCGAACACCCTGAGTCCCTCGTTGTGGTTAGTCTAAGGGTGGTTCTTTTTCAGGAAAAGCAAATGAGACAGTCATTGAAGTTAGTAAGAACAGGCAGCGGAAGAGATGATCACAGATTGAAATGCATCAGAATGAACTTTGATAGCAAATTTCTTTTTTCCCCACACTTTAAACTTTTTATTTTGTACTGGGGTACAGCCGAATAGCAGTGTTGTGGTGGTTTCAGGTGGATGGCAGAGGGACTCAGCCATACATGTGCATGTATCCATTCTCCCCAAAGCCCCCTCCCCGCCGGGCTGCCCCACAGCAATGAGCAGAGTGCCACGTGCTGTGCGGTGGGGGCTTGTTGGTTATCCGTTTATGTAGCAGTGGGCACACGTCTGTCCCAAACGCCATAACTGTCTCTTCCCTCTGGCAACCATAAGTTTGCTTTCTGAGTCTCACAGAAAATTTCTTAATCAGTCATTTAATTTCTGTGTCCATTGCAGTGAAAGCTCCAGGCAGCCCAGAATGAGATGTATTGCTGAAACAACCAGAGGCTGTGGAGAAGAGGGTTTTTGCATAAAAATTGATGACAGAAACAGGAGTAAGCAAGAGTTATCTTTTTAAAAATGATCTTTGGAGTCTCGCTGTTTGTCTGGTCTCAGGATGTTCTCGCTGCTTAGGGAAGGCTTCAGTAGTCATTCAGAGGGACCAGGACCGGCACCTTGGTGCTGCTGTCACTCGTGTGTGCGCACCGTACGCTTTTCCAGGCCTGGGTACTGGGTTTTGGCCCCTGGTTATTCGCACACAGATTACTTCAGCGATGAATTATCCCCCAGGGGTGAGGGCAGGCTTACAGCAGCCCGCAGTTAGCGTTTTCAGTGTGGTGGCCTGCCCTGTGATCCCCTCTCAGGGGCTCGGGCACTCTCTTCCCGGAAACACGCCTGTGTGCTGTACTGACAAACCCTGGCTTACCATTTGGGGACTGAAATTCCAGAACAGTTTTCTGTTATGAACTGAAATTTAAAGTCATTTTCTGGGACCTGTCCTAAGCTCTGCATCTGTCTTCTGAGCTGACCTCTGGCTGGAGGGTGTGCCGGCCGCGGCCTCCCGGGGCGCCAGCGGTGTGACGCAGGCACGCTGGGTCAGTGTGTCTGGTGGGAATCCCAGCTCCCTGGAGAGGAGTCCGGAGAAGTGTCCGTAGCCCTCTCGCTTCAGCTTTCAGCTTGTTTGCTCTTAAAGAAAGCTCGCACTAGCGTACTGTCTAGCAATCGCAAGTTCCTCTGCTACAGTTCTCTGCTGCTCTGCGTTCTTTGTTTTAATGCTTGTTATTGCCTCAGACCTAGGAAGATAATTTCCTGTGTTCTTGCCTCCCAGCGTCTCTCTTTGGTGAAGGGTTTTTCAGTGCGGCTGTTTGCAAGTTCAGGTTACTTTCTGTCTTTAGCTTGCTTCCCAGAGTTGGTTCAAAAGCCTTCCCAGGCCTCTGTTGGTCCTCACCTGTGCAGTAGGGCTTGGGCTTTACAGTTTTTCAGGGTTTTTACGTTATACCTACATCGTATTCTTCTTGAGATGTGCAGTGTACAGGGTGTCTTTTAGGGGCTCAAAGGTGATAGTATGTAACCAGGGCCTCAAACTCAGGGACTTTCTCTTGCATACCTGTGTTAAGATCTAACACCTGCTAGTGAAACATTATACTGCCGCTTCATGGTTGAGAAATGTCCACACCCAAACTCAGGAAGCTAAAGTTAGAAATTGTGGCTCAGCCAAGTGCTGGAAAAGGCTCGTGGGGATTAAGAACCTGCATGGTGGTAGGATTTCTGTCTGTCTGTGAAGGAGGAGCCAGGGAAGAAGAGAGGGTCGGTGGTGGAGGCAGAACTTGGCCTTTGAAACTGCTGCAGAGCCTTAACCAATAAAAATAACCTGACGGGCCAGGGCATTCCAAAGTTTGGCTCCAAGTTGGGACTTTTACATGGAAATATATGAGTAGTTTTGTGACAGAAATCAATGGGAATAAAAAGCAGGATTTAGTTTAAACCGAATTTTGAAGCAGTGTGATTGTGAGAAAGAGAAGAAAATCCTATCTTGACTCAACATGGATGAATAATAGTCCAAGCGAGTCTCGCCCGTGCCAGCGGGAAAGAAAGGGCCAGATCCTGGGTGGTGGGCCAGGCCCTGGGTGGGGGCCGCCAGCCTGTCCCAAGGTTGAGAGTGCGCTTGGAACGTGCGCCTTTTCCTGTGCTGTTGACTTGGAACAGGATACTGTTTTAAGTAAGTTCACGTGTTCGGGGTTTCACAGCATAGAGGTGTATCTGTAACAGTACTGTTTCCGGTTGATCTCATCACATGCGTGATTTGTCCCTCTTCCCTTGGGTTTCCTCCTTTGCACTGGTTGAATCTGAGAGATGCAGGGTAGGGGTGTTGAGGGGAAGCTCTCTTGTGTGCCGAGTGCTGTGAATTTTAATGTTTCACAGTGTGTGTCCGTGGCAGTGGGCTTCCTCCTTACCGGCCTCATGCTGGGGGATACGGGGAGGCTGTGTGATGGTGGTCGTTGTCCCGGACAGGCAGCCTTCCCACCACAGGCCCTCGGTGGCTAGGGACCCAGGCAGCCGGCCTCCCCGCCTGCGGAAGAGAGGCCGCCCCAGAACCCACAGCCGGTGGCACTGCAGTCTCTGCAGCTCGGGGCGTGGCTGAGCCCCGGGTGCGGCCCTGCCCCTCGCCGCTGTCCTCGCCCTGGCAGAGCCACGTGGGGCGCGCAGATGTGTGTTACTGGAGGCGGGTTTGCTCCTGTGTCTGTGAGGCTCGCGTCTGCATAGAGAAATCTGATAGTGCCGAGGCCTTCAGGACTGAGCAGCAGCCTTGAGTCAAGCCCCTGGGCCTCCACAGACTTGAAAGGTCCAACGTCTTGACTCCTGCAGGTGATGTGCGTGAGTGTCGGGTGCTGTTTGGCACACACGTCTGAATGTGTGTGCCTGAGCGGCACCACAGGGGAGGACATGCGTACATGTTCACAGAACTTGACCTCTGCTGGTGGCTGAGGTGGTGGCGGGCACCCCCGGGTTATGCGTGGGTTTATTCCCGGTCGTCCCTGAGGCTGCGGGTCAGTAGCACTTGGGGGGTCTCTGTAGCCAGCTTCCCCCTGTGTCGGCCTCTCCTCTCCACCTGGAAGCCTGTGTCTGGGTCCTCCCTCCCGGGCAGACCCGCCCGCCTGCTCCTCCTGCCCTTGGGTTCACGCCCCTCTCTTTCTGTTTTCACCCGCTGTATCCTCCTGGTGTTGAGTCATTCATCTGCTGTTTATTGGGATCTCCAGTGTGCGGCCCCATGCCTGGGGGACGGGGACGACTGTCCCTGGGAGGACAAAGACTTTTCTGGAACTTTTTATTTTGAAATGATTTTCTTGGCTTACAAAAAAGTTGCAAACATAATACAAAGTTGAAAACCTAGCTGTGGGCACCGCCTCCTGGACACCCCGTTCCTGCCCTGGGGTCCACGTGAGTTTCCTCCTCGAAGCCTGTGCCTTCTGTATGCAGCGCTCTGGTTCTCAGCCTACTTCTTGACAGCGTTGTGACTTCTGACGGAGGGCAGGGGTGTGGAGCGCCGCCGAGGTGAGGCAGGGGCGACGGCAGGGGTGAGAAGAGGCGCTGCCGGGGCTCGAGCTATCGAGGTGAACCTGGGTTCTGTGGCCATGGCCTCGGTGGAGATGCAGGATGTAGGGGAGAACATGACGCCCTCCAGTCTCAAGCTGCACCCAGAGACAGCGGGGCCTCTTCCTGAACTGGGAGTGGTGCTCTGTGCCGGGTGCCTCAGGGCCCTGGCCATTCTGGGGGTGGGAGTGGCTCCCGAGGGCGCAGCAGGGACCTGAGGTCACTACTGAAGATGCTTCGGGGGGACAGAGCCACCCGCTGGGGTGACCCTCCCTGGGCCCCTCCTTAGGGCTTTGGTCCTGACAGTCACCCTGCCAGAGAGTGGCAGGTCCCCTTTGCAAACGAGCAGAGGCAGGTGGGGGGCGGCCGGACCCCAGCCCTCCCGAACCGGGGCCGGGGGGACACAGTCTGCCTCCGTGGCCCTTCCTGGTCTTCACTTTGGGGACAAAGAAGTGGTCTAGTTTAAGGGCTGCTGCTAAGTTGCTTCAGTCGTGTCGACTCTGTGCGACCCCATAGACAGCAGCCCACCAGGCTCCCCCGTCCCTGGGATTCTCCAGGCAAGANCGCTGGGGTGACCCTCCCTGGGCCCCTCCTTAGGGCTTTGGTCCTGACAGTCACCCTGCCAGAGAGTGGCAGGTCCCCTTTGCAAACGAGCAGAGGCAGGTGGGGGGCGGCCGGACCCCAGCCCTCCCGAACCGGGGCCGGGGGGACACAGTCTGCCTCCGTGGCCCTTCCTGGTCTTCACTTTGGGGACAAAGAAGTGGTCTAGTTTAAGGGCTGCTGCTAAGTTGCTTCAGTCGTGTCGACTCTGTGCGACCCCATAGACAGCAGCCCACCAGGCTCCCCCGTCCCTGGGATTCTCCAGGCAAGAACACTGGAGCAGGTTGCCATTTCCTTCTCCAATGCATGAAAGTGAAGAGTGAAAGTGAAGTGAAGTGGATCAGAGTTAGGAATGGAAGTGTCCGGCTCTTAGTGACCCCATGGACTGCAGCCTACCAGGCTCCTGCATCCATGGGATTTTCCAGGCCAGAGTCCTGGAGTGGGGTGCCAGTGCCTTCTCTGAGTTGAAGGGCAGAGCAGTCTTATTTCGTCTCCCTTTGGGGCTCTCAGAAAGCTGGACCCTGCACAGGTGCCTGCTGGAGTTCCTTCCATTCCTGGAGGAGCCCTTTCCTGCCTCAGCCCCGCTGTTTGCAGCGGTGGGAGAGGGTCACTTGCAAAGGAAGCTGCAGGCGGCCAGCTCTCCCCTCGCTGGGACTAGCGGTGGTCTTCTCTGTCTCTTTTCCTCCTTTTTTCCCTCTTATCCTTACCAGCTTGGCTTTTAATGTTAGAAAAGTTGTGGAAACACTGGAACTTAGGAGAATCACTCCAGGCTTGTGTGTCCTCTGGAGGGTTTCCAGGGCCCCTGTGATCTTGTTAGAGCCCCTGGCTATCTCGCTGAGATGCTGTGGCCCGTGTCTGTGCTTGCTCCTGATAGCTGGCCTTGAGCAGTGTTAATCTGTCTTAAATGCATGAGTATTGTCCTTACCATGCCCTCATTTAAGGTTTCTGACTTTGTAGACTGTTCGTTCTAAACATGTGTCTAATTTTCACCATTTTTATAAACTCAGGCTGCAGATGAAGACATTAAAAAAAATCCTAATCTGTGTTTTTAGTTGTTTTCTTGTTTTGTATAAAATATAACAATTCAGAGAGATACAGACTTCACCTTCTGGGAATCGTGTTGTTTCTTCCAGCTTTTGTTTCTGCAGCCTCAGGAAGTGCAGTGCCTTTTCTCTGTGTTCTTGGTTCTGAGTGGGAGAGGGTTCCACTCAGAAGCCTGGGAGAGTGGGAGAGCCAAAATTCCTGTCTCCTCCTCCAGCCCACGCTTTACTGGTCCCGAGTCTTTCCCACAAGTCTGGTCAGTAGAACTTTTTGAAAAATACGAGTTTAAAAACAAAAGCTCCAAAAAAAATGCCTGTGTGCATTTGGTGGCATGTATTCCACCCTGGCAGTGAAGGGAGGGTACTGGTTTGTGGTGTCTGTACAAGGGGAGATGCTAGGCAGCCCCACGCTCCAGGTTCTCCTGTAGGAATTTTCCAGGTAATGCTCTGGGGTCTCCAGGCTGCTGTGTGGCTGTCTCTAGCCCTAGCCTGGCCTGCTGGCGCTTCCCTCTGGCCATCCTTCTGTGAACCGCAGCCTTCCTCCCCATACTCGTCACCTGGGCCCCTTGAGAAGAGCTTCCAGCTTTGCTGATCAGAGTTAGGAATGGAAGTCCAGCAGAGCCATCACAAGGGTAATCATGCTTGGCAAAGCTGGCTGTGTGTCCAGCACTGGGAGAGCTTTCTTACCTTTTATTCCAGGAACTACTGCCTTCCCATAAGAATCTGAGACAGAATCAAATTAGATTCAGCAGGAACCCCCAGGCCCAGCCCCAGGTTGTTGGTAGTTTGCTTCGTTACGCCAGAGCTGGGTACTGCCCCCTTTTACAGGTGAGATGGCCTGAGCACGTTTGAAACCCAGATCCTCCTGACCCTGGAGGCTGTTTGTCCCAGCTTCCCTCGCCTCCACAGACCTGGCCTCTTTACAATTCCTGTCTCCTCCTCCGGCCCACGCTTTTCTGATCCCGGGTCTTTCCCACAAGTATGATCAGTAGAACTTTTTGGAAAATACGAGTTTAAAAACAAAAGCTCCAAAAAAATCTTTCTTGAGACCTGCTTCTTAAGCCCCCTGAGATCTGTATCTAATGATTACATTCCCTGTCCTCTGGGATAGGATTTTGGAGTTTTATTTTTTGTCTTGAGTGTGTTGATAAAGCAGGAACCTGCTTCTAGTTTTGAGACCTCAGACCGGCACCCTTACAGGAATAGTCTTCCACGCTAGCAGCATATCTGCACCACCCGTGCTGGTTGATGTTGCCGCCCCAAGTCCTTTCCTTCCCTGCAGAACCGCTCCGCTTTTGTAACTGCACACGACCCAAGAAGTTAAGACTCAGGCTGCCCGCATCCCAGGGCCGCTCTGTTTATTGTCCTCACCTTTCAGGGAGGGAAACATTTAGAGTGGAGTCAGGAGAAGAAAGGAGACAACAGAGGAACCTTGGTAACACCAGTTTTTGTGTTATTAATATGTCATTATTACCTGAGTTGAGCCTGGGGCCTCTCAGCTGCTGAATGTGTGAGCACAGCTGGGACTGTCCACCTCCGCTGCGCTTTTATACCCAGTGGAAGAGTGAGCTTGAGTGAACTTACAGACCTGCACGGAGTGAGGTGGTGAGGACATCACTCTGAGAAAACAGGATAGTGACCTTCAGAGAGCGGTCAGAGGGCCCATGTTCTGTTGCCCTTATTCCGTGAGGTACCTGCTGTGGGTTAGACACACCCGGAGTCCAGGCTGCCTGACCTCCCTGCATCTGAGAGCCGGGGTGTGTGTGGGGCTTTGCTGTTGGTGCCGTTGGGGTTGCATGCTTCCTGCTTTTGCTCTGCGCACTGATGCTGGCAGACAGTCTGACGTGAGTATTCAGTGTGTCGTTCTAGCCCTGGTGGGTTAGACCAGGCGGACCACATCTTTTACCATCACGGAAACTCTTCAGCAGCATGTTTCTGCTGCTACAATTATTATCCAGAAGATTGGCCCGTGCGATGTAATAATTTTCAAATAGTCTTGTTAATAGCAGCTTCTACATGAGCCTTGCCTTCTCCACCCAGTTTGCCAGTTTTCAGAGAAGTCAGTGTCCTGTAGAGGAAGGAACAGTCCTTTGCAGTCTGAGCGTGTCACCTGCTGGGTGCATCTGCGCAGGTTAGGTTGGAGTCTGCATCCTGTATCTGTAGAAAGGAAATACGGGCATCTGCTGACCACGCCGTGTAGAACAGAGAAGGAGGCACCCTGCAGGCCCAGCACCCAGGAGCCAGCCCACAGGCACACACTGCCGGTCCCCGGCCACCCCAAGGCTACCCTCTGATCTTTGTCAGGCCACTCAGGGTTTAAGTCTACAAGGTAGTCCTTTGCAGCATGAGGACCACTTAGAAGGCCAGTCCTTGAACAGAGGCAAAATCTGCCTCCCTAGAACCATTGTTCAGAGCAGTTTCCTGACTTTTAGAGTGAAAGCTTTCGCCTTCTGCCACGACTCCTCCTCTCCCCAACTCCCCCAGCCACCCTCTGATGGAGGCCTTCAAACACCTCTCTGAAAGGTACACCTGCTTGGAGCCAGTGGTTTACAGAGTTAGTCAGGAGCTTGCTTGCTGGCCCTCTGTAATCAGTCCAGTAGAGAGTGATATTTGGGCCTCCCACTCCAGTGTTCTTGCCTGGAGAATCCCAGGGATTGGGGAGCCTGGTGGGCTGCCGCCTATGGGGTCGCACAGAGTTGGACACGACTGAAGTGACTTAGTAGCAGTGGTCTGGTGGCTGAGGCTTCCCCTTCCACTACAGGGGCTGCAGGGTGGATCTCTGGTCAGCGAGCTCAGATCCCACACAGCTAGTGGCCAAAACACCAAAAAACACAAACAGAAAGCACATGGATGCAATATTGTAACAAAATTCAACAGAGACTTTAAGAATGGGCCACAAAAAATGTCTTAAAATGATATTTAGGGGCATAGATTGAAAAAATAAACATGGAAGTTCAGAGAAGGAAGAGTCCATTCAGCTGAGAGGTTGAGGAGGACTTTTTATTTTTTGTCGCTTTAAACAGGGAGCAGTGGTGGTTGGAGAAGGTGACCTCAGAGACGGACGCCCACTGCTCTCTGCCCTCACCTTTGCCGACTTTTCCTCCCAGCCTGTGTTGGAACCTGCCAACGTCGTGTGTATTTCCCCATTCATTTGTCTGTCTGCCCAGCCACAGTGTCAGGACACTGCAGGCACGTGTGGTTTCATCTTCAGCTGGAAGGCCCCTAACACATCACCGGGGCTCAGTTGTTTGTTGATTGAGTAAAGCCACCAGCCAGTAGCCGAATCCGCAGGCAACGGCTTTGAGCAAAGCTGGTCAGACGCTGCCTTACTTTGTTTCCTCTGTCACAGCCAGGGAGAGGCGCAGTTCTGCTTTACTCCTGAAGGACAGGGCTGCCAGGCCTCTCGGGTGGGCGGTAGCCAGGCTGGGTCTCGGCTCGGCTCAGACCCCAGAGGCCCTGCTCTCCGCACGCTACCGCCCTCCCCGCCCAACTCAGAGTCCCAGAACTCGGGCCACCTGTTGCTCGGTCGTCTATTTCTTGGCTCCTCAGAAACCTGCACGGAGAAGGCAATGGCACCCCACTCCAGTACTCTTGCCTGGAAAATCCCAGGGACGGAGGAGCTTGGAAGGCTGCAGTCCATGGGGTCGCGAAGAGTCAAACATGACTGAGCGACTTCACTTTCACTTTTCCCTTTCATGCATTGGAGAAGGAAGTGGCAACCCACTCCAGTGCTCTTGCCTGGAGAATCCCAGGGGCGGGGAAGTCTGGTGGGCTGCCGTCTATGGGGTCGCACAGGGTCGGCCACGACTGAAGCGACTCAGCAGCAGTAGCAACAGCAGGCACCTGCAGGGTGTCGGGAGCAGACTTCTGTGTTCCCTGGCTTACTTCTCTTCTTTTTTATAGGGAGCTTTGCTTGTTTCTTGTGTTTAGACCGCTTTCTAAAGTTTTCCGTGGTTTATAAGAGATCACCAGCAATGACTTTGTGGTCGCATTTCCAGGTTCTTTCAGTGTTCAAGTCAGTTATTTTCTTGTTTGTTTTATTTTCAATCTGGAACAGTTTGGACTTGTTAAAATGGCTGGGGGCTTTATTACTGTCATTTCTTCTTTCCTAGGAATTCATTTTCCTTCTAGTGATGACAGACACTGTCCTCCCTTCTAGGGGGTGTCTGCACTTTTGACCTCTCCTGTCTAGGTCTGAGTAGAACCAGTGAGATCTTTTTATAATATGAATTGTGTCATGCTGCTGGCACCATTATACTTGGGAAAGCCCAAAGGGCGGGGCTGACGAGGTGGCCACTCCCGCCCACTTCAGGTGCATTCTTGGGCCCCCTCCTCCCCATCACTGCTGTCTGCCCCCGCTGGCTGTGATCAGTTCCCCGGTGTTGCCCAGCCTCTCTGGCCAGTAGCCGAAAGGGCTTTGCCATCTGCTTCTCTGCGGGGGCTGCGCCCTCGTCTTTGAGTGACTGCTTCCTTCTCGGCCTTCTGGTTTCAGCTACAGCATTGCAGTTTGAGTGTGGCTTTCCTTTCTCTCAAGTAGATCTTCCTTATCTACTACGTTAGTGTGTGAGGACTGAAGGTGGGACTCTTCAGAGAAACGGAACCAATAGGCTGTATGAGTGTTTATTGTTCAGTCGCTCAGCTGCATCCGACTCTGTGACCCCATGGACCGTAGCATGCCAGGCTTCCCTGTCTTTTACCAACTCCCGGAGCCTACTCAGACTCATGTCCATTGAGTCAGTGATACCAGCCAACCATCTTGCCCTCTGTCCTCCCCTTCTCCTGCCTTCAGTCTTTCCCAGCATCAGGGTCTTTTCTAATGAGTTGGTTCTTATCATCAGGTGGTCAGAGTTTGGAGCTTCAGCATAAGTCCTTCCAGTGGATAGTCACGATTGGTTTCCTTTAGGATTGAGTGGTTTGATCTCCTTGCAGTCCAAGGGATTCTCAAGAGTCTTCTCCAAAAGCATCAAATCTTTGGTGCTCAGCCTTCGTTATGGTCCAACTCTCACATCCACACATGACTACTGGAAAAACCATAGCTGTTTATATAGAAGGAGTTTATTTTAAGGAATTGGCTCTCATGATTATGGAGGCTGGCAAGTCCAAAATTCACAGGATAGGCCAGCAGGCTGAAGACCCAGGAAAGAACTGTTGTTTCAGTTCAAATGCAAAGGCCGTCCGCTGTAGACTTCACTCTTGATTGAGTGAGGTCAGGCTTTTGTTCCATTCAGGCCTTCGGTTGACTGGCTGGGCCCCCCGGCCCTGCCCCCCACACTAGGGTGGCCAGTCTGCTTTACTCAGAGTCCACCAGCTTAGATGGTAAGCACCTCCAAGAGCAGCTTCACAGGAGCATCAGAATCGTGCTGGACTAAACATCTGGGCACGTGGCTCAGCCAAATTGACAGAATCCACCTTCACAGCAGGCTCTTGTGAGATTGCTGTGTTAGCCTGCTATCTGTATCCTCCTCTGAAGGGACCCTGCTCTCCAGGCCCAGAGTGACACTGTGGGACCCGCAGAGCTTGGGCAGAGTTTGTTCTTTCGGGGAACCCATCACCCGCAAGTTTTCCACATGACTCTCACATGGCCAGGGCCTCATGGGAGGTGAGTGGCCAAAATCCAGCCCATCCCCCACTTCCCAAGTTGTGTCCCCGCAGAGCTACAGGCAGCCATTTCCAGTTTGTACAGAGGTCTGTGTCAGGGTGTTTAGCCTGATGGGCCCTCAGAGGAGCCACGTGGATGAGGGCTGCCTGAGTCTAAGAGCAAGGCCTCACTGCACGCAGTGGCCTTGGACGCGTGTGCGCGGGTCTGTCTTCCAGGACACGAGCCACGCAGTGAGAGGGGGATTTATCAGGTCCTCTGCTTTTAGCAGGCTTGCTTTCACCGCTGTCCACATGACTGATGCATACTCTCTTGGGCAACTGTATTTTCCTCTGTTAAAAAAGATAGTCTGTATTTTCCAAAAGATGAGGTGGTGTGAAATGTACTTCACTGCACTGTCGGCTTCTGTTCTTTCATTCTTACCTGGTGCCCACGACCAGGCTCTGTGGCTCCGAGTCAGAGTTCCCTGCAGGGGTGCTGGGGGCCGTTCTTCACTTCCCACCAGCTCTCCTCCTGCTGCTGTGTCCCGTCTGCTCCAGCCAGGGCTCCCTGACTGTGCAGGGCCTGGAGGCCCCTCCTCATGTGGCTCCAGTGAACTGCCCCGCCTCTGCGTGCTGCTGTGTGGCTGTCTGAGGCCACGGGCATCCCTCCTGACCCTCTTCCCGGCTGTTTCCTCCTGAAAATTACCGGGTGTCTCCACCTCGCCTACAGCTGTGGCAAAACGCCCTGCGATTATCGACAGTTTGAGCCTGATTTATGTTTTTGGAGAGCTGTTACTTTTAGGCCCACCTGTGTTCTTTAGTCCTTAAGCTTTGTCACATGTTACAACTTGAGTTATTTTGTCCTTTCCTGAATCAATTTTATTCTTTCAGCTTAAGAGAAAAAGTGAGACCTAAATATTAGTCATTGAAAACATACATGGATACTGTATTTTTATTTGCATTCAGCCTCATCAGGAAAAAATAACAATAGTATTCATTATAATTTTTTGAAAGTCAAATAACTACCTATTTAAAATATCTTCTAATAATGATGATGTTTTGCTGAATGCTGGCTTCTCCTCCCAGTCAGTGCTGGGTGCTCTGGGGAGATAGAAAAGTCCTCTGAGGCCCTTGCCTGGTGGGAGTTGAAAGAGAGAGGAGGAAGACACCCAGCAGGAAATGCTGAAGAGCAAAAATGGTAAACTGAGGCTGTGACTGCTGTCCGAGCTCCTGGGGGCAGTCAGGTGGTACCTGAGTTGGGGCTTGAAGGCAGAGTGGTCTGGCCGAGGGAGGGAAATGCCGTCAGCCATGGGGTGGCGGTCAGGGGCGGCAGGGATGGGAGGCAGCGTGGCCTGCCGAGGCCGCGACCGTGGCTGCGGAGTTGAGGGAGGTCGTGCAGGGGTGTGCCATGGGGACCAGCTCTCCGAAGGCGGGTCCGGGCGCCTCCCTGGCGTGCCTGCAGCCTCTGTGTCTCAGGCCAGTGTGGGATGGAATAGCTGTGGCCTCCGCAGTTGCGCTTTATGACACCTGCTCAGGCGCCTCAGTTTCCACAGTCCCGTCCAACCCTGTCTCACAGCTGACATCAGGGGATAAAATGTGGTTTTAAAACATAGTCTCCTGTTAACATAATTCACCAGAAGCCAGATTTGAGCATGTTTCAGTGATATCAAAAAAGAAGGCTTCAGGAGTGGACATAAAAGGCAGGAGGCAGAAGGCCTGTCGCCAGGAGCCCGGCGGGAGGGAGAGCACGGAGGCCTTGAGCAGGCCTTGGGGACCGGGCCCTTCATGTCGTAGGGAGCCCGGGCAGCAGAGTGGCCACACGGCCTGGGTTTGTTTGCTTGCTTACAGATAACCTCGCAGCAGGGAGGTCGGAAGACCAGTTAGCCTGAGGAATTTGAGAAGTATTTAAAGGTCGAATTGACAGTATCTTGGTGACAAACTGACTGAGAAGAGTTTGGGAGAGAGAGAGTGTAGGATGGCCTTGCAGTTTCTGGAATAAAATGGTTTTATTATGTTCCCCTTGTTCCTAAACTGATTTCCCCACCCTTCCTGTATTTCTAATCTTCATGGTTTAGAAAGGAAACTTTTGATCCTAAATTTCTAGCTTATTCTAACTTATTTAAACCCAAGACACTGAAAGTAATCCTTGTATCTGAGTTTTCAGTCCAGACAGGTTTGTTTTGTACTTTGGAATATATGTTTCAAGCAGAAATCTTTTGTATGCAAAAGTCAAGCCTGGAGCAAATCTTTATTGTGAAATGATAAGCGTGCGAAGGTGAAGGTTTTAATGGAAGTGCTCACTCAGCCTTAACCGCAGTGACAGGTGCATAGTAGCTCCTCTGAACGAAGGGCTGTCAGATGGGCAGCTTTCAGTTTAAATATATCAGTGATTTCAAGGCTGTCTCTAATGAGTTCTAAAATCTTCATGTCAGTCTCATTTTTCCCTTAAATGGTGTGAAGTCCTCTAAAGTTAACAAGCCTGTTTTTCTTTTTTTGATTTGATGGTGTTGACAGCAACTGTTACCATCGGCTTAGAGGTCCTGGCTCATGTGCGGTCTTCTCATCAGTCTAGTGGGAGTTAGTAGCCGTGGTTTCTCGAGCAAGAAAGACAGCAGCTCCCCGTTAGCAGGCCAGTAGGCTAGCTGGGGGACTGCCTAGACCCGGCTGCTGTGTCTGCACGCTGCTGCGCCGCCGCTGACCATGGGCGGTGCAGTCACAGGAGCTGTTTGAGTCGCAGCCGCGTAGATGCGAGTGAAGCCTCCTCAGTGAGCGCAGCGTTGGGCCGGGGTGTATGGAGGACCCAGGAGGAGTATGCCAAAACCGAGAAAGAGCCCCTGGGAAGGATCGGTCTCTCTCCCCCCCCCACACACACATCACACGTCGCACAGTCATGCAGAGGTCCCAGTGCATCCAGGCCTTTCCCCCGCTACCCAGCACCACTGATGTGAGAGGGCCCTGGCGGGTGCTCGGCTACAGACATGGCCTCTGGTCTCAGGGTGCTCCCTCTAGCGGAGGGTCAAGCCCATCCCCGGAGAGGAGAGCGGGGCTGGAGGGGGCACTGCCCAGAGGTGAGGGCAGCAGCAGCAGCAGGCCTGGGGGTCCGGAGAGGCTTCCGAGA
>SJYV01028464.1:0-16513 GCA_006410875.1 Neotragus pygmaeus | reverse complement strand
CACCCTGGTTGGGACTGGGCCCCCATCCCAGCTCCCTTTCAAGGAAGCCCAGAAAGCGTTCAAATGCAGGTTGAGCTGGTCCACCCAGCCCTGTGCGCTCCTTTCTGCGACCTCGGGGCTCTGAGGGGGCGCCCAGGAGGACCCACTTCCCTGTGCCCTCCTTTCTGCGACCTCGGGGCTCTGAGGGGGCACCCAGGAGGACCCACCTCCTGGAACTGCCCGTTCCCTCTGCGCCTGTGGCTCCTCCGTCCCCTGAAGCCTGGGCCCAACGGGACGTCCCGTCCTTGCCCCCACTGCTTCTTGCCATCAGCCTGAAGCCTCCTGTGCCCCGGGGTCTCGGGCTCAGACTAGGTGGCCAGGGGGCTGCCCGCTCACTGGGGCCCAGGGTGTGGCTTTGAGTCCTAAGACAGACCCCAGGGAACCGAGGCTGGGGGCCCCGAGCAGGCCCTGCTCCCCGCTGGGGTCGCTTCCTCATGAGGACACCCCCACCCTGCGCTTCCCTGCGGCTCATGCCTCCCCGCACCGAGCCCCTCAGGTCTGGCATTCGCCCGTGGTCACTCCCTGGACACGCAGACCTGGGCCCGGAGACCAGGCCACGGAGGACGAGAGGGCCCCGCCTCAGCTCCCCTGGGCTGCCGTTCGGCCCCTGGGAGCTGCAGCTGGAAGCTGGGCACTGCCGGCTGCAGGCTGTGGAGGCCTTGCCCACCTGGGCATGGTGAGGCCGGCCCTCCTCTGTCCGTGATGGGCGGGCCGGCCCTGAGGCCCACGGGGGTCGCGTGTGGCAGCAGTGGGGACCTGGAGGGGGTCTCTTGGTGTTGGTCAGGCCTCCTCTGGACGGGCCTCGAGCCCTCAGAATTGAGAGGGCCGCGGGCAGGTGGGCTCCGGCCCTGATGCTCTGGTCTTGACGCTCCTGGGAGTGCCGGCCGGCGGGAGCTCTGGGGGCCCTCGCCCCTCCCGCCAGTTCCACCGTGACTAAAGCGGAGCCCCCCCGCTGCCTGCCACGGCTCCACCAGGCTTTGTCCCCAGGCCGTCCTTTCTCTGCCGGACCATGGAAAAGGCCGCGTCAGCGCCTGCCTTTGTCTGGCCCGTGCCCCGCTGTTTTCAGGCTGGACAAAGCCGGCCCGTTCACAGCCGCCCGGGCGGATAGAGCGATTCAGTGTTTGGATAATTCAACCACAAAAAGCCTGTGGCCCTTTCGCCTCCATCAGCTGGGCGCAGCACTCCCGCCCCTCAGGCCTTTCAGGACTCTTGGGAGAGAAAATTCCCACAGGCCCCAGAGGCAGGCGTGAGCCCTGGAAAAACAGCGGCTTTGGCCTCCGACAGGACACCCGCGGCCAAATCCCCGCGCTGCCTGAGGCCTGGGGCGTGTTCCCGCCCCTCCCAGCTCCGGCTGCCCATCTGGAAAAGAGGTGCGGACCTCCCACCTGAGATGAGGGCTGCAGGGGAGCAGGGAGCTTTTCTCTCAGCTAACCGAGGCAGGGCTCTGGGCAAGCCACCCACCCCCTTCCCACTGGCCTTGGGTTGTTTCTTCCTTTTCTATTTTCCTTCTTTTACCTAGATGCCCCAGCTCTCAGTGGTCGCACGTGTGATCTTCCATCATCGTTGCCGCAGTGGGATCTGGTTTCCTGACCCAGGATCGAGCCTGGCCCCCTGCATTGGGAGCGCACAGTCATCTTAGCCACTGGACCACCAGGGAAGTGCCTCAGCTTCGCTTCTGATCTACAGAAGTCAGGACTGAGTCTGAGGCAGCTAGGGCTCCCCGCGTCCAGCAGTGTGAGTGCCGCTGTGTGTGCGAGAGAGCAGCAACGAGGTGCTGGGACGCACGCAGCAATCAGGCTGCCAGAGAGAAAAGGGCCAATGGCGCCGGGCCCCAGATGCCACCTCCGGCACACCCTCGCCCACGGTGCGCCAGAGCAAGACCACCCACCAGCCCACCCCTGTGTGTTCCTCCGTGGGACCCTCACACCTGAGCTCCCCATCCCCCCACTCTGACAACAGCTCTTCCTCCTGCTTCACAAGCACTCAGACCGAAACCCCGGGCCCCACCGCCTCTTTCTCTAGCCCTGAGTTGATCGGGATCCTCTCGTCTCTGCCTCCCCCAGGTACGGCATCTGGAACCGACTGCTCCCGCCAGTACACCCCGTCGCCTACTCCCAGCCTCCAGCTTTCTTCCCCCAGGGGCTTCCTCCCTGGCACCCTCGGGCCTCTGCCAGCAGGCAATGCTCACAACCCATACATACAGTGCATCTTGTGCTGGAACGGCCATCATCCCTCCTGCCTCGGCTGCCCTGCGGGCCCCTGACCACAGCTCCTCGGAGCCCCTGCCTCCCTCCTCGGTCCCCATGGCCACGATGGAGTGGCAGGTCCAGGCGGCACCTCCCCTGGTCTGTCTTGCTCACGGCTGCATCCTCAGTACCCACCACACAGCTGATGCATGTTGGGAGCAGTTGCCTGTTCCAGTGGGGGAACTTGGGACACCCGAGGGCCTCCTAGACTGCTCTGGCCCCAGACCCCTCCCTGGCTCTCCTGACCACAGTTTCCCCATCTGTGAAATGGGCACAGAGTCCTCTTCCTCCACAGCCACAGCCTGGACTGTGGGCACTTTGAAATCCTGTCACTGCACCCACATGGCCATCCCAACCTCTGCAGCGCTCGTTTCTGGATGAGAGCCTGAGGCCCAGAGGAGGGAAGGGCTGACCAGCCCTGACACCTGGACCCGGTGCGCCCTTGTCACACAAAGTGCCTCCCAAGAGGGCCCCAACTGGCCCTCTGGGGCTCTTCTGCCCACAGTGACCCTTGGGGGCCTTCTGCCTGTTGGCAGTTTGCTTGTGCCAGGCAGCCTCTCTAAGCAGTGGGGCTTGGTTCTCTTGCCCCTTCCCGCGCCTCCCTGTCTTGGCCTGGCCCTGGGTGGCTGGGACTCCGGGGTCTCAGTGGGCAGGACTGGGGCTCCTCCACAGTGCCTGAGCTGGTGTGAGCGACCCCCACGGGGACCCTGTCCCTTCCTGCACTGCGTGCCCAAGGCTCTAGGACATGGGCTCCCCACAGCATGAACGCTCAGGGCCTCACTGTACAAGTGGGGAAACTGAGGCAGGGAGGGCCACAGCTGCAGGCTNGAGCGACCCCCACGGGGACCCTGTCCCTTCCTGCACTGCGTGCCCAAGGCTCTAGGACATGGGCTCCCCACAGCATGAACGCTCAGGGCCTCACTGTACAAGTGGGGAAACTGAGGCAGGGAGGGCCACAGCTGCAGGCTAAACAGGGAGGCTCCATGGTAAGAGGCCACCCCGCGGGCTGGGCTGCCTCAGCCTCCAGCTCTTCCAACTGCTCTCACAGCAGCGGTGATGAAAGTGGGTGTTGCCTGGTGATTCCCAAACTGTGCTTCACGGAACCCCTCAAGGCACGACAGCTGGACCGTAAAAGGGCTCGGTGGTCACGGGGGCGCAGGAAACACTGCCCAGAGCAGGGGGCCGTGGGTGGATGGCCACGGTGCCGCCACGTCAGGCAGTGGACAAGCAGCCTAGGCGCTGGGACACCCCTACGGTGCTGCCACCCCCGGGCAGGGCCCTGCCGGCCTCCTTCCCCAGGGGCAGCAACCCTGGCCGTGTCCTTGCTCTCACCCAGGAGGCCGGTGTGCCCAGACCCCAGGGCACCTTAGAGCAGACCCCTGGGGTCTCGCAGGCCCCGGCCAGCGCCGCGTGGAGCCCCATGACCTGCCCTGGGGAGCGGCTGTGACGTGAAGACTGCTCAGAGCCGCCTTCCCGCTGTGTCTCCCCACCCAGCCTGGAGCCCCTCGCTTGCCAGTGACGAGCGCACGGGGCTCACAGCCCAGCCGCAGCTCGCCCTCCTCTCGCAAAGCACAGAGGGGCTGGGTAGCCTGTCTGAGGTCAGGGTCACAGCAGGGCCCCAGACCTCACTTTCTTCTTTATCTGGTTGCATGGGTTCTCATTTGCTGCGCCTGGGGTTTCGCTGAGGCATGCGGGGTGTAGCTCCCTGCCCAGAGGCTGCACCCGGGCTCTGCCCTGGGGACGCAG
The DNA here is from genome assembly GCA_006410875.1 of Neotragus pygmaeus. Taxonomy (NCBI): domain Eukaryota; kingdom Metazoa; phylum Chordata; class Mammalia; order Artiodactyla; family Bovidae; genus Neotragus; species Neotragus pygmaeus. The sequence goes on along the minus strand of SJYV01028464.1, from coordinate 12,482 downwards.
AGGCTTAGCCGCTGGACTGCCGCGGAAGCCCCGGGACTCACTTTCTTGACCACTGTCCTCTACCCTGCTTGCTTCCAGAGTCGAATGGCCAGTGTCAGGCCCACTTGACTCTCCTTCAGTAACTCCTTCTTATTGCCTCTTAATTTAAACCTCTGCTCCATTATCACTTCCTACAGGAAGCCCTCCTGACCTTCCGGCAGGCATGGCATCCTGGGTGTCCCTCATCAGAGCCCTGCCTGGTGAGGAAGCAGGGAGGGCTTCCTGGAGGAGGAGGGGAGCTGGAGCTTTGTCTCAGAAGATGAGAGAGTCGGCCCGGCAGAGAAGGGAGGCGAGGACCCAGCTAGACTCTGAGGTCAGACAGGGCTGGTGGGGGGCCAAGGTGAGGAGACTGGCAGGAGGGGAGGGGCTGAGGCCAGGTCTACGGCAGAGGGAGGCCCTGTCTGGGCAGACTTTCGTGGTCTGTGCCCCGTGCAGCTGCTGGTAAACCCACACCCGTGACTGGTTTGGCCAGTTTCTAACGTCCTCCTTGGGAGGCTGGGGGGCTCACTGGACTTGACAGATGATTCTGCCAGGCCTACTGGGCGCTGTACACCCTTTAGTGGCCAGGGGGCTCTGCCCTGGGCTGGCCTGGCTTCAATCCAGGTCTGCGAGACGAGGGCTTGTCCACAGTCCCTAAGGCCCTGTGCGCCCCTCCCGGGAGCACAGCCTGGGCCTGGGGAGGAGCCCACACCCTCCGCAGCCTCCTCGCTCCCTCGACTCAGTGACGCCTCCAGAGCCTTGAATGTGCTCTTTTAGTCAAGGGATTGGACGTCCTGAGAGGGACTTGTAAATTACAGCCACCCACCAGGGCCCACCATAGCTGTCTCCCTCCACCACCACGCCCTCCCCACCCTGGAACCTTCCACGGCTCCCACTGCCCAGAGAACAGGCTACATGCCCAGGCCTGACACCCCTTCCTGCTGCTCCAGTCTTAGTTCTTAAAATTTCCTTAACCAAGCCCCAGGCCAGCGGGTTGTTTCAATCCTCACCAGGTGAGCCCGGCCCGAGTGAGCCGGTGCGGGGAGGCAGGAGGAACCGGGTCCGGGGCCCCCGTGACTCCTGCATCTCAAGTGTGCCTGGCACGTCACACTCCTCGTCCCTTGGGGGACAGGGAGACACTCGTGACTTAGGGACAGAGGTGCTTCAGAGCTCCCCTCAAGCCCCTCTCCACTGCCTCTCTGGGCTGCCTGCACCATGCTCACGCTCCAGTTGACCTTGGCATTCACAGGTCTGCCTGGCACTTTACAGTTTGCAAAGGGCTTTCTGCCCATTGCCTGACCAGACCTCACTCCCTCTCTGGGCAGGGCTGACGCAGGTGAGGATACAGAGGCTCAGAGAGAGGGTGACCTGCCAAGGTCCTGCAGGGACTCGGTTCCCCTCCTCACCCCCTCCCCTCCCTGCCCTGATCCTGCAGTAACATTGATGGGGAGTCCTCTCTAGAGTGGCCATGGGAAGCCATCAGTGGGAGAGGTCCACCTCAGAGGAACGGAGACCCCACGTCGGGTGCCCCCAGGCCTTGTCTGACTGATAGAATGCTTAATGTTTAAACCACAGCAAGGAATTCCCCCTCCCCAATCCCCCCATGTACACACACTTCCTACAAGCCTGAGAAACAAAACCCCCCTGACCGACAATGGGGAGAGAAGGAGGGCTCCCCTCCCCCCTGCCCTGACACCCAAGGGTCCACTGTGGCCTGGAGAGCACTGCCAGGAGCCAGGGGCGAGCGGAGCAGACACCCCACAGAGCAGGGCAGCTGCAGGCAGAGTCCCTCCTACTGTGACGCCTCTTTAAAATAGTACTGGTGGTTTTTTGGAGTGTTACACGAGACTCACTAGAAAGCTACAGTGATGCACATACACAGAGCTGTAAAGCTACCGTAATCCAGACATGGGGTGCTGGTGAAAGAACAGACAAATGGATCAGTGGAACAGAACAGAGAGCCCAGAAATAGACCCCCATAAATGCAGGCAGCTGACCTCTGACGGAGGAGCAAAGGCAACTGGAACAAAGGAAAGTCTTCCCAACAAGTGAGGCTAGAATAGCTGGACAGTCACATGCAAAAAGAGAGTCTGGGGGCAGACCTCACCCCTCCACAAAAATGAATTCAGAACCATAGACCTCAATGTAAAGTGTAAAACCGTAAGATGCCTGGGCTTCCCTGGCGGCTCAGACAGTAAAGAATCTGCCTGCAGTACAGGAGACCCAGGTTCGATTCCAGCTGGAGAAGACCTTTGAGAGTCCCTTGGTCTGCAAGGAGAAGGAAATTAACTCAGAATATTCATTAGAAAAACTGATGCTGAAACTGAATCTCCAATACTTTGGCCACCTGATGTGAAAAGCCGACTCACTGGAAAAGATCCTGATGCTGGGAAAGATTGAAGGAGCGGGGAGAAGGGGACAACAGAGGATGAGACGGTTGGATGGCATCACCAACTCGATGGGCATAAGTGTGAGCAAGCTCTGGGAGTTGGTGATGGACAGGGAGGCCTGGCGTGTTATCGTCCATGGGGTCGCAAAGAGTCAGGCACGACTTAGCGACTGAAGAGCAACAACAGTGAGGCTCCTAGAAAACAGCACAGGAGGGAAGCGAGATGGTTTTGTTAAAGGCAAGGGCTTTTTAGATATTGCCCCAGTGGTGTGATCCATGAAGGAAACAGTTGATCAGCCAGACTTTGTTAAAATGAAACACATCTGCTCTGTGAGAGACAATGTCGAGAGAAGAAGACAAGCCACAGCCTGGGAGAAAATGTTTGCAAAACATCTGACAGGGCTTCCCAGTCCACCAGGGGACAAGCGCAGGGTTCCTGGTCTGGGAAGACCCCACCTGCTGAGGGGCAACTAAGCCCAGGCTCCAGACCACCAAGCCCATGTGTCGCAGCTACTGAAACCTGCTCACCCTGAAGCCCATGTTCTGCAATAAGAGAAGCCACCGCCATGAGAAGCCCACACCCTGCAACCAGAGAAAGCCCAGATGCAGCCACGAAGATCCAGCACGGCCAGAAGTGATTAATTAAAAGAATAATCTCCTAAAAACCTGATAAAATACAGGTATCTCAAACACATGCAAAAAATAAATATACAAAAACAACAACAACAACAACACTTAAAACTCAACAAAAAGAAAGCATGCAGCCTAATTTAAAAAGTGGACAAAAGTCTGGAAATACACCCCCACCAAAGAGGATACATAAGCACATGAAATGGCTGTTTCATAACCCACCTTGCGGAAAATAAAGCATATGAAAAGATGTCCGTTGTCATGCAAATTAAAACAGCAATGAGATTCCAATACACACCCATTAGAAGGGCCAAAACCCAGCTCTCCGACAGCTCCAAATGCTGGCAAGGACATGGACCAGCCAGAACACTTGTGCCTTGCAGGCAGGAATGCAGATCGGTGCAGCCACTCTGGAAGAGAGTTTGGCAGTTTCTCATAAAGCTAGACTTACTTTTACCGTATGTTCCAGCACTCACTCTCCTTGGTATCAACCCAAAGTGGAAAACACGTCTACATAAAAACCTGCACCTGGATGTTTCTAGCAGCTTTATTCATAATTGCCCAGAGTTGAAAGCAAACAAGATGTTCTTCGGAGTGCGAGTGGATACACAAACTGTGGTCCATCCAGACAATAGGATAGCTTTCAGCACTAAAAAGAGATGCGCTACCAAGTCATGAAAGGCATGCAGGAAGGGACCCTGAGTGCATGTCAGTGAGTGAAAGAAGCCGGTCTGAAAGGCTTGTTGTTCAGTCTGACTCGTTGTGACCCCATGGACCACAGCATGCCAGGCTTCCCTGTCCTTCACTATCTCCCAGAGTTTGCTCAAACTCCTGTCCATTGAGTCAGTGACGCCATCCAACCATCTCATCCTCTGTCATCCCCTTTTCCTCCCGCCTTCAATCTTTCCCAGCATCAGGGTCTTTTCCAATGAGCCTCTTTGCACCAGGTGGCCAAAGTATTGGAGCTTCAGCTCCAGCATCAGTCCTTCCAATGAATATTCAGGGTTGATTTCCTTCAGGATTGACTGGTTGGAACTCCTTGCTGTCCAAGAGACTCTCAAGAGCCTTCTCCAGCATCACAGTTCAAAAGCATCAACTCTTCAGCACTCAACCTTCTTTATGATCCAACTTTCACATCCATACAAGACTACTGGAAAATCCATAGCTTTGACTATATGGACCATTGTCCGCAAAGTGATGTCTCCGCTTTTTAATATGCTGGCTCGGTTGGTCAGAGCTTTTTTCAAGAAGCAAATGTCTTTTAATTTCATGGCTGCAGTCATCATCCACAGTGATTTTAGAGCCCCCAAAATACAGTCTGTCACTGAAAAGGCTACATACTGTATGATTCCAACTCTATGTCATTCTGGAAAAGGCAAAAGTATGGAGACAGTAAGAAGACCGGTGGTTGCCAGGGGTTACGGAGAAGCTGAGATGGGAACAGGAAGAGCACAGAGGACTTTTCGGCAGTGAAAGCACCCTGTATGGCCCTGTCATGGCGGGCGTATGTCCTTGCAGACATATTCGTCCAAGCCTGTAGAATGCATCTGGGCTTCCCAGGTGATGCTAGTGGTACCAGCATCCAGATGCTGGTGATACCAAAACCCAGTTGCCAATACAGGAGACACAGGAGAATCCAATTCGATTCTTGGGTCAAGAAGTTTCCCTGGAGAAGAAGACGGCAGCCCACTCCAGTATGCTTGCCTAGGAAACCCCATGGACAGAGGAGCCTGGAGGTTATAGTCCACGGGGGCGCAAAGAATCAGACACAGCTTAGCAACTTAACACGGTCAAGCCCAAGCGCATAGAATATATGACACTGAGTGAGCCCTAATGGCAACTGTGGGCTTTATTAGTAAACATGCATCAGCACCGGCTCATCAGCGGTGACAGTGTGCCTCATTAGTTGTAGATATTAATAACAGGGAAAACTGTAAGGGTGTGGAGAGTGAGGTATAAGGGAACTTTGTATTTTTCCTCAATTGTTTTGGTAAACCAAAACTGCTCTTCTAAAAAGTCTGTCTAAGAAAAATGGAGCATTGAACTTCCCTGATGGCCCAGAGGTTAAGACCCCGTGCTCCCAATTCAGGGGCATGGGTTTGATCCCTGGTTGGGGAAGATCCCACATGCAGAACAGCCAAAAAAAAAAAAAAGGGTGAGGGGGGCAAGGAGCATTACATGAGTTACAACCACACACAATATCTTGCAAATACCAGTTTTGTTTGTTGATGTACGCTTTCATTTTCAGCTTTTCTGAGGTACCGCCGACCCAAGACGTGTATTATTGGAGATGCACCATGTGAAGTTCTGATGAAGCCCACGTGGGGTGGTGATTACCCCGATCCAGGTGACTCACATGTCCCTCCCTCACATAGTCATCTTCCCTGACAGACACAGAGCTGAACACAGCATCCAGAGAGCCGAAGGGACAGGCTGTGTGACCCTCCCTGCAGGGATAAAGCAGGCGGGAAGTGAGGGGCACGGCCCCAGGGAGGGGACCGCAGCCAGGAGGGGCTCGGGGCCTCTGGGAACCGGCCTCGCTCTGTTCCTGGTCTGCGGACGCTTACGTGCAGGGTTTGGTTTGTGAAAATTCGTTGAGCTGTACACTTCTGCGTCCACTTTCCTGTGGGTTATACTTCATTAAAAAGTTCCAGAAAAAATAGTGTTTGCGGCAGAAAACTGGAAATCCCAGAAAAGGAGAAGGAAGGTGGTTCCTCTCGTCCATCCTCTGCCTGCCAGGAGGGGTCCTCGACTTGGGGTTGGGGGAGCGGCTTGCGAAGGGGACGTCTAGGCTGCAGACCGCCCGGCCCCCTAGCCCCACACCTCGGGCCCCGGAACCGGTGGGGGTCTTCGTCTCCGTGGGGCTCCAGCGCTGAGCCTGCCGGGATGGGTGAATCACTGCATCCTGGAAGGATGATATCTGGTTCGGGAAACTCCCACTCGGTACCCCTGAGGCCCAGCCCAGGGACAGGGGACTTGGGCCCCACCTACCAGGGGGCCCCCTCATTGATGTCCTGGGTGTCCAGGGGCGGGGATGGGCAAGGCCACCCTGGGACAGGCCCCTGAGTCTGTCCCAACCCCGGGTGCCCCACCACAGCGGCTCTGCACAGACCCCAGAGTGCCCCTCGCTCTAGGGAGGCGGGGGCCTGGCCGGGGCCGGGGCCAGTGCTGGGCCTGGGCTGGTGACATCATGGACCAGGCCTTGCCAGTCCCTTCCCGACCTCGGAAACACCAACACCCCGCTCCAGGAACTGGCCTGTGGAGTTGGCTTTGGCCGGCTGCCCCCACAGTGCGGCGGGGAGGCCCCGGCCTCACAAGCCCTGGCGGCCTGTCCCCGGGGCCGCCCGCCTTTTGGGGGCTCCTGGGGAGCCTGCGCCCGTGTGAGAACCAGCGGGGTCAGCTCTCTCCGCCCCCGCCCCTGCCGCCCCTCTGAACAGCAAGGAAAATAAACAGCTGTCCGCCCCTCTCCACAACTGGAAACACCGCCGGGCCCGCGGCCTCAGACCAAGCTGTGGGGCTGAGTCACCAGCCAGCCCCCGGGGAGGGGGCAGGCCCGGGGCTGCCCCGCGGAGACCTCAGGCCAGGCCGCCCCGTTTGGGCCCCACGCTCGGCCCCTCCTGCTGCACCCCGGCTCTTCCGAGCCTCAGCTCCCGACCGCCCTGAGCCTCCGTGGCTCCACCGGCTGACCCGTGGGCGGGCCCGGCACTCTTGTTCCGTCCATGATTGTGGATAGTGACCGCGCTGCCTGTGGCTCTGGGGTCCGACCGGGGGCCACAGCCTGTGGCAGGCCTCATGGAGCAGAACAGGAGAGCAGACGCTTCAGAAAGATCGTTCACAAGGGCGGAAGTGCGACGGGCCTGCCGGGGGTCTTGCCCAGCTGGGGGGTCTGCTGGCCCTGAGTCCCGGTCCCCGGGGCTGGCGCCCCCTCCTCCCTGCCTTCTGCCGTTCCTCCTCCACCCGGCTCCCCGTCCTCCCTTCTCGTCCTCTGGTAGCCTTTTTCCGGGGCGGCACCCTCCTGACTCCAACCTGCAGTGACTTTGCGGATACCTGGCCGTCCCCAGGGGCCTATGGCGTGCTGGGCCCTGAGTCCTTGGGGGGGACCCCAATCCTGCCTGGGGGTGGATCCACACAGGGACCAGTTGGAGGTCAGGGTGTGTAGCTAACAAGCTACCCGCTGTGAGGGCCCCACGGCGGCTCCCTGCCCAAGGATGGTCTCGGGAGAGGCTGGGTCAACCTCACTCCTGCAGGAGGCGTTATCCCAGGATCGAGGTGGTGGCAGTGGAGGGTGTCAGCTGGGAAGGGGGGCCGGCCAGGCAGAGGGGTTAACCCCGGGCAAGCTTCAGCTGCTGTGCGTGGCTGCACTGGGCCGAGGGAAAGCGTGCCTTTGGGGCAGAGAGTGTGGATGCGGCAGGCAGCAGGGCCAGGGCGGCAGCAGGGCCAGGGAGACCAGCTGGGGCTCCCCGGGACTCCCCCGGGCTCCGCAGGGTGACGAGGGTGGGGCAGAGGCTGAGCAGAGGGCCCAGCGGGGCAGGGAGGGTCAGAGGGCAACCGGAGTCCCTGCTGGGTTCCCACGCCGGACAGCGGGGCAGGTGTGGCCTCGGGGTCACCGAGCAGCGGGAGGCCAGGGAAAGCCCGGTGTCTGGCCTGGGCGGGCGGCCGGAGCATCAGCCAATTAACCTGCGATCGCCCGGGAGACGCTAAGAGGATTTGCCTTTTGTCTGGCTAATTATTCCGCTTCTCCACTTTTCCTTTCCTGGGGAGCCCGGGCCCTTTATGGAGCTTTAATTAAAAGGAAGCCGCTTTCTCGATTACCCCAAGGGTGGGGCAACCAGTGGAAACCCCGGGGGTCACCCTCCGGGGCCCGAGCAGAGTCTGGGGCGTCTTCCCAGGGCCTGGGATTATCACCGAGGGGATTCAGAGGCCCTCGAGGGGCCCGCCCGTGCGGGCTCTCCTGGCCTGGTTGGGCCCGCTGGGCCCCTCCGAGCTCTGAGGCGTCCCCGTGAGAGGTGGGAGCCCCGCCAGCTCTCAGGAGTGGGGTCATGGCCATGACGGTGCCACCGCAGGGACCCGGGGGGCTTTCCCAGAGGCCCGGGACCACAGGGCCACTTCCTGGGCCCCTCCAGTCCCAAGGGGTGCCCCCACATCGCCTCCCCAGCCCTACTGGGCACCCTGATGGGTCAGAGAAAGTCCACTGTTCAGGGAGAATGGAACCAGGCCACGGAAACCAGACCTCATCTAGATAGCAGCCCCCGGCGGGTACGACACGGACAGAGGCCATGCCTTCCTGCTGCCAGGCCTCTCACCCCGCCCGCCCCTCTGTGCCCAGCACGGGGCGTCTCTCTCCCCTACTCCACTCCAGGCCCGCCATGGGCCACTGGGAGGGGCTGGCAGTGGGCTGTGCAGTCCCTGGTCCTGCCCTTGCGTGCGTGGCACCTGGGGCTTCCGGGAGGAGATGACTCGTGAACTGCTTTTCAAGGATGCGCAGGAGTTTGCCAGCAGAGGAGTCGAAAGTCACCTTGGGGGAGGCAAGCCGAACCAGTGGGCCAGGGGCCAGGGGCACCAAGGAACGGGGCCCTGAGGTACCGAGGGTCTGAGAACGGGCCACTCTGGCCACGTTCACAACCTGTGGGACCCCGGGGAACCACTGGGGCTTCAGAGACTTGGCGGCCACGGAGGCCCTGGGGCCTCCAGCGTGGCCCTGCTCTGCCCCGTCTCGGGTGACTGCTGTTTCGGGAGGCTGTCCGCTCACGTGTTCGTTTCCAATTCACCCGCCCTGTCCTTCACTGGGCCCTCACTCTCTCCTCCTTTCGTTCACGCATGCACCTTCTGTTCACCCATCCGATCGTCCATCCTTCCACTCGCCCCTTTAGGGAGCGCTGGGCAGGTGCTGGGTGTGGGCCCATGGAGGAGAGAGCTTCCCAACAGAGCTGACCCGCAGCAGCGTCAGATGCACCGGGAGCGCGGGACCACGGGCTGCTCTGACCCCAGGTATCGGCAGGCCACGCCAGGTGTGGCGTGCTTCCTGCGGGGGCCGCAGAGTGTGTGGTCCAGACGCGGCGCTCCAGTGCGACGCACTCAGGACCCCGAGCTCCACTGGCTCCCCGTGGGCCCCGAGACGCTCACCTGGCCTTTCCTGCCTTGGGCTGGGCTCTGGGATTCCGAAAGCTGAGCGTGGCATTGGGAAGCGGCGGGACCCACACTGCCCTGCTACCACCAGGCGCTGCTCTCTGGGCCCTGGGTCTGGGCCCCTTGCTGGGCAGCTCCTCCTGGAGAACCCAGCCTCTCCTGCCTCCAGCCAGGAGGCGTGGGGTCATGGCGGTGCGGGCTGGTGGGCGGTGCCCTTGTCTCGTGAGATCAGGCGACACTGACGGCCTCCCTCTTCCTGACCACGGGCGCAGGAGACTCCGCCAGCTTGCCCGGATGTGTCCAGATGTCCCCTCCCGCGGGGTGACACCAGCAGTGGCAGCAGCAGCCAGGCCTCCTGGGAAAGGGCAGGTGGGCCTCCTGCTGCCCCCCCACCGTGAGCCAGCCGGCACCCAGCAACAAGGTATTCTTGTGCGGCCTGCCCCGACCCGCAACCTCCGTGGCCAACTAGCGTGGCTGAAAGCCCTCCGAGCAGTTCTGGAACTCGTCTTTCATGTGACAGTTTCACTTGGGAACATTTGAGCACAGACCCTCACCTTTGGCTTCCTGAGTCGGGCTGGAGGGCAGCGATGGGACCAGCTCTGGGCCCAGGCCACCCTCGAGGTTCTGTAGAAGCTGAGAGCCTACATTCGGGGAGCCTCTGTTTGGGGGTACCCCAGCGTTGGCAGACGGGGGTGGGACCAGTGTAAACTGTCAGGCCCGAGGCAGATAGCATCCCTCTGCGAGCCTCCCGCCCCTTGGAGGGTGTCAAACACTTTTTACCAGCAGAGCCCTTTGGGCCAACTCCACGTATGTGGAACTCCAGCCTGCAGAGGCGGCCGTAGAGGAGCTGCCCGAGGAAGGGGGTCAGAGGGCCTGGGGCCCCTGCCCTGGAGCCCGCGGCTCCAGGGGACACACCCCCACATCCACCCTGTGCTGCCCCCGTCTGAAAATAAGGTCTGAGCAGGAAAGGCCAGCTGGTCCAGTGGCAGCCCCCTGCAAGCCGGCCACGCCAGTGATGCGGGGCCCGAGCCCTTCCCCCCTGCACACACGCAGGCGATGAGGGAGAGAGGGCTTGGGGTCTAAACCACCTAGAGGGCTCCAGAGTTCTGCCCGGCTGTGGCTGCCGGGACAGCGGGTCTTGTCTCGGTCTTCCCTTTGATCTGCTTCAAAAGCCGTCACTGAGCCCGACAGTGTGCTTGGCTCCGGGACACGAGGGAAAGATACCCAGCCTTGGGCTCTTCTCCAGAAAGGCCTTCTGGGCTGTGAGGTGGGCTCAGGGCCTCGTCAGGGCCCCCCGGCCCGGGCGGGCGCCCGGGTGGGGCACTCTCTTCACCGGGGGGTCTTGGCATCCTGGCGCTCCCTGGTCCTGGTGGTAGAATCTGTACATCCCGACCGTGGACTGTAGCCCACCAGGCTCCTCTGTCCAGGGGATTCTCCAGGCAAGAATACTGGAGCGGGGTGCCATGCCCTCCTCCAGGGGATCTTCCCAGCCCAGGGACTGAACCTGCAACTTTTGTGTCTCCTGCACTGCAGGCAGACTCTTCACTGGGCCACCGTGTGGGGGCTGAGTAAACGCACTCCCTGGAGCTCTAATCTCTAGAAGTCTGAACCCAGCCAGGACCTCGGCCCAGGGTGGGCTGGGGGTGGGGGGGACACACCGTGTTCCTGGGGTCACCAGGGCCGCCTGCTGGCTGGGCTGTTGGCATCACTCACCGCTCAGGCTTCACCCTTCCGCATTGTTGTTTTCTGGTACTTAAGGCATTTTCTCATCGCACCAATGTCTGGAAAGTATCCATCCATCAACTGGGTCACCACAACACAGCTGCGTTCCTGCTGCGCCCTGCACCCTGTCGCCGGGACTTGGTGACACGCCAGCAATGGTCGTGCCTACCGGCGGCACCAGCCGGAAGTCTGGGACCAGATCCGGGGACGGGGCAGGCAGTGACCTGGCCTCTGCAGTTTGGAGCCCGAGGGGCTCTTTCTGAGCTGGTGACCGCCAGCCTGTGACTCCTAGCAGGGGAACGGCCACACGAAGGTCTTCAGGGGACTCCGCAGGCAGGCGGCAGGGACAGGAGGTATCCAAGGGGACCTGGGCAGACCCTGGCCAAGTTGGAGGTGAATCGCGTAGGCCTGGGCAGGGACAGAGCAGAGCCGGCAGGGTATTAAGAGCCGCTGTGTACCCCTGGTTCACTCCTCACCCACAAGGTTCTGCTGGCCTTTGTGAGGAAGGGCCCTCGGAGGCGGGGTGACCCCGACCAGCCTCGGGCAATGCTTCCTCACTGCACACGGCCCGCGAGCGTGAGCCCGGCTGACCCAGGCCTGTGCTACCCCAGGGCGGCCCTCCCCACCCAGCCAGCAATCACACCTGGAGGGCTGGGGTGCACCCAGGAGCTCTGTCTTTCCCCCAAACCCCAGTCCTGGAGACAGGGGCTGCCCTCTGCCTTGTGGACCCCAGTTTTGCCTTCTTCTCAGAAGGCACTGCCTCTCGGGGGCTTTGGGGTATCCCTCCTGGGGAGTGCCCAGGCTGTCGGTCCTGGGCTGAACAGTGACCTCCGAGACGGCCAGAGCCAAATGCTGAGCTTGCGCATCTTCCCTTATATGGTACATGTGGCTGAGGCGAGAATCCTGAGATGGGAGCTTATCCCGGATTATCTGTGGGCCCTAAATGCAATCACAGGTGTCCCAGGAAGGGGTAGAGGGGCTCTGACATACACAGCGGAGTAGCCACATGAGACGGAGCAAAGAGGGGTGGGGAGATGCTGGCCCGGAGGGCGGGCGTGATGCGGGCACAAGCCAAGGATGCTGACGGCCACCCGGACCTGGGACAGAACCTCCTGGGGGGACAGCCCTGCCCACAACTCGACTTCAGATTCCTGCCTCAGCGGGAAAGCCGCCTGGCTATGGGGGTTGTCAGAGCGGCTGCAGGAGAGCATGCGCTCCCCGCTTCCTCCCCAGCACCCAGGGGAGCCCAGGCTCTGTCCTCAGTGCAGCAAAGACGTCCCCACATCCCTTAGCCCGGATGTGAGCACCGTGGGATGTCTTCCTCACGCCCGGATGGATGCAGTGCAGGAGCCGCAGGAGCAGTCAGACTGGCATCCCCAAATAGGGCGTGTCTGGTGCAGTAAAGAATCCGCCTGCAATGCAAAGACCAGGGTTCGATCCCTGGCTTGGGAAGATCCCTATGTACAGAGGAGCCTGGCAGGCTCCAGTCCATGGGGTCGCAAAAAAGTTGGACATGACTGAGAGACTTTCACTTTCTTTCTCATTTAAAAAGGTCTTCTGGTGGCTCGGACCGGCAAGAATCTGCCTGCAACACGGG
>SJYV01028463.1:0-22289 GCA_006410875.1 Neotragus pygmaeus | reverse complement strand
TCCGCCCTTAGTGCAGAGGATCACTATGGCCAGTTGTCTGGGGGATCTTTGTCTTAAATTATCCTCCCTTGTTGAAAGCTGGAATTTTCCCCTCACCGTCCCTTTGGCTGCTTGATTCCCCAGAACATTGTCAGGCATGTTGTTCAGTTGCTCAGCTGTGTCCAGCTCTTTGCAGCCTTGTGGACGGCAGCACGCCAGGCTCCCCTGTCTATCACCCACTCCCGGAGCTTGCTCAAACTCATGTCCATCGGATCGGTGATGCCATCCAACCCTCTCATCCTCTGTTGTCCCCTTCTGCTCCTACCCCCAGTCTTTCCCAGCATCAGGGTCTTTTCCGGCATTCTCAGGCATGGTCCTCCCCCCGGCACCACAGTCCCGCCCCGCCCTCTGGTCCAGGCACTCCTTATGGCGAGGGGACAGGCCCCCAGTCCTGGGGCAGGTGAGGCCGCAGCGGTGTGCCCACCCTGAAACGCTCTGCGCTCAGGCATCACCGGGACACTGCCAGGGTGCACTCCAATCGCCGACGGCCTGGGCCAGCATGAAGACGCAGGGTGGGAGCCCAGGCTTTCTCAACCTCACAGCACTGCCCACCTGCTGTCCGCTCCCCACCCCTGCCAAGGCCCTGTCTCCTGCCTCTGGGCCTTGGTCCCAGCTGTCTCCTGGGCCGTGATGCCAGCCCGTCCCTCCACCACTGGGTGAGGGGGCGTCTTGCTTTCTGCCAGCTCAGCCCCAGCCTGTGCTGCTCGTGTCCTGCCTTGGGGTGGAGAGCCATCCATCCCCCAGCTTCTAGAAGGTTCCAGCACCGACCCTGTCTCTGTTTCCCCAGGAGCCTTCTGATGGAGCGAGATGCCTTAAAGCCCAACTCCCCCCTGACCGCCAGGCTCATCCGCAAGGCGGCTGCCGTCCACCTCCTGCAGTGAGCCAGCCTGGCCGCCCACCCTGCGGGGCCTCTGTGGCCCTCAGACCAGCGGCTACGTGGGCTTCGCAGGGTTACAAATGGCTGTGGCCGGTTGGCTGGGCCTGTAATGCAGAAGGCCCTGTAACCAGCAGCGTTACAGGAAGAGGGGCCGAAATCAATTTTCAGCATGGTTCCAAATCTTCTTCTAATCCTTGCTCAGGGCCACAGTGCGGTTTCAAGCAGAGCTAGGTGGGGGCTGCTGTTCCACTTGCCTCGAAAACTGTTTTCCCAGGGGCCCCTCCCTAACACCTCCCAGTTCAAGGGTTGGAAGGCGGGGGTGGCGTGGTGGTGGGCTCAGCTCCAGGAGGGGAATCTCCCATCCACCCCTAGGGGCACCCCCTCTCCCCACTCTAGGCCGCCCTTGGGATAAACCCCATCATTCTGCCTTCCTCGCCATATTCTGGAAAGGTTCTGTTGTCCCACCTTTTGGGTGAGGGTGCCCATGNGGAGGGGAATCTCCCATCCACCCCTAGGGGCACCCCCTCTCCCCACTCTAGGCCGCCCTTGGGATAAACCCCATCATTCTGCCTTCCTCGCCATATTCTGGAAAGGTTCTGTTGTCCCACCTTTTGGGTGAGGGTGCCCATGGTGGGGAGTGACTTGCCCAGGGTCCCAACCAGTGGGGGCCCTGTGCCTCCCGGGAGACAGGGGCTCCTGCCTCAGTGCCTGGGCCCTCAGCGCTTCTGCTGTGTCTGCAGAGACATCTGCAAGCTTCCCCTGGGGCTTTAGTGGCACTGATTTGGGTTGATTTTCTCTTAATTCTAAACTGCACATTGTCAACCATGATTCTTAAAAATTTTTTACTTCGCATGGGAGTACAGTTGATTTTTGATGTTGTGTTAGTTTCAACAAAGTGATTCAGTCACACCTATACGTACATCTGCTGCTTTTCCCGTTGAGGCTGTAACAGACCATGGAGCACAGCTCCCTGTGCTCTGCAGCAGGCCCTTGTCGCTTATGTTTGTCAGCCGTGATTCTAATGCACTCGTTCAAGGGCTCCTGCAGAACCCTCCTGGGGACGGGAAGAAGGGAATCACATGTACGCACGCTCGTTGATCTGCTGTGCTTTCTGAGGTGTGAGGATTGAGCGTGGAGGCAGAAACCAAAGCCTTGTGACTTGGCTTTAAAAGATCCGAGCCAGTTCTGTAACTGCTGCCTCTGTCTCCCTCCCTGGGGGAACCCGGCCTTGAGGTCCAACTCGGTGGTGCTGTGAGAGGCAGTCTCAGCCCACTGGAGCTTCTCAGGTTCCTTCAGTGCAAACTGAAATTAGGGCAGGGACTCACGGGGCAGGGAGGGGGCAGGTCTTCCAGGAGGCAGCAGACATCTCTAAATCGACTGGACACGTTTCCTGGGGTTAAAATACATTAGTTGATTGGTTCCTTTGCCTGACTGTTACTGGGTGGGCACCTCTGACCCTCCTCCATGTGCCAGGCCTGGGCTGGGTCCCGGGGAGACAGGCTTCTCCTGGAACGTGGGGGTAGATTAGGACAGTGAGTCAAGAGCAGCGTCATTACAATGGGATCTCAAGAGAGGTGCTGTCTGTCCCCAGGAGTTAGGGACACATCCCAAGGGGAGCCTGCTCTCCCATTCTGAGCTGTCCCTTCCTGCCAGTTCCCCTGCTCATACCCTATATGCCCTCCCCTCTCCTGGTTCCAAGCAAGATACAGCCTGGCCAGGGGAACAAGAACTCTGGCCCCCTCCCCCAGGAAGGCCTCCGACCTCCCACTGCAGACCAGGGTCCCACAGTCCTTGCTATTGCACCTTTCTCCCCAGCTGTGCCCTCCCCATCAGGGACATCTGTGTCCCAGCATCACCCAGCACGGAACTTGCCCTGACTACCTGTCAGTGAGCCCACGACTGGTGAATGAGCCCTGAATGAGTGCATTACAAAATGAAGCAGAACCCTACTGGGGACAGGAAGAAAAGAATCGACCGTGGGTAGGCCATTGATAGAAGAGAGGAGGGGCCCAAGAGAAGAGCTGGATGAAGGCAGAATTTAGTTAACCGCAATGAGTTATTAACAGTCAGTGGGTTCATTGACCGAGTCTCACGTGCTGACGTGATACCGGGGGAGGGGCATTGGGAGTGGGCGTTTGGGAACCCTGGTCCCCAGCAGACGCCCCCAGGGCTGTGTGGATCTGACACCTGAGTGAATACCCCTTGAGTCTAGGATCCACTGGGCTCTGGCCCTGAGGTAATGAATCAGGCAAACCCAGGCCTTGGGACCATGGCCTGAGCACACGCAATAAGCTGGCCATTGTCTTCAGGAGGCCCCCGCAGGCAAAGGGAAGCCTGCGGCCCCTGAGCGGGTGGGCTCAACAAAGGCTCCCGTCGGAAGCTGAGCAAGACCCAGAGCGGCTGCTGGGGGACAGTTCGACCTAGTGCCCTCCTTCAAGCCCCTCCATCCACGCCTGCAGCCAGGGCTGCTCCTGGACTTCCCAATTCCAGCCAATAAATTCTTTTTCTGAAGCTAACGTGAGGCTGGTCTGTTACTTGCAAACCCGGGGCTCGTGACCAGTATCTGTAGCAGATCTGGGATCTGCCTTGGGTCTGTCTGGCCCCATCTCTCTTCTCCAGTTAAGCAGGATCCTGAACAGGTGATGGAACTCAGAAGGGAGCCCATGGACAGAAGCTCAGGAGGGTCGAGGGGGTGCATACCCGGCACGTCAAAAGTGAAGGGGACCGCAAAGAGCGAGGCTGAAGGCCGCAGAGGGAGCCTCTAAATAGAAACGAGGTGTCAGGGTGGTCCAGGGGCATAAACTAGAGTGCCTGGTCACCCAGAGTCACCGGGCGCTCCGCGGGCAGGGACGGGGTTTTTTTGCCCCCCAGAAGGAACCCGCTCTACGAAGCGGACATACGCTCCTATTTCCTACCATAGGAGTTGGATCTTCACTTAAGGATGAAGATCTGGCGCCATGTCCCCTGCGACACGTGGCTGTCCCGATGCCGAGCCTACGGAGACACTAGGCAAGCCCTAAGGCACCCAGCCCAGCGCGGCCCGGCTCTGGCCGGACCTCGGGCAAGCGCAGCGAGTCAAGGCAGTGCGCACGCGCGCCACCCTCCTTTTTCCTCCCCCCACCCCGCGGCTGTGACTACAACCCCCAGGATGCATCGGGCCCCGCGGCCTTTCAAACCGGCCAATCAGCAGCCCGCAGCGCTTCCTGCGCGCCCCGTTTAAACCCAGGGCGCAGGCGCATCGGCTGGGGTGTCGCAGCGGCTCTGGGGTAAGGGGGTCGCCTCTGGGGTAAGGGGGTCGCCTCTGGGGTAAGGCGNAAGTCCGTGATGCCATCCAACCATTTCATCCTCTGTCGTCCCCTTCTCCTCCCACCTTCAATCTTTCCTAGCATCAGAGGCTTTTCCAATGAGTCAGTTCTTTGCTCCAGGTGGCCAATCTACTAGAGTTCTAGCTTCAGCATCAGTCTTTCCAGTGAATATTCAGGACTGATTTCCTTTAGCATTGACTGGTTATATCTCCTTGCAGTCCAAGGGACTCTCAAGAGTCTTCTCCAACACCATAAAAGCATCAATTCTTTGGCACTCAGCCTTCTTNCTCCTGACTGAGGTCTCCTAGTCTTCTTGAGGGTAATAACTTCTACGTCTTAGGCACATTTTCATCCCTCTGCCTCGCCCAGGACCTGACTTGTAGTAGATTCTGGGCAAGTGTTTGCTGAAGGAATGAACATCCTAACTCAGCACAGATAGTGTTGGCTTGCCCATTTGCAGAACTTGGAAATTATGAATAAGAAAACTGAAATATGACTTGCATTGGAAGAGCTGCCGTCGTGTAGCAGGTGTTCCACGTGTTTATCAGCGAGGGTGCTGAGAGGTGCCATTTCCTTCTAGGACATTATCCCACCATTAAAGCAATTTATAACCAGTAGTTTTGTTTCTCTCTTTCACAGATGGTATACTTCTGTGACTTCTGTAAGAAGTGAACACAGGAAAAGTTATTCCTTGGGAGTTGCTTTGAGTTATGTAATCCTTATTAAAGCATCAGCTTCAACTCTGAGAGATGATTGTCATTAGGATATAATTCTGACAAGATTGAAGGCCAGGATCTTAGAGACTTAGAACTGAGATATCCTTGAATTGCNCTCCGGCGAGGCTCAAGTAGGTCTTCAAGCCGAAGACCCCCGGCTTGAAGCCCAGCCGGGGAGGTCTGGTTGTCCGGATCCGGGGCCCCGGTTCGGGCCTGCCTCGGATGGCGCCGGCCCAGAGGCGAGCGGACCCCGGGGCGGAGGGTCTTGGGCTGCGGCCGCGGTGGCGTCTGCCGGCCTCGCGGTCTCTCCCTAACCAGCCCTCTGTGCCCAGCCGATGCTGCAGCGGCCCGCACGGTGGGCGCTTCCCTGGGGGGCTAGGGGAACCCCGGCTCCGACACCCGCCCCGCTTCTGTCTCCTGCTCCTTTCTGTGACCTCTGACAGCCCTGGCCGCGGAAGGAGGAAGCGACGTGCCTTCAGCCTGCCTGGCCCCTCCAAGAAGCGGAGATGGAGGCTCCCAAGAAGGAAGGTACGTCCTTGTCTCCGCAGCGCTGTCGGTCTGAGGGGCTCAGGGAACACGCAGGTCGATGTAATGCTCCTGCGAGAACTTGGCTTGTTTGTTTATTCGGTACTCACCCCGTTCTCGCGCCCCGGTAAACTCCCTGTCTTCCCGGAGTTTTTGCATTCCTCTAACTTTCCTTTCCGGGTTTTCTACATTCCCTTTACCCCCCAAGTTGTGACTTCCCGCGGAGCAGGGATTCTTCTCCGTCCTATATACTTCACTGTCCCCGGGGCCTGGCATCCTCCGTAGGCACTCAGGTCTGTGAAACTGATGTTGCCTCTTGGCTGGTTGCTGGTGTCCGTTTGCTGAGACTTGTCCGGGATTTTTACCAGCACATCGGGCCAGTCAGCCTTGCCTGTAGCCTTGCTGTCTTGTTCTGTTCTTGTCTGCTGTGAATGTGGAAGTGAGAGCACAGCCTCACAAAAGGAGTGACGGCCCTGCCCTCTTTTTCTGCTGAAGCGTGGGGACATCTTTATATCCTTTGTCTTCGCGACACGTGTGCGAGTCGGGGAGACTGGGTACCCCAGTTTCTCCTTAACACCCCCATTCTGCAGAAACAGCCGCAAGACTGCTAGTCATCAGCGCTGCTTCCTCGGGTCTAGAACAGGGTTTGCTGCCGCAGCCTGACCTCCACCCTCGCGTGTACGCCCTCCCTCTCCAGTCCCTTCCACATGCAGCCGAATCCCTGTTGCTGCTTCCTGAGGAATTCTCCTGTCAGCCATCCTTTATATCTGTATATCTTTTCTTGTCTTTCACGCTCATCACGCTCATCACTGGTGCACAAATAGGCCCCGTTGTCCGACTTGCCCCCACGTGCTCCACGCCCTCTCCGCTGCTGTGTGCCTCATTCAGAGCCAGCCTTCAGAGCAAGAACTTTCCCCACTTGTTTCGCTGCTCTTTTCCACAACCTTCAACCGCTTCGAACCCTCTCTGCCCTCTGACTTCACCCAGGCTGTCTTTGTCCATCACTGAGCACATCCGTGTTGCGAAATCCACGGTCATTTTTTCTGTCCTTTCAGTGACTGTTGACCTTTTCTCCTACAGGAAACTTGGCCAGCTTGGCTTGTTGCTTTTCCTTCTGCCCACTCTGGCCGGCATATCTCCAGCTGTTTGCAGACTTCTCATTCTGTCCCACCTTCTGGAGCCGAATTCCCCAGGACCTGGTCTGGGGTCTTTTTGAACTCCCCCTCCCCTCCTGCAGGTTCTCAGACAGTCCTTTAAGTCCTCCCACCTTCTGGTGGTGCCCACGTCTTGTCTGGGGTACAGCCTGTCCTCTGAGCTCTGGGCTTGTGCATCCCTGGCTGGCTGGCGTCTTCACACGGATGTCTCCCACCTCTCACTCAGTGGGTCCCACCTCCCACCCCATTTTTGGCTGGTTCTTTGTCTTTGTAGAAAGTGAAAAGAAAGTTAGTCACTCAGTCCTGTCTGACTCTTTGTGACCCCATGGACTGTAGCCCACCAGGCTCCTCTGTCCATGGAATTCTCCAGGCAAGAATTCTGGAGTGAGTTGCCATTTCCTTCTCTATTGTCTCTGTAGTAGAAGTCGATTGCCTGTCCATTGACCTAGCTGAGAAAGTTGTGAAGCATTTGTTCAGTCATCAGTTACTGTCATTTCCACGGTATGTTTTGGATCCATCTACCTCTTTCCAGCTCCACCCAAATGCCACCACCTTGGTCTCAGCCACATTAACTCGCCGCCACCTGCGTGTATATTTTGCACTTTAGCCAATGTGTGCACTGTAATTTCAGTAGATACCACCTGTTTCTTTTATAGCACATCCACCAGGGTAGCCTTTTAAAAACAAAAGTTAGAGCACAATACTCTTCTGCTTAAAACCCTTCGATAGCTCCCGTTGCGCTCTGAATAAATTAAAAGCTTGCCATGGCTTGGATGCCACCCAGGATCTGACCTGACCTGTATCTCCACCTCCTCCGGCCACTGGCCTCAGAGGTGTCCCCACTTCCCGGTGGCCCCTCCCCACACCGCCTTCCACGGTGTGCGCCCGCTGGACAGTGCGCCCCCGAGGAGCGCCTAACGGAGGACGCAGCCCACGTCTGCAGAGTGGATGGAGCGGCGGCTAGCCCAGGTCACCTGAGCCGGCGGTGGGGCCTGGCGTGGAAGGCTTTCCCCTGACTCCTGGCTCAGGGTTCCTTGCCCCACAGCAGACGTTTGGGATTTCCTGGTAGTGACCCATGGAACTGACTCCCTAGGTTTTAGGCACGTTGAAAAGTGAGGAGTCCATCTCCTCCTCCTTTCTGCCCCTCCGCTGCCCAGTTACCACCTCCAGAGGCCACTGACCTTGGCCTCCTGGGCAGTCTAGACCTGACTTGCGCACGTGTCAGTCCAGCCCCCCTCTTCTATAGCAGGTAGAACCCTGGGCGCCATCTTGGGTTTTGCCTCTAATTTATCTCAATGAGCTCTGTGTATCAGTATAGGAAGCGTTCCTGCTCTTCTCTGAGCCTGAGCTGTCTTCCATTCCACTATAAGGCTGTGCTGCGCGCTGATCTGCCATCCGGGAGCTCTGGCTCCATGTATCAGTATAGGAAGCGTTCCTGCTCTTCTCTGAGCCTGAGCCGTCTTCCATTCCACTGTGGGGCTGTGCTGCGCGCTGCTCTGCCATCCGGGAGCTCGGGCTTCGTGGCTGGTGTCTCGCGGTTGCAAGTGCCGCTGCAGTGAACCAGGTGGGGAGCTTGACAGCAGCAGGCTTCCCGTCAGCGTGTGTGCGTCTCTGTCTTGATAGATGCTGTCAGGCTACCCTCCGTAGAGCTGTCGTAACTTACAAATCAAACTTTCAGATTTTCAGCAGTCTTACCAGTGAAAACTGGAGTCCTGGCCATCTCTGAGTTTTTCATGGCTCTTGCTTTTGAGTGAGACTGAGCTTCCGGTCGTGCGTTTCAGAGCGTCTCCTTTTGCCCCGTGCCCCGTGCCTCGCTCTGCTTGCGTCCTTTGCCTGCTCCTCCCGCGTGCCCGGCGCTCCCCTGTGGTCTGTGGGGGCTCCGCCAGCAGCCCTCACGATGGGGCTGCGCGTGCTTTCTGCCCTGTATTGCTCCTGCCAGCTCTGCTCGCCGTGGTTTTTGTCACATGAGACGTTACATCTTTAATATATTGGACTCTCAACCTGTTGTTTTATGGCTTCCGGCATGGTGTCAGAGTTAGACCTCCGCACTCCAGGCTATACAGGGATTTCCCTGTGGTTTCTTGTTCCTTTTGGGTTTCGTTTTTTTCGGTTAAGTCTTGGACCTTTTGGGGATCTGTCCTGGTATGGTCTATGAGCCATGGATCAAACTTCAGATGCCTGTATTTTCCCTCTCAAAGGCTTATCTAGTTTATCTCAATACCATTCATTGAATAATGCATTTTCCCCTTTTATTTGCTATGTTACTTTTATGATACGCTAAACTTTCTTTATATCCGTCTTGCATATTTCTTGTTAATTCACAGGTGTTTTGCATTCTTTGGTGTATAGTAAATGAGGTATTTTCTTCCATTATATCTTCTGTTCTTTTTAGATGTGAAAGCTGTTGATTTGTCGTGTAATAATTTTGTCTTCAGACATTTGCTTTTGTTCTTTCACAGTTTACAATAGTTTTCGGTTGGTCTTCTTGTTATCTTTTGTATGTAATCGTAGCGTCTGTCCGTTGCGGCAGTTCTAACCTCCAAATTCTTTGCTTTTGTTCACTTGTTGGTCAGTGTTGCCTAGTGTTGGTTAAGGCAGATTTTTAACCACTGGGCCACCAGAGAAACCCCGGTTCATTGCTTTTAGAGAAATATTTGCTAAGTGTCCAGACCCTGAGGTGGAGTTTGGGAGAGTACTAGACATTTACTGTTTTGGAGGAGCTTCCAGGCTAGGTGGGGCCACGGAAGGTCGAGAGACACTTGCTTACAGGATGGTGATGCTAAGGCAGACCTCAGGTCCGGGGCTGGGGGAGCCCCAGGGAGCCCTAAGGGAGGCGGACGTAGAGCAGGATGTGGAGCTGGGGCAGGGAGCGGTGGCCTCACCCAAGGGGTGCCCTCGCCCAGAGCCTCCTGGGCTGTCAGGGCTGGTGAAGGCCCTGTGTACATGTCAGCGGCGCTTTATCCAGCCATTCAGGAAGGGCTCCAGGGAGAGGTGATGGTCCTCAGGTGTGCGTGGGGCCCCTACTGTGCCTGTGAGGGAACTGAAGTTGCTTTTGAAAGAGGACTAGCTGTAGTCTGTAACTGCGGAGTTGGGGCTGAGGCAGGTGGTCTTTTGAAAATGTTCTGTACCAGAAAATGACTTACTGCATCTTGCAAAGCTAATCAAATGATTCAGTGAATGCATTTTAGATCATATCTTTAATATAAGGACTTACTTTGATGGCAGCTTAGTGAACACAGTGTGGCTGATGCTGTTTTTGTTTTTAAGGAAAAATTAAGATAGTCTAGAGCCCCTGGAGAAAATGTGATTATTAAAATACTGCTGTCACACTTGGAGAAGTTAAATTTGAAAAGAGTTTTGATCGCTGTGGAGACTGGTGATGTTTGCTCGTTATCAGCCCACCCCTAAGGTAACAGCCGACTTTTTCTTCCCCAGACATTCTTCTGTTGGCTGATGAAAAGTTTGACTTCGACCTTTCGTTGTCTTCTTCAAGGTAAAAAAATGAGTTTTCTCCCCTTGCCTTGGTGTAACCACGTTCAGTCAAGCCTTTCGCAAGATGCCAGTGTTGTTAATAATCCTTGACTTTTAACATAGTGCCAACGAAGATGATGAAGTCTTTTTTGGACCTGTTGGCCATAAAGAAAGATGTATTGCTGCCAGCTTAGAATTAAATAATCAGCTTCCCGAAGAATCTCCTTTGCCAGCTTCTGAAAGACACTTCACCTGGAGTCCACTCACGGGGGAAAAGTTTGTGGAAGTTTATAAAGAAGCTCACTTACTGGCCTTCCAGATTCAGAGCAACGGCAGAACCAAGGAGGCCCAGGCTGCCCAGCCTGAAGACCCTGGGAGCAAGGGAGTGGAAGGGTTCATACAGGAGTCTAAACTCAAAATAAACCTCTTCGATAGAGAAAACGAAGCGAAGAAAAGCCCCAAGTCACTTAAGCGGGAGACATACTGCCTGTCGGACGGCCTCTGGAGGGCACCCCTGCTCCGGGGCACTCAGCCCACCTCCAGCGCAACCCCACTGGCCGCTCCTGCCCAGACCCGCTGCCCCGAGACCTCGGGGCCGCCACCCGCCCCATGCCCTTCTCTGCCAGCAGAGCCCAGGGCTGCTCAGCCTCCGAACCAGGCCGGGGCCCAGAAGAAGGTTGCCAGCAAGTTGCTGCCACCTCGGACCTCGTCCCTTCGAGGAAAGAGGCTTCACTCGGCTGTGGAGAAGGTAGGCCCCCCCAGCCCCGCCCTCCCCCAGCACTTTTATCTGGGGACCAGACGCTGCCTTGCTTCCGAGCCCTCTGGGTTTATGCCCGGGAACAGACCACTGTGGGGGGAGCCTGGGGATGTCTTGCTTGGAGGGAGGGCTCAGAGGNCTGCCCCTCGGGGGCCTCAGCAAACCCAGTGGAGCCGAGAAGATGGTTCTGTAGCCCTGGGCATGCAGGCATCCTGGGGTGTCCCTTCCTAACACCATCCCCTCCACCACCACCAACGCACGCTGCCAGGTCAGCGGTGCTCTAACCGCCCCGTCGCGGGGCGCTCCACGCGATCCCGCCCTCTGGACGCAGGGCGAACCGCCACTGGGGGCGCGGGGCGCGCGCTACTCACAGCAGAGGCTGCTCCACCAGGGCATGGCGCGCGCCACTGGCCGGCAGGGGCAGGCCGACAGAGGCCCCGGAGGCCCAGCCGTCTGCCCCCGGCTGCCCCATCGCTGGATGGAGACTGGCTGCCCACCCCGAGCCGCGCCGCTGACGAGGGCGCCCCCTGGGGGCCGCCTCGTGCGTCACAGAGGGCGCAGCCTCCTCGCCAGCCTGCAAGGAGCCACCCCCCACCATCACCCACACTGGGGGTCCCTCCTCCAACTCAAGCACACTCAAACCAAACTCCAGCACACACACCAAAAACCTGCCAGATCTCCCCAGCCAGAGGCGCCCAAACTTCACTGCCGCTGCATTCCTGAACCACCCCTCTCTCTTACCCATAATGTGTGTCTTCCAGTAGTTGATACAAAACCCACACTGCCTAACAGAGGCCCGGGGCGTGGCAGGCATCCCTACATGGGTTGGTTTGGTGGTTCAGTTCAGTCGCTCAGTCGTGTCCGACTCTTTGCGACCCCACGGACCACAGCATGCTAGGCCTCCCTGTCCATCACCAACTCCCGGAGTTTACCCAAACTCATGGCCATCGAGTTGGTGATGTCATCTAACCATCTCATCCTCTGTCGTCCCCTGCTCTTCCTGCCCCCAGTCTTTCCCAGCATCAAGGTCTTTTCAAATGAGTCAGCTCTTGGCATCAGGTGGCCAAAGGATTGGAGTTTCAGCTGCAGCATCAGTCCTTCCAATAAACACTCAGGACTGATCTCCTTTAGAGTGGACTGGTTGCAGTCCAAGGGACTCTCAAGAATCTCCAACACCACAGTTCAAAAGCATCAATTCTTCTGCACTCAGCTTCCTTTATAGTCCAACTCTCACATCCATACATGACCACTGGAAAAACCATAGCCTTGACGAGACGGGCCTTTGTTGGCAAAGTAATGTCTCTGCTTTGGTGGTGAAGTGCTTTAATATCCTGAGTATTAAAATCAAAAGTGAGGACCTCACGCAGGTTCCCATTACCAAGCTATCATTTCCAATTATAAAGCCTTAGAGCTGAAACATAGAGGTCGGTCACCTGGTCCCTCCAACTGGTTTTGTTTGTTCAGTGGCTAAATTGTGTCCAACTTGGTGACCCCATGCACTGCAGCATGCCAGGCTTCCTTGTCCCTCGCTATCTCCTGGAGTTTGCTCAAATTCATGTCTACTGATTTGGTGATACTATCTAACCATCTCATCCTCTGCTGCCCCCTTCTCCTCCTGCCCTCAATCTTTCCCATTTTTGGCCACCTAATGAAGAGCCAACTCATTGGAAAAGACCAACTGGTTTACAGGGAAATAAACTGACTTCAAAAACGGTTGTGGGAAATGCAAAATGGTACAGCTGCTTTGGAAGACAGCGGGGCAGTGTCTTGCAAAATTAAACATGCTCTTACCATTTGATCTAGCAATCCTGCTTCTTGGTTTTTACCCAAATATCCTTGGTATTTACTCATACCCACATTTGGTATGAGTTGTAACTATGTTTATACAAGAACCTGCTGGTGGGCGTTTCTAGCAGCTTTATTCCTAACTGCAAAAACTTGGAAGCAACCAAGATGTTCTTCATTAAGCAAATGGATAAATAAGCTAGTATATCCAGGCAATAAAATATTATTCAGCACTAACGATGAGCTAGCAAATGAAGACATGGAGGAACCTTAATAAGTGCATATGACTAAGTGAAAGAGGCCAATCTGAAAAGGCCACACACTGTACAGTTCCAACTGCATAACATTCGGGGAAAGGCAAATTTGTGGAAACAATAAAAAGATCAGTTCTGCCAGAGGTGGGGAGGAGGGTGGGATGAACAGGCAGAGCACAGAGGACTTTTTTAGGACAGTGAAACTATTCTGCATGATACTCCAACGGTAGATGCACTTCATCATATATTTGTTCAAACCCACAGAATGTACACACCAAGAGAGAACTCTAATGTCAACGAAGGACTCTGGGTCATGATGATGCCAAGCAGGCGGAGGATGGTAACAAATGTCCCACTCTGGTGAGGGATGTTGATAATGGGAGGAACTATGCTTGGGTGGGGGATAAGGAGTGTACAGATACCCTCTGTATTTTCCACTCATCACTGCTGCAAACCTAAGACTGCTGTAAGAAATTGTTATTATTTTTTACAATATTGTTGTAAAAATATATATTGTATATATTACATCAATAATATAAAANCTGTATTTTCCACTCATCACTGCTGCAAACCTAAGACTGCTGTAAGAAATTGTTATTATTTTTTACAATATTGTTGTAAAAATATATATTGTATATATTACATCAATAATATAAAATATTATTATTTTTTACAAAATAATGAACAAAGTTTGCCTTTAATTTTTTTTTTTCTTTTTAGTTTTGGCTTGAAAACTCAGTTTCAGCATGTGGGATCAAGTTCCCTGACCAAGGATTAAACCTGGGTCCCCTGCATTGGGAAAATGGAGTCTTGGCCACTGGACCACTAGGGAAGTCCCCAGAGTTTGTTTTTTATTTATTTAGTCTTTCTAAAAGAAAAATAAACCCCGTGAATTTTCAAAGCATTAAAATTATTATTCTCCATATGTCATTAATTCTAAGTGTTATAATTTATAGATGCCACTTATGATAAGAGAAAGTATTTAGACATGACAACAAAGGTCCTTCTAGTCAAGGCTATGGTTTTTCCAGTGGTCACGTATGGATTTGAGAGTTGGACTGGAAGAAAGCTGAGCGCCAAAAAATTGATGCATTTGAACTATGGTGTTGGAGAGTCCCTTGGACTGCAAGGAGATCAGTCCTGGGTGTTCTTTGGAAGGACTGATGCTGCAGCTGAAACTCCAATACTTTGGCCACCTCATGTGACAAGTTGACTCATTGGAAGAGACTCTGATGCTGGGAGGGACTGGGGGCAGGAGAAGGGGATGACAGAGGATGAGATGGCTGGATGGCATCATCAGCTCGATGGACATGTTTGGGTGAACTCCGGGAGTTGGTGATGGACAGGGAGGCCTGGCGTGCTACAATTCATGGGGTCGCAAAGAGTCAGACATGACTGAGCAACTGAACTGAACTGAACATCTAAAGAAACTACTGCTCTATGTCTGATGTGGACAGCAGTTCAAATTCTATTTCAGAATAATAAGAAGTTTTTTTCATGGTTATGGTCATAGTTTAAAAAAAGAAAGAACACATATATCCTACTGACTCTTCTGACCCAGATAATGGTTCAAAATATCACCTGAGCACACCTGTAACTTATGTCATCTTGTATATCAACTCTACGTCAATAATAAAAAAAAAATTAAAGATCACCTGACCATCATTTCATCACTTTGTCAAGGTAAAGACTGGATGAAGGAAGAACCAGTGGGAGCTAAATGGAGGAGGGGGTGGTGGGGAGAGTTAGGTAGGATATTTACATGCCTAATAGTTGAAAGGATGGAGAAATCAGACAACTTAACATCAACCTATGAGGGACAGATGGACACTGTCTACAATACCCTGAGGAAGACACAATGTCACGTGTGGCGAAGGATGTACAACCTAAATTTAATTAACAGAAAACACACACAAAATGAGGGTGGTAGAAACCGGAGGAGGACTACATGCTTTGAACATGTCAATATCTAAAAGACAAAGGCTACACAAATGTTCCAGATTAAAAGAGGCCAAAGAGATGAAGACATCACACCTGAGGCTGGATCTTATAATGCAAGAGGAGAATGCCAAAGGGGACATTATTAAATAACTGACAAGATTGGAAAAGAAGGGCAGACTATATAAGTCTTGTGACAATGCAAATATCTGACACTGATAACGGTATTATGGTTACTACAGGAAATATCTCTATTCTTAGGAAATAGGCACTGAAGCATTTAGGAGTGAAGAACCATGATGTGTGTAATTTACTCTCAAATGGTTCAGAAAGCTTCACATCTCATACCTGCGTAAGACTTAACAGGAACCTGGATGCTGCTGCTTTAAAAAAAATATTTACCTGGCTGCTCTGGGTCTTAGTTGCAGCATGTGGGATCCTCAGTTGTGGCGTGTGGGATGTAGTTCCCTGACTAGGGATCGAACCCAGGCCACCTGCGTTGGGAGCTCGGGGTCTTAACCACTGGAATACCAGGGAAGTCCTTGTATGCTGCCTTTTTTTTTTTTTGGTTTGCTGGGTCTTCATTGCTGTGAAAACCTCTCTCTAGTTGCTATGAGGGCTCTTCTCTGTGGCGGCTTCTCTCATCGTGAGGCACGGCCTCTAGGGCGTGCACACTTCAGGAGCTGTGGCTCCCAGGCTCTAGAGCACAGGCGCAATCTTTACGGCTTGCAGCCCGAGTTGCTCCAAGGCATGTGAGATCCTCCCAGATCAGGGATCAAACTCGTGTTTCCTGTGTTGGCAGGTGGATTCTTTACCACTGCGCCAGGGAAGCCGCTGTATGCAATTTTTTCTTTGTTTTCCAACATAGACGAAAAGAGTAAATAATGAAGCAAATGAGACAAAATGTTAAGAGGTGAATTTAGGTAAAAGGTACATGATGTGCCCTGAACTATTTTTAATTTTGTTTCTGTCTCTAAGTTGTTTTAAACACTCAGAAGAATAAACAAGTGCAGATGACTAATAAAAATAAAACAACAAAAATGGAGAGGGTAATGGTTCACACTCCCGGCTCCTTCCCTCACATGATATACCATAATACAAATTTTTATCAGTGATTAAGTAATCGCCAAATTCTTCTCCCACCTCTCAAAGACAGACAGAATTCAGGTAGAAAGGAAGGAGATCATAGACCAGAAAGTTCTGGAGACAGACTGGTGGTTCCATTTCAGCTGCACCACTTACTAGCACTGGGTCCTTGGGCGCAATTCTTGAAATTTCTGTCCTCAGCATCCTCACCTATAACATGGGTGCCCTGAACTACTCCCTGAAAAGGCTAGTTAGGAGGGTAACACATAAAAATAAAACGAAAGCCATTAGAATGGCCTTTGGTTTTGTTTTGGGTTTTTTTTGCTTTATTGTTTTCCTCAGAAGTTTTAATTACTTTTTACCAGTTCCAACAGTCATCTATATAAATTGCTGAAGATTTAAAAATACAGAAAATTGGGAGTAACATCCATAAGACAATGTCCAGCAGTAACTGTTGAAAGTGTCAGTCGCTCAGTCATGTCTGACTCTTTGCAACCCCACAGACTGAAGCCCGCCAGACTCCAGAGTCCATGGAATTCTCTAGGTGAGAATACTGGAGTGGGTTGCCATTCCCTTCTCCAGGGGATCTTCCTGACCAGGGATCGAACCCAGGTCTCCCACATTGCAGGCAGATTCTTTACCACCAGGGAATGGTGGCTCATTATCTGAGCCATGAGGGAATGTCCAGTGATAATCGCTATTAATATCTGTATCTTCTTCTGGATAAATTATTTAATAGTCTTCAAATGGTTGCATTTTTATGTCTCCTTGTTTTTAGACAATTTCTGTTGGTTCCATTTTTCCTTATTGCACTCATGTGTATAAAGTCATTATCCAAACCCAGGAAGGAGCTTTTGAACAGAAGAGGGCAGTCGTGAGCAGCCTCCAGCTTTCCAGAACCGGTAGCCTTGAGACACTCCTAGACATTCAAGACCACAAGATGCTATGGAAACCATCAATACATCAAGTTCAGCTGCTCTTTAAAGTTCTGCTTAGTCGAATGCCACATCGCACCTGTTTTTATCTCTGACTCCCGACACAAGGACTTCGAGGGGGAAAAAGTGCATTCTGAGTTAGCTCTCTGCTGCTGCTAAGTTGCTTCAGTCATGTCTGACTCTGCGACCCCCTAGACAGCACCCCACCAGGCTCCCCTATCCCTGGGATTCTCCAGGCAAGAACACTGGAGTGGGTTGCCATTTCCTTCTCCAATGAATGAAAGTGAAAAGTGAAAGTGAAGTCACTCAATTGTGTCTTACTCTTTGCGACCCCAGGGACTGTAGCCCACCAGGCTCCTCCATCCATGGGATTTTCCAGGCAAGAGTACTGGAGTGGGGTGCCATTGCCTTCTCTGGAGTTACCTCTCTACCTGTTCTTTTTATCTGCACCATGAAAAGATCTAGATCTTTCTACCCCATTTTGGACCAAGTGAAGGATCATAGGTGACCAAGCCTTTCTTTCTGTGCGGACCTCCGTTCCTCCCCTTCCCTGCTTTCCCAGCCCCCAAATCCACACAGTATCCAGCAGCATCACCTCACATTTCCCAGGTTCAGGCTAACGATGGAGGCTGGGAGACTGCCAAACGTCACGTTCACCTTCCAGTTCGTGGTTAGCAGAAAGCTCCTCTAAGGTATTTCTATGAGAAACATTTCTGGTCTGCATGCAGGTTCTGGGCGAGTTCAAAGATCTTAGCTTGGTCAGCAAACCAGGTGGCTGTCACACATGAAAGAATCGCCCGAAAATGTGGGGTGGCAGAGAGAAGGGAGCAAGCCAGCAGGACTGCCCTTGGGAGTCAGGGAAGCTGCTGAGTGACAGGAGGCAGGGGGGCGGGGCGGGGGCAGCTTCCAGGAAAGACCCAGTGCCTGCCTATCTGGACAGAGCACGGCCGAATCTACTCACGACCACACTAACGAGCATTTCATTAACACCATTCCCCCCCCCCCCCATTAATATATTCACTGTTAAATGACTTCAAAATCGCTGCTCTAATTTTTTTGAATTTATTGTTTGGTGGCACTGGCTCTCTCTGGTTGCAGAGCCCCGGCTCTGGGCGCTCAGGCTTCAGTAGCTGTGGCACTGGGGCTTAGTTGCGCCACAGCACATGGGATCTTTCTGGATCAGGGATTGAAGCATTTTCTGGATCAGGGATTGAAGCGTTTCCCCTGCACTGGCAGGCAGATCCTTAACTCCTAGGCCACCAGGGAAGTCCTCCCCTGCTCTAATTTGACATCAGCTCCCTACGGAATTACAGTCTGCCTTTAGCTTTGTCCAATGGGATAGGAAGAGGAAAATCAAAAAAGCTTGATTATCTAAGCACCATTGGTTTGGAAATGTACTTTCCTGGCACCCAAAAAGTCCTTCTACAGGATAACTGGTTTTAGGCTGAGCCTTTCTGATACAATGCATAACTGTCCCTCCTGCAGAATGTTGGATTATCCAGCCATTTTTCAGAATGCTGCTATTAATACGGAAAGTCTCTTGAATGTCCACAAAGCCCACAAAAGGTGCTCACATATTTGGTGATGCTACAGATCACCTAGAAACTCCACATTCTCACTGGGCATCAGAGATGGTCAAAAGGTTGGGGAAAGGAGTTGGTCTGAGTGTCAGTGGGGAAGGGCTCTGGGAGGCAGGATTGGGAGATACTTTCACCTTCATGTGGTCCTGCTCATCAGTGGTCCCACCCCAGTCACTTCAAAGGGTGAGGAAAGACCACAGTCCTTCCTGATCCACACACTGATCAGCAGCACGATAAACAGTCTTACCAGTTACATGGTGTGTGTCAACATGTTTTTCCACTAAAGCCACTTGGGGAAGCAACATCACACAAGTCTTGCTTCCTAAGTAAACATTAGCATAAAAATAAAATATTTCTATTCTTATTTCCTGGGAGAAGATTCTAGTCATATGTCTTCGCGAGACAGTGTCAATATGCTGGAACCATCACTTGGAAAAGAAAAAGATGATTTTTAAAATGATGTAGAAAGTGCTTTAATTCACTTGAAAAGTGTTAGTTACTGAATCATGTCTGAGTCTTTGTGACCCCATAGACTGTAGCTCACTAGGCTCCTCTGTCCATGGGATTCTCCAGGCAAGAATACTCGAGTGGGTTGCCATTTCCTTCTCCTGGAGATCTTTCCAACCCAGGAATTGAACCTGGGTATTCTGCATTGCAGGCAGATTCTTTACTGTCTGAGACACCTCTGCATATGACCTAGAAGAAGCTTCCTTAGGGTGATATATAGCTTTATAGGTGCAGGAAGGATAAAGGGAGGTCCCAGGTGAAGTGATAGTACAGTTTCTGAAGTTGTCTTGTCAAAACAAAGACTCTGAGTAAGCTTTTTGTTTGTTGCTAGGTTTTTCTAAAACAAATGAAAGATCTCCTTAAAGAAAACAGTGTGGAAAGTGAAATGGAGAAGAAAAGTGACAGCTGGTAGTACATCCTTCTGCTGCTGCATTTTAATTTTTAAAAGTATAAACTAGCCTCAGTTACTACTTTATAGGACAATACTTCAAATCTGTGATAATAATAATCTGAGTTGCTTAACAGTTTGAACAGTTTAATAAACCCTACCAAGGCTTAAAAGAAAAGGCAACTGAACATTAGTTAAGTGAAATAAACTTGAAAATATATGAACAGCTGTATCTTTAGTAATATCAAAGGAAACCCAAATTTGAAAGCATTTCCTGCATAGAAATTCAACTTTGGCAGAGAATTATCAAAGCTTTTCCTATTTTGGTGTCATCTTCTACCAAATTGTGTTTATCTGCTGATAAATATCCAGTCAATCCCAATTTATAAAATCACTCACAAGAGGTCTATGATGAGTAAGAGCAAATATACATTTTTCTTGTAAAAATATAATCCCCCACCTCCCAAGATTCAAAGGGTGCCTGATTCCAAAAGGTTTAAAGATACAGTCCCCTGCCCTAATCCCCACACAGACACCTCCTACCCAATCTCCAGAAAACGCAAGAACCAGTTGTGAGTCCAAAATCTGCAGGATCGACTTTCTTTTCTTACTCTTCCAAATACTCAGTGATTAAGTGATGAAAATATGACTTATTTTCTTTTATTTCAGAGGTTTAAAAGAAAAAAAACTTTTAAGGAATATGTCATATTATAGATTACAAAATGTTAATGTTTTTATCCAAACTTAACTGACAGAGGAAAAGTGCATCTCGAATATGGTTATAACACTGATTTTTTTTTTTTTTGGTTTAGTATAACCAGCTCTGTGCAGTCCCCGAGCACTTCAGGACTGCGTGCTGTGACATCTGGAACTAGTTAGCTTTCCCCCACGATTTGCAGCATTGTCCTGGAATTTCTCCAGGAATTCTCCACATTCTAAATCCATCCCTTATATCTTACACACCGAACCAACTCCCCTCGTTCTAATCCTCATCAACCACAAAAGCCTCCAGGAGATGTGTAACTGGGTTTAAAACTCAGAGAAGGAAAGGCCAGTACAGGAGCATACAGGCTTGGATACTGACATTCCCTGGTCCCTTTAATATCTGAGCCGGTGTGTGAAATTGTGCGCACCACAAAACCAGTATCATCCTTTATGAGAGGAAGAGGTCCTTTATAAATGACTCCACAGCTGTGCTTCATAGTAGCTGGGAATACCAAGAGAAAATGAGTTTTCATGATAAAAGGGGATTATTAGGTAACCACCTTTTGCAGGATTATTGTGGAAAATAATGATAATAGCCACTAGAGTGGGTACTCAGTACAAGGCAGTTACTGAGCCAGAGTTGTGAGGTAATTAATTTCATGTCTCACAAGTCCCTTGGCAGAGAGAAGCAGCCATGTGTGTGGGCGGGGAGGGGATGGTATTTTTTGAATCCTATAAAATTTTGCATAAAGATATGCATTAACAATAATCGAGAATCTGGCGTGATACTGGAGGAGTCTTCCCTCTCTACTTTAGAGATCAAGAATACTGTTGCCTTAATTCCTCATGATATTCTCCATTTAGTCTCAACAATGTGTGTGAGTTAGGGAAAACAGGAAAGATATTTTCCTAATTCAAAACAGTCTCTTTTTTTGCTACCATATCACTGATATACAGGTGGACAGATGATACTTCTTTCATCATCATCATGTTCAATTGTGTATTTTCTAGTGTTTTTTAAAATATAAATTTATTTAAATTGGAGGCTAATTACTTCATTTTCTTGGTCATGCCACATGGCAAGTGGGATCTCAGTTCGCTGACTGAGACTCGAACCCATGCCCCTTGCAGTGGGAGCACAGAGTGTTAACCACTTGACCCCCAGGGAGGTCTCTATTTTCTACTTTTTTAAACCAAGGCCACTGCTAACACAATGTGAGGGAAAGACTTCAGGAAAGGCAATAGCATGTGATGTGAATAATCAATCATCTCCTGCTTCAGAGTTTGCTGTATTCATTTCAGGAGGGTGTGTGCACAAAGTCTGGGGTGGGGACAATAATGGTCAGTATTAGCTGACAGCTTTCCCCTCCTTTACAAAATGAAAACTCATTCCTAAGCAGTTCTACAAAAATGTCAGCAAACCTGTCCAATTCCTGTTAAAAATGTCATCAATCCTGCCCAGTTACTATTAATTGTGAAACGGGAATACATTCTCACGTTAAGGCCTTCTCACTAAAGAAGCCGAGAGTAACTTTCTCCTACATTATTTAAATGAGCAATGCCTAAGTGACAAGAAACCTTTTGCTAGTCAATCAATGCTGAATGCTAATTTTAAAAGTCTACATTGCTTTTCAGGATTCTGACCAGCTATTTAAAGAATATTGATTGCAAATCTTTCTCGGTAAAATAACTTGCAGAGGGAAAAAAAAAAAAGACAGGGGGCTTCCCTGGTGGCTTGGTGATAAAGAATCTGCCTGCCAATGCAGGAGACATGGGTTCCATCCCTGATCCGAGAAGATCCCACAGGCCAAGGAGCAACTAAGCCCATGTGCCACAACTATTGTGTCTGTGCCCTAGAGCCCAAGACCCGCACAAAAAGAGACGCTACCAAACTGAAAAGCCCGCACACCGCAACCAGAGTAGCCCCTACTCGCCCCAACTAGAGAAAATCCAAGCCATCACAGAAAGGAAGACCCAGCACTGCCAAAATTAAATAAAATTAATTTTAAGAAGACAGCTAAAATTCCTTTTTAATTTTAACTTCTACTATAAAATGGTTGTTTTGATTAAAGCTTTGGAGTTTAGGATTTTCTGTATACTTTGTTTTAACCAGGAAAAAGTACCGTATTTTGTCACATCCTTCATATCAACATTGTAATAAAAGTAAAACTCAGGAAGCAATCAACACAGCTACCTAAAGTTGCTCTAAAAATTAGACAGTCCTTCCAACATTTGGCATTCCATTAGGAGCATCCCATTAGGATTAT
>SJYV01028462.1:393938-450381 GCA_006410875.1 Neotragus pygmaeus | reverse complement strand
TATGACACATTCACCAACACAGATAATAAATATACTGGGCCTTGAGGTAAGTCTTAGTGGACTTTAAAGGACTAAAATCATCCAGAGTGGAATCGCTAACAATAAAGAAATTAAATTAGCAATCAACAATTACCTATCTAGCCATGTACCTGGCAAATAAATAAGACTTCTAAATTTGGGAGTAAAAGGGAAAAGCAGGAGAAATTCGGACAACATTTTGACCTAACAACAAATAAACAATCTATCAAATTCTGTGGAATGCAGTAAAAATGTTAGGAGGGAAACTTGAAGCTTTAAATATTTTTACTAGGAAAGATATACTTTTACTAAAACTTCATGGCAAATAGATGGGTAAACAATGGAAACAGTGAGAGACTATTTTGGGGGGCTCTAAAATCACTGCAGATGGTGACTGTGGCCATGAAATTAAAAGACACCTGCTCCTTGCAAGAAAAGTTATGACCAACCTAGACAGCACATTAAAAAGCAGACATTACTTTGTTGACAAAGGTCCATATAGTCAAAGCTATCATTTTTCCAGTAGTCATGCATGGATGTGAGAGTTGGACCATAAAGAAAGTTGAATGCTAAAGATTGATGCTTTTGAACTTTGGTGTTGGAGAAGACTCTTGAGAGCCCCTGGGACTGCAAGGAGATCCAACCAGTCCATCCTAAAGCAAATCAGTCCTGAATATTCATTGGAAGGACTGATGCTGAAGCTGAAACTCCAATACTTTGGGCACCTGATGTGAAGAACTGACTCAATGGAAAAGACCCTGATGCTGGGAAAGACTGCGGGAGGGAGGAGAAGGGGATGACAGAGGATGAGATGGTTGGATGGCATCACCAACTCGATGGACATGAGTTTGAGTAAGCTTCGGGAGTTGGTGATGGACAGGGAAACCTGGTGTGCTGCAGTCCATAGAGCTGCAAAGAGTCGGACACAACTGAGCGACCGGACTGAACTGAACTGAACTAGAAAAGAAGATCTAAAATCAAAGATCTAAGGTGCCACCATGAAGAAGTTCAAACATTAGAGCTAAATACATACAAAGTATATAGAAAGAAGGAAATCATAAAGATCAAAGGAGAAATCAGTAAAATACAGAAAACGGGCAGATAACTTTAAAAATTAAAGTCAGTTTATTTTTTTAAAAAGGTGAACAAAGTGACAAATTCCAGGTACACTTGTTAAAGAAAAATGAAACCAAACATCAAACTCCAAAAACCAAAACAACAAAGGAAAACAAAACAAAAAGCAGAGACCACAAATCACCAATATTAAGAATAAAAATAGGGCTTATCACTACTGACACACTACTGATCCAACAAACAATAACAGGCTAATAAAAAATACTATACATATTTACTCTCCAAAAATAAAATTTGGGGCTTCCTTAGTGGTTCAGTGGTAAAGAATTCACCCACCAACGCAGGAGACACAGGACTGATCTGTGTCTGATCTGGGAAGATCCCCCATGCCTCGGAGCAACTAAGCCAGCAAGCCACAACTCACTGGCTTACAGCCAGTGCTCTTGAGCCCAGAAGTTCCAACTACTGAAGTTCTCTTACCCTAGAGCCAGTGTTCCACAAGAGAAGCCACCACAATGAAAAGCCCACACACAACAAGAGTAGCCCCTGCTCGCTCGTCACAACTAGCAAAAAGCTATTGCATCAACAAGGACTCAGCACAGCCAAAAATAATAAATAAATGAAATTACTTTTTTAAATTAAATTTTCAGGGCCTCCCTGGTGGCTCAGTGGTAAAGAATCCGCCTGCCAATGCAGAGGATGTGGGTTTGATCCCTGGTCCAGGAAGATTGCAAATTCGTGGAGCAACTAAGCCTGTGGGCCACAACTGCTGAGCCCACACACCGCAACTACTGAAGCCTGTGCGCCCCTAGAGCCCATGTAGCCCAACAAGAGCAGCCTCCACAACAGGAAGCCCAAAACCCACAATGAAGAGTAGCCCCTGCTCACCACAACCAGAGAAAGCCCACATGCAGCAACAAAGACCCAGTGCAGCCAAAGATAAATAAACAAATCTTTATAAAAAGTAAGAGCATATAGACTTTAATATTTTAAAAGCACATTAACAAACTTCAGTACACTGACAATGTTTTCAAGTGTACAGTTCAGTAGTGTTAAATCTCCCTTCTTTTTAAGAAGGGAGATTAATATCCCATTTTATGTATATAACACATCTTGTTTATCCATTCAGCCTCTGATAGACATTTGAGTTGCTTATACTTCTTGACTGTTATGAATAGTTCTTCTATGACCATGAGCGTACAAATATCTCTCAGAGACTCTGCTTCCAGATATATCCACTGGAAGCAGAACTGCTGGATCATTCTTTTTTACAGCAATCTTCTTAAATTTCTTGAAGGGCCTCCATACTGTTTTCCATAGCAGCTATGACACTTTATAATCCCACTAACAGTGCACAAGGGTTCCAATTTCGCCACAGCCTCACTAACACTTGTAATTTTGT
This sequence comes from Neotragus pygmaeus, assembly GCA_006410875.1. Taxonomy (NCBI): domain Eukaryota; kingdom Metazoa; phylum Chordata; class Mammalia; order Artiodactyla; family Bovidae; genus Neotragus; species Neotragus pygmaeus. Next base: position 447,887 of record SJYV01028462.1, on the reverse strand, counting down.
GGTTTTTTTTTTTTTAAATAGGAGCCATTCCAAAGGTGTGCTGTGACCTCATTGTGATTTTTCATCTGCATTTCTACAGTGATTAGTAATGTTGAACACTTTCGTATCTGTAATGTCACGTGTATATTTGTACCCCCTGACATGATGAGAAGAGGACTTAACTTTTGTGGAATTCTTTCCCCAAACCCAGACACCCAATCTAATCAGGAGAAAAGCATCAGAGGAACCCAGATTAGGGGACATTTAACAGGTACCTGGCCAGTATTCAAGATTGTCAAGGTCATGCAAAACCAGAAAAGACTGACAAACTGTTACAGACCACAGGAGACCAAGAGACATGGAAACTAAATGCAAAAGAACATTAACAACAACAACAAAAAGATGAAAAAAAATTTTAAGTTTAGCATTCAGTTAATAGTAACATACAACTGTCTCTTAGTTTTCACAGATATATCATGTTACTGTACAAAGTTAATAATGAAGAAACTGGATAAAGGGTATACAGGAACTCTCTGTACTACCTTTGCAACTTTTCAGTAAATATAAAAGTATTCCAAAACATTAAATTAATTAAAACAAATTAAACAAGCTGACTTTAAAAATGCTTAGAGAAAAACAAGTAGAGCCAAAAGCACGATTAGCACTCTTTAAAAACTAAAAAGAATTTTTTTTAAAGACAAAAAAAAGTGGGAGAGCAGAAGAAAAAATGGAAGAGAGGAAGATAATAATGAGGAAGGGCTATCTCTGCAAGACATGAAATTAGAACAATTAAAACTGTAGTATCGGCCACGAAAAGACACATCACTAAACAAAACGAGTCCAGAAATGAAGCCAAATCACATGTGAACTTTGTATTTTTAAAAAGTGTCATTTGAATTCAACAGGGGAAATCAGATTATTCAAAACATGTATTTGGAATAAATGGATAGTCACCTATGTGAAAAATAGCTCCATACCTCATAGCTCACATTACAATAAATTCTGGATGGATCATTAATCTAAAAAAATTATAAGCCACATACTAGAAAAAGCCTACCCAAAGTGTGAAATAATCTTGGTATAGAAAATAGCCCTTCCAGTACGCTACCAAACCAGGAGAATTCTTTTTAATGATAATAACATGATCACTTATTTCTGTATGGCCAAAAACAAAATCAAAACAGAAACCAGCATTTAGGAGGAAAAAACCCTGTAATACTCCAAAGGGCTAATTTTCCTAATACATTAAGAGCTCTTACATAACTATCAACAAATGTACCATGAGGAATGTATCAAAAGGAAAAATGAATTTAAAATATGAATGAAAACTTCATATAAAGAAAATAAAAATAGTTTTTAAGCATATGAAAAGGTGTTCGAAATGCAGATTAAGGCTATGTTTATTTTTACCCACCAGAGAGAAAAATATTAAAATATTCTTAATACTGATAGATGGAAAGGGTTAAAAGCTATATTCTGAATTCCTCTTTTAGGCTCTTGAGGAAAATATCTTGATTGTTCTTGCAACATCAACGGTGAAGATAGATGGTGGTCCTATAGGGTCTGCCATGTACTAATAACTAACCCCAGAATAACTAGCCTGCTGTACTTGGCTGTCAGGAATATATATTGTATGACTTATAATTTATGGTCTACAGCTATATTAAAAAGAGCTAGCCACTTACAAATATAGAGGCTAAAATGTGTGCTAATGTTACCTGTACTTGCATGTCAACCTTACAATCTAAATGCTGGCAACATCAAAACCTGCATCAGAGTTTGGAGGCCTCTGTATTGTAACTGTATATGCTTTTCCTTCATAGGTGTATTTGGTGCTGGATAAGTCAATTGTGACTTGTGAATCTCATCAACGATCCCAAAGTGAAACTGACTCAGGTAGTCACGCAACTGTGCTGAGGAAACCATGTCAAAAACAGTCTCTTCTCATGTAATGTGAATCAGTACATCTCAATAGGAGGCATATGGCAAAATCCACTAAAATTTCAGATGCACAAACCCTCTGACCCAGCAATTCCACTTCAAGGAATTTATGCCTACAGCAAATCACCCACATATCTATGATTACACTGTATATGGTTATTCACTGCAGTATTGTTTTTTAAAAAGACTAATAATAACTAAATGTTATTATGGTTAAATGGTTAAATAAATTACAGTTCATTTTTACAATTAAATAACATACAGATGTATATGAGAGAGAGTTTTTTACTGCTTATGTGCAGTGATCTCCAAGGTACATTATTAACGAAGAAGCAATTCATAAAACACTACATTCTACATTTGTTTAAAAAGTGTTTATGTATGCAGAAAATAGCTCCAGATAGATATCAAGAATGCTGTAACCTCCCCAGGAAGGAAACTACATGGTAAAGAAGCAGGAATGGTAAGAGCTAAAAGCTGATAATTATATTCAATTTCCTACTGACATATACATTATTTAGCAATCTCACCATCATCTTAAATTCAACACATAAAAAGAGTATCTCAGCATTGATCTCTACTTCCAAAACAACTCTCTAACCAACACTCTCTAACTCAGTAAAAGTCCATCGATATTCTGCTGTCCACAAAGAAATCTGAGCAACTCCCTTCCCTCATCTCAGCCACATCCATTGATTCATACAGTATTACTGTTAGACAGCCATGACTTAAGCTTGTTCAGTATCCACTCCCTCTTCTCACTAGAATACCATATTTTAGGAGATTCTATTTGTTTCTGGTTCTAATAACTCCAAAATGCAAGCACTCAAGCACTCATTTTTTCCTCCAAGTCTGTGACTTACATCTTTTCATTTATTCTTTTTGCTTCAGATATCCAGATCTATTTCTGTTACTGACAACTAAATAATATACATGTCTCTTGAAACCTGGTAAATAAAGGTCGAAACTGAAGCATCTGGACATCTGACATCTCCAAGAGCCTGTGATCTTACAGAAACATCAGAAAATGGAGCATAAAATGTCAAAACCAATTTGGTCAGAACTCTACTCTGGAAGACAGTCAACAGTTTACAGTACCAAGTAAACAGCAAAGAGGCAACTTAAAAACTCTAAGAGTTCTGTGTCATTTTCAGTTGCCTACGGTCTACCACTTACTAGCGTGACAATGGGCTTGAAGATAGCATCCCATGTTCCTAGTGCCAAACTCTGGCCCCTGGTTCCTGAAGGGGTGAAGCAGAGCTTGTCCTCAAAGAACTATGGTTTTAAGTTTTAACAGAACTAAGGAAGGAGGACTGACTTGGGCATTTGCTCTTGTATCCTTTAACCTGGATGAAGTATGTTTTCAGTTTAAGAGGTTAACTGTAATCCCCAGGATAACCATTTAAAAAAACATACATGGGAAAGAAAGTAAGAATCAAAATCTTACAAGATACAAGAAACAAAGAAGAACATTATATACTGAAAAGAAGGTCAAACACCAAGAACATAAAAAACAATTATAAACATACATGCACCGAACAGCAGAGCTTCAAAATACACCGGCAGGGGCAGCGGGGTTGGGGGTGGGGTTGGAGGCAGAAAAAAACTGAAGGAGAAACAGGCTGTTCTTTACTCAAGTTTCAGTAATAGGCAGAACTTAGAAAACCACTAAAGAAATAGAAGAGTTACTACAACCTATCTAGGCTCAATATACATATACAGAAAACCGCACTAAAATCAGCAAAAAACACATTCTTCTCAGTTCAGTTCAGTTCAGTTGCTAAGTCATGTCCGACTCTTTACAACCCCATGAAAAGCAGCACGCCAAGCCTCCCTGTTCATCACCATCTCCCGGAGCTCACTCATACTTACATCCATTGAGTCGGTGATACTGTCCAGCCATCTCATCCTTTGTTGTCCCCTTCTCCTCCTGCCCCTAATCCCTCCCAGCATCAGAGTCTTTTCTAATGAGTCAACTCTTCGCATGAGGTGGCCAAAGTACTGGAGTTTCAGCTTTAGCATCATTCCTTCCAAAGAAATCCCAGGGTTGATCTCCTTTAGGATGGACTGGTTGGATCTCCTTGAGGATGGACTGGTCGGATCTCCTTGCAGTCCAAGGGACTCTCAAGAGTCTTCTCCAACACCACACATCAAAAGCATCAATTCTTTGGCACTCAGCTTTCTTCACAGTCCAACTCTCACATCTATACATGACCACTGGAAAAATGACAGCCTTGACTAGACGGACCTTTGTTGGCAAAGTAATGTCTCTGCTTTTCAACATGCTATCTAGGTTGGTCATAACTTTTCTTCCAAGGAGTAAGCATCTTTTAATTTCATGGCTGCAGTCACCATCTNCTTTTCTTCCAAGGAGTAAGCATCTTTTAATTTCATGGCTGCAGTCACCATCTGCAGTGATTTTGGAGCACAAAAAAATGAAGTCTGACACTGTTTCCACTGTTTCCCCGTCTATATCCCATGAAGTGATGGGACCGGATGCCACGATCTTCGTTTTCTGAATGTTGAGCTTTAAGCCAACTTTTTCACTCTCCTCTTTCACTTTCATCAAGATACTTTTAGTTCCTCTTCACTTCCTGCCATAAGGGTGGTGTCATCTGCATATCTGAGGTTATTGATATTTCTCCAGGCAATCTTGATTCCAGCTTGTGCTTCATCCAGCCCAGTGTTTCTCATGATGTACTCTGCATATAAGCTAAATAAGCAGGGTGACAATATACAGCCTTGACGTACTCCTTTTCCTATTTGGAACCAGTCTGTTGTTCCATGTCCAGTTCTAACTATTGCTTCCTGACCTGCATATAGGTTTCTCAAGAGGCAGGTCAAGTGGTCTGGTGTTCCCATCTCTTTCAGAATTTTCCAGAGTTTATTGTGATCCACACAGTCAAAGGCTTTGGTATAGTCAATAAAGCAAAAATAGATGTTTTTCTGGAACTCTCCTCAAACACCCACAAGTGGTCTCCAAGACTGGTGACAGTGTCAGTCACAAAACAAGTGCCAATAAATTTTAAAAGATCTGAAATCAGATCTTACCAATCCACAGTAGAATGAAAATAAAAATCAAAAAAGGAAAACTGGAAAAATCTACAAATATATGGAAATTACACAATATTCTCTTAAATAACCAATGAGCCAAAGAAGAAATCATGTTGGAAACTGGAACATACTTTAAGACAAATGGAAAACATGTAAATGACATACGAAATTTCATGTGATACACAGCAACAACGCAGTTCAATTCATACCTGCTAATACCTATGTTGCAAAGAAGATGCTCGAGTAGGGTGAAATGCAGTGAAGGGAGTGACAGTTTAGATATATACAGGATCTTTTTTTTTTTAATTGATGTATAGTTGATTTACAATGTTGTCTTAGTTTCTGGTATACAGCAAAGTGATTCAGACATATATATGATCAAATATATATATACACACACACACAGATATGTATATGTTGTTTTTCAGTTTCTTTTCTTAGTTTATTACAAGATAATATAGTTCCCTGTGCTATACATAAAAATAGTAATAATACAGGGTTTCTAATTATATACCTACCTTAAGGAGTAGAAAAAGAGCAAACTAAGCCCCAAACCAGGAAGAAAAAGAAAAGCGTAAAGATTAGAGACAAAATAGAAAATAGAAAAATAACAGAAACAATCAACAAAACGAAAGTTCTTTGAAATATCAACAAAACTGACAAACTTTCAGACTGACTAGGAAAAGAAAGACAAATGACTAAATTCAGAAATGAGTGGGAACATTATTGCTGACCTTAACAAAAATAAGAATTAAAAGAAAATACCATCAACAAATGTACACCAACAAATTAGTTAACCTACAGGAAGTGGACAAATTCCTAGGAAAATGCAAACTAACAAAAATGACTCAAGAAAGAAAATCTGAATAGATCTAGAACAAGAGATTGACTCAATCAACAAGGAAAAACCTCCCAACAAGGAAAGGCCATGTACCAGATGCCTTCATAATTGAATACCACCAAACATTTAAAGAAATACAAACACAAATCCTTCTCAAACTTCTGAAAAACTTGAAGAGGCAACACTTCCTAGCTCATTTTATGAGGCCAGTATGATATCAAATGCCCCACGGTCAGACAAAATAGCATAAGAAAACAAAGTAACAGCCCAATACACTTTATGAATATAATTGCAAATATTCTCAACACAAGTGTACCAGTGTCCTAGGACAGTAATAAAAATTTCAACAAATTAGGTAGCTAAAGAAAAAAGAAATATATTCTCTCACACTCTCAGTTCTGGAGGCTAGAAGTCCAAAATCAACATGCTTCTCTCTCTTACCTGATGGTTCAGGCAATCCTTGACACTACTTGGTTTATAACTACATAATTTCAATGTCCACTTTAGTCTACTAATGCACATAAAATACATGGAACAAAGTGACATGTTAAAACACACAAACACACACAACACACATTCATCTAAGGTTAATCAACAAAGCGTGCTATGGATAAACTACAGGGCAAATGATTTAGGTATTTTTTCCCATAAGTAAACTGACAAAGGGGGAAAAGGAGACCACAGAAAGACCTAAGAGAAATATCACATACTGCAATGTATGTACCTTATTTGAATCTAGCTTATGGACTTTTGTGAGATCCTGATTCAACAAGTATAAAAGAAAAGAGGAGACAATCAAGAAATTTTGAATAATGACTGCATATATCATGGATTAAAGAAATCCTTATTAATTTTTAGGTGTGATGATATATTGTGCATTTTTTAAATATCCACCTAAGTTAAGAATGCTTACAAAATTTAAACTCATCAGGAGCACTCTTTCTGCCCCCTTCTGATGTCTATGTCAGAAGCTTTCTCTATCTCATTTATACTTTAATAAAACTTTATAAAAGTATAAAAATAAAAAATAAACTCATCAGAAGACAGATAGAGGAGGGTAGAAAGGAAACAGCTGGCTATGACCTGGTCATTCTTAAAGCTAGATACCAAGGTAGGGATTCTCTCTACTTGTACGTATGCTTGAAAATTTTCCACAGTAAAACTATTTTTAATATATCTGTAAAAATTTATCACTTTAATATCTCTCACCATTCCCTCATTTTTAACCCTCCCACTACTTCTATCTCAAACAGTTCCTCAGTATCTCTCCCTTGGATTCACTGCAATAAAGCAAAGTCCTATCTTTGCAGAGTGTAGATTCTAACATCACAGTATAAATTACAGCCCCTCAAAATACGACCTCAGATGGTAAAGAATCTGCCTGCAATGCGGGAGACTCAGGTTCGACCCCAGGGTTGGGAAGATCCCCTGGAGAAGGAAACGGCAACCCACTTCAGTATTCTTCCCTAGAAAATCCTGTGAACAAAGGAGCCTGGTAGGCTACAATCCATGGGGCAGCAAAGAGTCAGACATGACTGAGCAACTCACACAAAATAGGAATAATCAAAACTATCCTTGAAAAACAGCTTTTAACTCCAATAGAGGAAGTGCATGATATTGTACATTATGAATATACAACCCTGCTGTATTCCAATTCTTCTAATTGTTCTGTCAGATAGTGTCTATCAACAGCCCTCAACTCACTTTAAAATTTCTTCTTCAAGAATATAGATAAGCTGACACTGCCTCTTGCCTGGCCCCCTCAATTGTACACTTCCTGTCTTTGACAATGATGGTTGGGAATGCCTTAAAATCATTCACAAGAGATTTCCATATAGGTTTGGCTAGAGCTCAGTCAATAAAATGGCAGATTGAATTACCTCTACAACTTTTTTTTTCCTATCTTTTCCTATGTAACTGATTTTAAGTATGTTAAAAGCACACAGGATCCAGCTACACCTTTCTTTTTTATAGTTGGTCTGGTCTCATACCCTTCTAACCCATTCACAAGGCTGTCAGAGTGATCTTTCTGAAACAGAAAGCTCATGTTATTCCTCAGCTTCAATGCCTCCTGATAACCATCAGGACTAAGTCTTGAACTAAAAAAAAAAAAAAAAGGCAGGGGGAGGCAAAGGGAGAAGGTGGGGAAGGAAGGCGTGTCGAGACTGGGGGAGGGGGCACAAGGGGAAGGAGGCTGGGAAAAGACAAGCAGGGGAAAGGGAAAAGTAGCTCTACCTCTCAGAAGGTCTACCATTCAAACTTTACAATGCAAATCCCTGATACACCTGGGTCTTTTATCATTTGCTTCTCCCTTTGCCCATAACTCACTTTCCACACACCAATCTATGCTAAAACACTTACCTTCAACAAAGATCTATGGAGTAGTTAACATTGAAGAAAATCAAAAGTAAAATTGAGAAATTCCTGATCATGATCACTAGAGAAAGAAAACTAAAACTTGGAACATAATTTTCCCAGCATGAAAAATGGGTGTTAGTTGCTAGATTGTGTCTGACCCCTTGGCCTGTAGCTCACCAGGCTCCTGGAAAAATGGGTATTAGATATTAAAGAACAGTATCATCAATACTATATATCAGGCATATTGTGGGATTTTGCTAACCACGCTGCAAATACAATTAGCATTTCTACAGGAAAATGCATTTCATGCTCCAAAATAATTTTGGAACAGAATTTAGAATCTTTTAAATACACACCAAATTTAGACTATAACACAGATGGCATTGCAAATCAATAAGGAAAAATGAACTGAAAGAAAGAAGGAAAGAGAGACAGAAGAAAGTCATAAAAATACTACAGAAGGTACTCCCCTGGCAGTCCAGTGGTTAGAACTCCCACATTTCCACTACAAGAGGCACAGATTCAGTCTTTGATCAGAGAACTATCCCACATGCTGTGCATTGCAGCCAAAAACAAAAAACCAACTTAGAGGAAAATGTGAACGCATTCCCTATATAACTTTGGAGTAGGGAAAGCCTGTTTAACTAATGGTTCAAAATATCAGAAGCCATGACACACAAATTAATAAATTCAACTAAATAAAAATCAAAACCTTCTGTACAGATAAAAACCCCAAGAGCAAAGATTAACAGCAAAAATGAATCATCAAAAACCCTATTAAGTGCTCCTATGAAAGCTCCAACAAATCAAAAAGAAAAAGATCAACGACTAAATGGAAAAAGCATATGAAGAGATCATAGAAGGGACAACATGAATTGCTCTTAAAAACATGAAAAGATGCTAAGATTTAGTCATGATAAGAAAAATGCAAAAAAAGCTCTTGAGATACTTTCACCTACCAGATTACCAAAGACATAAATAGGTTTTCATTCATTACTTACTGCTGGGAACACAAATTGGTACAACCACTAAACAGAATAACTTTGGAATATCTAGCAAAATTAACTGCAAAATATCTTTGATCCAACAGTTCCACATCTGAGAATTAATAAAATCCTACAGATGTCACTGCATACAAGCAAAATGACATATATACTACAAGCAGTAGTCATAAACACAAAAGATTAAAGTCCATCAACAGGTGACTAATTCCATAACATGCAGTAATAAATAAAGCTCTATACTGATAGTAGATAAATTGTTCGCGGAAAAAAACTTAAGATGCAGGAGAGTATTGCATACTATTAATCCATTTGTATTACAGTTACAAAAATATGTCTCTTCATATTTACTGGTATATGCAAAATAGTAATAGAAACTATGTTGGGGGCAGAAAATTTACTGAGAAACTTTGTAGATAGTGAACAGCAGTAGCAGGGAGGGTTTTTAATATTTAAAATTTTGGATAATGTGACTTATGGTCTAAACATTAAATTTAAACAGATATATTGCTATCCAAAAAACACTATTTTTTCCTTTTATTTACTCATGTCATGACACTATTCTATGCCAAAACACTTCATAGAGTTGGCTGCCCAAAATGGGAAGTACATACTAACAATGGCTTAATCTCTACTTTTTGAGATTCATCAGTTAATTTCCATAGTATGCCACAGATGAATAAATTGATGCCTACACATTTAAGAATGGTACTGAGCTATAAAGAAACATGGAATTTCTTTGGGAAAAGTAACTAAAAATGGAAATGAAAACTAGAAATACAAAAGGGGCCTTAGGAAAGCACATCAAAATTTAAGAGAAATCAAATTTCTTTATATTCAAACAAAAAAGATCCACAGGATGTCAAAATTAATATTAATTAGAAACATCATTTGTCTAGCAATACACAAAAGAGGGAAAAAGGAATCAAAAAAATATTTTTATCTCTAACCAAGAAAATAAAAAGTGGTTTATTTTTCCAACAGTAATTTCTAATATAAGAAATTGTATTCATTAAAAAAAAAAAAACCTNAATATTTTTATCTCTAACCAAGAAAATAAAAAGTGGTTTATTTTTCCAACAGTAATTTCTAATATAAGAAATTGTATTCATTAAAAAAAAAAAACCTCAAGATTTTAATTAGAAGCATGTGGATCATTCTGCACTAAAAACACAAAACAAAAAAGTAGAAAAGTTGTGTTTCAATAAGAAGAAAATTCATAAATTACAAACCGTACTGTAAAAGAGATATTTGAGTGGCCATCACTATTTGATATAAATGAATTACCAGATATTTTAAAATACAGCTGCACTCCAGATCTCAAGACAAATTTTTTCAAAATTTTCTGCACTTACCGCCATTATCTGTTCTTTTTAAAGCTCCATCCTTATGAGGACACAGTTCACATCTCTATTAAAAGGGGAGGAAACAAAGAGATTTTTCAGATTACCAACGTATAACATCTTCCCTGTAACTTCAAAACTATTCAAAATGTGGTAGTGGCATTTTCTCTTGGTTGCCACTAAGAATATTTCAGAAAGATCCCCATCAAGTAATTCCCTATAAGTGATCATCCTCAGAGTACCAGACAAGAACTTTTAAAAAGTAAAATTTACTGAACAGTAAAATGTTAAAACTTTTTTCCAACTTGCTGTATTAATAAAAAGATTCTCTGAACACAGTATTTGGGCATCGTTTTTAATATTTGCCTCTATCTCTTTACTGTCTGAGTAGAATCAACCAGGATTATTACATAGTCAACTGGATCTGGTTTCTCCTGAAATAAAGAGGCAAATTCAAATTCAGAATTTTGATTTAAGCAGATTATGATCTCATGTGTGCTGACCTGCCTTTGGAAGGCAAGAACTGCTCTAATTATTCCCATTATTCTTTTCATTCACAGCACAATGATACTCAGTAATTAGTATGGATCCCCTCTCTACCACTCCCACAATTTAAAATCAGAAATAAACACCTAGCCAGTATTACCATTTCTTTTCCCTACTGAAAACAGGACTGCCACTGCTACTGCTAAGTCACTTCAGTCGTGTCCGACTCTATGGCCCCATAGACGGCAGCCTACCAGGATCCCTCGTCCTTGAGATTCTCCAGGCAAGAACACTGGAGTGGGTTGCCATTTCCTTCTCCAACGCATGAAAGTGAAAAGTNAGTCACTTCAGTCGTGTCCGACTCTATGGCCCCATAGACGGCAGCCTACCAGGATCCCTCGTCCTTGAGATTCTCCAGGCAAGAACACTGGAGTGGGTTGCCATTTCCTTCTCCAACGCATGAAAGTGAAAAGTGAAAGTCAAGTTGCTCAGTCGCGCCCGACTCTGTGACCCCATGGACTACAGCCCACCAGGCTCCGCCGTCCATGGGGTTTTCCAGGCAAGAGTACTGGAGTGGGGTGCCACTGCAATTATAAAAATAGTTAAAGAGTTTTCAGTGACACTGTCTTACATTCCTAGAAGTCATAAAATCATATATAACTACTTATTATCTGTACCCTCCCTTACTCTACAAAGAGGTTCTGAGAGTCAGTTCTTAGATAGGTTGATGAGAAGTCAAGGGTGCCCAAGGAGAAGAAAGGGGTCTGTGGCTCAAAAGGAAGAGAAAAGGACAAACGTTTTATTTCCTACATTCCTCAGTCTTAGTCACATAAAATGTTTTTTTTTTCCATTAATCCCAGAGCTAATGATTATACAACAAAACAACTCATCTTAAACTCTGTACAACAAAGTATCCTGCTTGAGGACATGTTTCTCCTTCTTAAGAACCAACTGACTAATCCTGTTGTATTAAAATGTAAATTGTGTGAGTGGGTCTGGTAAGACCTTTACAATCTTGAGACATTCTTTGATTTACTGTAATAACCAGTATCTAGCTCTCTTGCTAAAACTAGCCAGGAGGGCTCTGTCCACCCAGTTCTACTGTCTATGTCAGAAGCCTTCTCTGTCCTTTTACACTGTAATGAAACTTCTGCCACATAAGAGCCCTGAATGGTCAAGCCTGGTCCCTGATCCTGAAGCTAAATTTTCTTCTAAATTTTTCTTCTAAATTAAAGCTAAATTTTCAGAAATGACGAATCCAACAGCGTTCAGCATAACCTATCAGTTTGAACCATATAATACCCTAAGATAAATGAGCTACAAAGGAAAATAAAGAGCAAGAAGTTAAGATAAAACAGTAAATCAGTACACAGCTTCCCTTGTGGCATAGAGGTTAAAGCTTTTGCTTGGAATGCGGGAGACCTGGGTTCGATCCCTGAGTCAGGAAGATCCCCTGGAGAAAGAAATGGCAACCCATTCCAGTACTCTTGCCTGGAGAATTCCATGGAGGGAGGAGCCTGGTAGGCTACAGTCTATGGGGTAACACAATTGAGTGACTTCACTCACTCAAGCTGATTAGGGAGGATAAAGACCAAAGGAGTAAAAAAAATCTACATCCACCAGAAGCAGTTAAAGCATATACAAAATAATTAGATGTAAAATATTATATCATAAACAGTCATCATGACAGGAAGAGAATACAAAATCAGGTTTTTTAAAATGCACTTGAAATTTAAAGGTCCTTCTAGTCGAGGCTATGGTTTTTCCAGTGCTGGTGTATGGATGTCAGAGTTGGATGTGAAGAAAGCTGAGTGCCAAAGAATAGATGCTTTNGAAGAGAATACAAAATCAGGTTTTTTAAAATGCACTTGAAATTTAAAGGTCCTTCTAGTCGAGGCTATGGTTTTTCCAGTGCTGGTGTATGGATGTCAGAGTTGGGTGTGAAGAAAGCTGAGTGCCAAAGAATAGATGCTTTTGAACTGTAGTGTTGGAAAAGACTCTTGAGAGTCCATTGGACTGCAAGGAGATCCAACCAGTCCATTCTAAAGGAGATCAGCCCTTGGGTGTTCTTTGGAAGGAATGATGCTAAAGCTGGAGCTCCAATGCTTTGGGCACCTCATGCGAAGAGTTGACTCATTGGAAAAGACTCTAATGCTGGGAGGGATTGGGGACAGGAGGAAAAGGAGACGACAGAGGATAAGATGGCTGGATGGCATCACTGACTCAATGGACGTGAGTTTGAATGAACTCCGGGAGCTGATGATGGACAGGAAGGCCTGGCGTGCTGCTTTTCATGGGGTCGAAAAATGTCAGACATGACTGAGCAACTGAACTGAACTGAAATTTAAAGGTCAGCAACTTAAAACAATCCTATANGGAGATCCAACCAGTCAATTCTAAAGGAGATCAGTCCTGGGATTTCTTTGGAAGGACTGAAGCTAAAGCTGAAACTCCAGTATTTTGGCAACCTCATGCGAAGAGTTGACTCATTGGAAAAGACTCTGATGCTGGGAGAGATTGGGGGCAGGAGGAGAAGGGGACAACAAAGTATGAGATGGCTAGGTGGCTCGATGGACCTGAGTTTGGGTGAACTCTGGGAGTTGCTGATGGATAGGGAGGCCTGGCGTGCTGCAGTTCACACGGTCACAAAGAGTCGGACACGAATAAGTGACTGAACTGAACTGTTAAAATACACAAGTAAATCCTGGTACACAGATAATTAGGAGATCACCCCCAAAACATACACACACACACACACACACACACACACACGCGAGCTGACCTTTTTTTCCCCGTTTTAGTTTTATTTTTTGGATTCCACAATCTCACATTTTACCAAGGGGGGTGAGGGAGGAGAACATTTTAATTGAAATGGTCCAAATACACAGAAATATATAAGAAAGACGGTTGTTTCTATTTTACTTCATGTAGTGTAGTAAGAAAGCATACAAGTATTTTCCATATTTATAATGTAGGCATCAATTTTCAGATACTTTTTCTACTTTAAATTAGCTTTTTTCCCAAAGTGTGCTGCTAAGTCACTTCAGTTGTGTCCAACTCTGTGTGAACCCATAGACAGCAGCCCACCAGGCTCTGCCGTCCCTGGGATTCTCCAGGCAAGAGCGCTGGAGTGAGTTGCCACTGCCTTCTCCAATGCAAGAAAGTGAAAAGTGAAAGTTAAGTCGCTCAGTCGTGTCCGACTCTTAGCAACCCCATGGACTGCAGCCTACCAGGCTCCTCCGTCCATGGAATTTTCCAGGCAAGAGTATTGGAGTGGGTTGCCACTGCCTTAAACTCATATGCTTAAACTTTTATACGTATACATAAAACTTTTCATAGTTATACATAAAACTCACTATACTTCCCTAAATCACGTTCACCCAAAATACTGACCTTTAGGAAGCTGTAACTATATAACAATCCATTCAGCTATACTGACTGGTTTACTCAGATTGTGAACACCATTCATTATATATACAAAAAGCAGTAAGACTATAATTGCAACCAAAAAAAAGCACAGGCTAAATACGAACGATGAATTCAAGTTTTAAGTTTGATCTGTCTCATATTATATGAAAGATATAATTATGGCATGAAACATTTTTTGTTGGATAAAACATATACCATCATTTCTTCTTTTAAGCAAAAGATTAAAAATAAATATAAATTAACCTATTTTCTTGTGTTTTAGAAAGATTTATGACTACCACAGTAGAAATAAACACCCCTATCTCCCAGGCTGGGGTCTCCAAATAGCATTTCCTGAAGCAACCAGGACTCCCGAGAGAAGTGGATGGTTCCAGTTCTAGGTCAAGTATGTCCTATATACAATGCTATATTAAATAGCAAGAAAGCTGTAAAAGATTGCTTTAGCCCTGTCAAAAGGACTTATCTGAAGCAATCTAAAGAGGCTCCTGCTGGCCAAAGATGAAATCACTTAATGCTAAAAGAGATAAAAACTGCAATAAATCGAAAGATACCAAATGTTTTTAAATCCATGATAAAATAAATTTATACTTCTAAAATGCCTAATTAAGTTTATAAGAAACAAACCTTTACACAGGATAAGCAGCCAGATACATGCTGGTTTCCCACCAGAGGTCAAAACTTGGAAGGGACCAACAAATGAAGAGTTCCCCCTTTTCTGGGACTTGAGGACAAGCCACAGTCACTCCTGCAGTCTTAATATCTAAAGAACCAGAAGTTCAGGAAAGTGACATCTGAATACAGAAGAGGAAAGAACCAGGAGCAGAGCCCCTGAATTTTTACGTATAGAATCTGCCCAAATCTCCCGGTGACCTTGGGCCACCCACTCCATGTAAAGGGCAGGCTAGAATGAAATTCAAGCAATTGCTCAAAATATTTAGTAGGCAGCTTAAGTCCAACCAACTCAAGTGCCTGATAAAAACACTATCAATTTCTTCAAAATGATTTAATAGAATCAGACTTCCCACAAATATTCATAATGTCTAGCAAACAATTCAAATTATCTAATCTGTGAAGAATCAGAAAACGGGTTGATCATACTCAAGATAAAAGGCAATCAATGTAAGTCTATCCTAAAGTGACCTAGCCATTGGAATCAGGCTTTACAGGAATCGCTAATTAAGTTCTATGAGGTAAGTGAAAATATACCTAGAGTAAATGAAACATGAGATCTCAACAAAAGAAAAACTACTGAACTAAATAAAAATTCTGAAACTTAAAAATACAAAACATGAAGTGAAAAATTCATTCGATGGGTTTAACGGCAGAATAAAGATGACAAACTCAAGAATCAAAGAACCTGAAGTTACTTTACCAATAGATAGCATCTATCTGAAAAAAAATAGTGAAAAAATGAAGAGCCTGAGGAACCTAACGAACAGTATCAACAAGCCTAACATGTATAATACCAAGGGAATATTTCATGCAAAGATGGGCACAATAAAGGACAGAAATGGTACAGACATAACAGAAGCAGAAGATATTAAGAAGAGGTGGCAAGAATACACAGAAGAACTATGCAAAAAACATCTTCATGACCCAGATAACCACCATGGTGTGATCACTCACCTAGAGCCAAACATTCTGGAATGTGAAATCAAGTGGGCCTTAGGAAGCATCACTACGAACAAAGCTAGTAGAGGTGATGGAATCCAGTTGAGCTATTTCAAATCCTAAAAGATGAATCTGTGAAAGTGCTGCACTCAATATACCAGCAAATTTGGAAAACTCAGAAGTGGCCACAGGACTGGGATAAGTCAGTTTTCATTCCTAACCCAAAGAAAGGCAATGCCAAAGATGTTCAAACGACCACACAATTTCACTCATCTCACACGCTAGTTGCTCAAAATTCTCCAAGCTGGGCTTCAACAGTACATAAACCGTGAACTTCCAGATGTTCAAGCTGGATTTAGAAAAGGCAGAGGAACCAGAGATCAAACTGCCACCATCCACTGGATGATAGAAAAAGCAAGAGAATTCCAGAAAAATATATACTTCTGCTTTACTGACTATGCCAAAGCCATTGACTGTGTGGATCACAACAAACCACGGAGAATTCTGGAAGAGATGGGATTCCAGACCACATGACCTGCCTCCTGAGAAATCTGTATGCAGGTCAAAAAACAACAGTTAGAACTGAACATAGAACAACAGACTGGTTCCAAATAGGAAAAGGGTTACGTCAAGGCTGTATATTGTCACCCTGTTTATTTAACTTATATGCAGAGTACATCATACGAAATGTCAGGCTGGATGAAGCAAAAGCTGGAATCAAGATTGCTCGGAGAAATATCAATAACCTCAGATACGCAGATAATATACACTTATGGCAGAAAGCGAAGAACAAGTAAAGAGCCTCTTGGTAAATGTCAAAGAGGAACGTGAAAAAGTTGGCTCAAAACTCAACATTCAGAAAACTAAGATCATGGCATCTGGTCCCAACACTTCATGACAAATAAATGGGGAAACAATGGAAACAGTGACAGACTTTATTTTGGGAGGCTCCAAAAATCACTGCAGATGCTGACTGCAGCATGAAATTTAAAAAGCCGCTTGCTCCTTGGAAGAAAAGCTATGACCAACCTAGACAGCTCATTAAAAAGCAGACACATTACTCTGCCGACAAAGGTCTGTCTAGTCAAAGCTATGGTTTTTTCCAGTAGTCGTGTATGGATGTAAGAGTTGGACTATAAAGAAAGCTGAGCACTGAAGAATTGATGCTTTTTAACTGTAGTGCTAGAGAAGACTCCTGAGAGTCACTGGGACTGCAAAGAGATCAAACCAGTCAATCCTAAAGGAAATCAGTCCTGAATATTCACTGGAAGGACTGATGCTCAAGCTCCAATACTTTGGCTACCTGATGTGAAGAACGGACTCGTTGGAAAAGACCCTGATGCTGGGAAAGACTGAACAAGGAAGGAGAAGGGGACAGAGGACGAGATGATTGGATGGCATCACCAATTCAATGGACATGAGTCTGAGCAAGCTCCAGGAGTTGGTGATGGACAGGGAAGCCTGGCATGCTACAGCCCATGGGGCTGCAAAGAGTCAGACACGACTGAGTGTCTGAAGTGAACACGTATAATAGAAGGCCTTGAACCGGGAGGCAACAGGATGGGGGGGTGTACAAATATGAGAAGATGGCAGCAAGAAAAGTCTGGAAAATAATGGATGAAAATTTCCTCTAACAGAAGACATATTTATGGATTCAAGAACCACAGTGAATCGCAAACAAGCAAAATGGCTTGCTGAAAAGTAAGCAGAAGTCTTAAAGAAGCAGCCAAGAGAAAATGACACATCAAACACAGGGGAACCATAAATGAAGTAATAGCTGATCTCTCATCATGAATGGAAGCCAAAATAGAAAGACAAACATCATCAAAATGCTTGAAGAAAAAGAACTGTTACTCCAGAATTCTAACCAAGATATCCTCCAAAATGAAGGTGAAATAGATATTTTTAGGTAAGAAAGAGCAAACAGAGTTCACCATGAGAATATGGACTACAATAAAGGCTAAAAGAAACTTTTCAGAATGAAGGGAAATGGTACTAGATGAAAAACACACATCTTCAGGAGGCAAAGAAGAGCACCATAAATGATAAATATTTGGGTAAATAAAACAGACTTTTAGATATTAAATTCAAAAGTACATATGATTATCGAAAGCAAAAATTGTAATACTGTTCTCTGCAGTTTGTAACAAGCAGATCTAATACATACGACAACAGTGTAAGTGATAATGGACAGATGTGATGTGATGTGAAAGGATCTCTAGTTGTGTAAGATTTCTATGCTTTACAAAAGGTGATACAATACTAACTAAAAGTGCATACACTAAGTAGACTGGGCTCTCCCCTGGTAGTCCAGTGGTTAAGAATCTACCTTCTACATACAAAATGAAGTGAGTCAGCAAGATATTAACACATACATATGGAATCTAGAAACATGATACTGATAAACCTTTCTACAGTGC
This sequence comes from Neotragus pygmaeus, assembly GCA_006410875.1. Classification (NCBI taxonomy): domain Eukaryota; kingdom Metazoa; phylum Chordata; class Mammalia; order Artiodactyla; family Bovidae; genus Neotragus; species Neotragus pygmaeus. The sequence goes on along the minus strand of SJYV01028462.1, from coordinate 429,424 downwards.
AGCAATGGAGATGCAGACATAGAGAACAGACATGTGGCCATGGGGCAGGGATAGGGGTAGGAGACGGTGGAACGAATGGAGAGGGTAGCATGAAAACATATACACTAACATATGTAAAACAGATAGCCAATGGGAATTTGCTGTATGACTCAGGGAACTCAAACCAGGACTCTGAGACAACCTAGAGGAGTGGGATGGGGTGGAATAGAGGTTCAAGAGGGAGAGGACATGTGTATACCTATGGCTCATTCATGCTGATGTACCTCAGAAACCAACAATACTGTAACACAATTATCCTTCAGTTAAAAATAAATTAAAAAGAATCCAACATGCAATGCACGGGACATGTGTTCCACCCCTGATGGGGGAAGTAAGATCCCAAATGCCACGGAGGAACTAAACACAAGCACTGCAACTACTGAGCCCGCACTCTAGCACCTGTGTGCCACAATGAAAGATTCCACATAATGCAACTGAGATCTGACAGGGCCAAATAAATATTTTTAAAATAAAGACTATTAAAACGTAAGGAAATTGTCAGAGGAACACTAAAAAACTGACATAAACAGAAACAGCTCTACAAAATTGATACCTTAAAAATTCTTCTCTACACGCAAAAAATTAAATTGGACACATTACTCATATGATATATAAAAGTAACCCAAACAGATCATATACTTAAATGTAAGAACTAACACTGTAAAACTCTTAGAATAAAACTGGAGCAAATTCTTCATGACTTAGTGTTGAATAATGTTTTCTTAGATACAACACCAAAAAAAGAGGCAACCAGAGAAATAATAAACTGGAATCTTCCAAATCTAAAAACTTTCATCCCCCAAATGATACCATCAAGTAAAAAATTCCACAGAAAAGAATAATGACAAGTTACATATCTCATAGGGACTTATACCCAGAATACATAAAGGGCTCAAAATCTCTGATGGTCCAGTGGTTAAGATCCCATGCTTCCACTGCAGAGGCCACAGGTTCGATTTTTGGTCAGGGAACTAAGATCCTACATGCCACATGGCATGGCCAAAACAAATAAATACTTTAAAGAAAAAGATGCATATCCCAATTAAAAATTGTCAACAACCCGAATAGACATTTCTCCAAAGAAAACATGTAAATAACCAGAAAGGCCCATGAAAAGATGTCTTAACAAACACTTAACAAATACAAATCAACACCACAATGAGATACCACTAGGAAGGCTAAAATCAAAGGCTAAAAGCAAAAAATAAACAACAGATAAATCCTGTTAGCAAGAAATAGAGAAATTAGAACCCTCATATAACACTGATCAGAGTTTAAAATGGTACAGCTGTTTTGGCAGTTTCTCAAAAAGTTAAACTAGTTACCACATGGCTCAAAAAGTCCACACCCAAAAGAAATGGAACATACAAAAAATGTATGCAAATGCTCAAAACAACATTATTCAGAACGGTCAACCTATAGATAAATCATAAATGCCCATTAACTAATGAGTGAACAAATGAAATGGGCTATTATCCATACAATGGAATATTACTCAACAAGAAAAAGGAATAATGTTCTGATACATGCTAAAACATGAGTGAACCTTAAAAACATTTTGCTAAAAGAAAAAAAAGCCACTTACAAAATATCTCAAATTAAAAAAAAAAATCTCAAATTGTATGATTCCATCTATATGAAATATCCAGAACAGAGATAGAGAATAGATTAGTGGTTGCTTGAATTTAAGAGAATGGAAAATGGGGAGTTGGCTTCTAATCGACAAAGCAGCTTCTTTTTGAAATGATGAAAATGTTCCAAAATTGATAATGTTGACGGCTTCACGATTCTGTGAATATACTGAAAACTACTGAGCTGTACACTTTAAATGGCTGAACTTTATGATATGTAGATTACATATCATTAAAGCTATTTTTAAGTAATATTCAAAAATATGAAACATAAAATGATAGATGTAAACCCAATCATATAAGTACATTAAATGTGAAGAGACTAACCTGAAGAGACTAGTTAAAAGACACAGTGTACTGGCACAGATATAAAAGTAAAACCCAACTGCATATCATCTACTAGAGACATGCTCTAAATAGAGACACAAACAGGTGGAAAACAAATGAATTTTAAAAAGATACGCCACACAAATCAAAAGTATAAAATAGTGAGTAGCTATACTTAACATCACAGACAAATTCCAAGAAAATTAGTGACAATAATGAGAGACATTTCATAATAAGTGTCAAAATAACAAAGACATAATTGAAAGACGCTTACTCCTCGGAAGAAAAGTTATGACCAACCTAGATAGCATATTGTGGAGAAGGCGATGGCATCCCACTCCAGTACTCTTGCCTGGAAAATCCCATGGACAAGGGAGCCTGGTAGGCTGCGATCCATGGGGTCACAAAGAGTCAGACACGACTGAGTGACTTTCCTTTCACTTTTCACTTTCTTGCATTGGAGAAGGAAATGGCAACCCACTCCAGTGTTCTTGCCTGGAGAATCCCAGGGACGGGGGAGCCTGGTTGGCTGCCGTCTATGGGGTCACACAGAGTCAGACACGACTGAAGTGACTTAGCAGCAGCAGATAGCATATTGAAGAGCAGAGACATTACTTTGCCAAGAAAAGTCCGTCTAGTCAAAGCTATGGTTTTTCCAGTAGTCATGTATGGATGTGAGAGTTGGACTGTGACGAAAGCTGAGCGCCGAAGAATTGATGCTTCTGAACTGTGGTGTTGGAGAAGACTCTTGAGAGTCCCTTGGACTGCAAGGAGATCCAACCAGTCCTTTCTGAAGGAGAGAGATTAAGCCCTGGGATTTCTTTGGAGGGAATGATGTTGAAGTTGAAACTCCAGTACTTTGGCCACCTCATGCGAAGAGCTGACTCATTGGAAAAGACTCTGATGCTGGGAGGGACTGGGGGCAGGAGGAGAAGGGGACAACAAAGTATGAGATGGATGGATGGCATCACTGACTTGATGGACATGAGTCTGAGTGAACTCTGGGAGTTGGTGATGGACAGGGAGGCCTGGAGTGCTGCGATTCATGGGGCCACAAAGAGTTGGACATGACTGAGTGACTGAACTGAATAATCATAAATGTACACTTAATAACAATCCTTCAAAATACATATAGCAAAACCCATCACATGTAAAGGATTAAAGTACACAATTCCAGAAATGTAGTAAGATATTTTAACATCTGTCTCAGTAATTAACAAAATTAGGATCCTCCTCCCCCAAAAATCATAATCTAAAACCACAACAAAACACATTCCTTTCAGGTGACCTTAGCACCTTCACCATGAAACACCATGTACTGGGTCACAAATGAAATGAATGAAGACACAATGATTTAAAAAGAATGAAATCATACAAAGTATATTTCCTTACTACATTAGGGGGAAAAGCTATAAAATTAGCAACCTAAGATTCTACCTAAAGAACCTATAAAAGAAAAATGCAAATTAAACCCAAAGTGAGAAGAAGAAAGGAAAGAGTAAAGAGCAGAAAAAAATGAAACAGAAACACTAAAGAAAATTCAACATTAAAGATATTCCTTTGGAAATACTAATAAAGTTGATAAAACTTCCAGCTAAACTAATTTAAAAGACACAAAATTACCAATATCTGAAAAGAAGGAATTATCATTATAAAATCCATAGATACTAAAAGACAAACAATTAACTTTACACTAACCAAGTCAACAACTTAGATGAAATGAAAAAATGCCATGAAAAATACCAAAATTTACAAGATCAAAGAAAATCTGAAGAGCCCTTTAAGATGAATCCATTATCAAAATCTTTCCTCAAAATAAAATCCAAGCTCAGATTTTTTCACTGGTAAATTCCATCAAACACCAAGGAACAAATATTAATTGTATCAATCTCACACAACAGAAAACAGACTACTTCTGAAATCACATTTCAGCTCGAAGTATATCAATGAATATACCAAGACCATCAAAACAAAAAGAAAAAAAAATTACAGGTTAACATCTGTCAAGTACACAGATGCAAAAAATTTAATAAAGTATTAACAATTTAAACCCAGCCAAAAAAAAAATACACATATATGTATACGGATAATATACTAGGACCAAGTGGCATTTATCTTAGGAATACAAGGTTGATATAACAAATGAAAATAAAACAATGAGACTCACCATATTAGTTTTGTAAAAAACATATAATCATCTCAACAGGTGCATAAATTTCACGTAATAAAACAACATCCATTCATGTCATAAGTTGTCAGAAAACAAGGAACAGATGCGATCTTATCTTAATCTGTTAAATCATACCTTTCATTCTGTATTTTTCCTACTTGGGGGCCTTGCTGATCCTGGGGAGCTGCCTCCCCCAAGGTTAGCAAATTCCTGGAGACAGCAAACAACTCTCCAGCTTGCTTTTATATGCAAACCAACCAGTTCGGAGCCCATACCCCCTATCATTTCTATTTATTTTACATTGGCTATCTATTTCTCCTGCCCTAATCACCCCAGGGCCAGGTATCAGACAGAAAGCCCCCTTCCCCAAAGCCCTAGATATTATTCAAACTAGACAATCCTAAACCTGATTACCAAACTTCCTGACTATTCCTTCCCACAGAAACCAACAAAAGGCTCTGCATCCTAACTAAGGTGTTTTGCCATGTGTCTTTCTAGGTCACAGTACACCCAGTCTCCTCTGGGGAATTCTGTTGAGTACAACAAATTACCTTTTCAATGGCAGGCATGTTCAGATCTGTTAGCCTTTCCTGCCATCTTAAGCAATAATAAAACCTAAATTTTAAAACAACCTGATAATGATAATCAATAAAAAGTCGAAAGCTAACATAATTAATGGTGTAAAACTGAATGCTTTCCCCAAAGAATCAACAAATGAAGAAAAGAATCCAAATTGGAGAGAGGTAAAAAAAGTTTTATGCCATGATCAATATTAGAAAATAGAATTACGTTATCTACAAAAAACTCGCAGAACCAACGTGTTAAGCAAAGTTTTATGACACAAATTAATAAACATAAGTCAATTCTATTTCCATGTATTAAGAATAATTAGAAACTGAATTCTTTAAAATATCCCCTACAATAACATCAAGTGACATGAAATATTTAAAAATTAAGATAACTTTAAAAACCAAAGACATGCAAATCCAAAGACTGAAAACTACAAAATACTGCCCATAAAAACACAAAGATGACCTAAATAAATGGAGAGATATGCCATGCTAATGAATAGTAATATCTATCATTGTCAACATGTCAGTTCCCCTCAAACTGATCTACAGATCAAAGCAACTGCAGTCACAATCCCATCAGCCTTTTTGAGAAATGCAAAAGCAAATGTTAAAACTGTATATCCAAGTCCTAAGGACTCAGCAAAGGAATCCAGAAAAAAACTAAAGATTGAAGGGCTTAAAAATCTGATTTCAAGACTTTCTATAAAGTTACAAATAATTGAAACAGTGTGACAATGATACAAGGACAAACAGATCAATGTAACAGAACAAAGATTTCTGAAATAGAGCCCACTTCTGCAGCCATGTGATGTTTCACCAAAGCAATCCCATGAGGAAAGGAGACTCATCTCAATAAAAAAGAGAAACAATCATATAAAAAAAAACAAACCTAGAAAACTTTTTTTTAGATATACACCTAAATATAAATTAGCAAAAAACAAAAGGTTTTAGAGGAAACAAAGGAAATTACCTTCATGACTTCAGGGTTAGGCAAAACTGTCTTAGCTCATAGTAAGCAATAAGTATAAAAGAAAAAACTGAAAAATTAGACTTCATCACACTTAGACATTTCTGCTCATCCAAAGGCACAGTTAAGAAAATAAACAGAAAACGACAGACCTGGAGAAAGTACTTAGAAAACACTCGTCTAACAAAGGACTGGTATCCAAGACATATAAGGACCTTCTGCAATGCAAACAAGAAAAAAAAACCCACAACAAAAAAAGTAGACAGAGGAGGAGAGAAAGGAAAACGGATAAAGCTCTGAACAAATTCTTCACAAGAGAAACACATGAATGGTCAATAAACAAAACGTACTCAGTATCACTGGTCCATATGAATATGCAAAATAAAACCACACTATCATCACTTCCAGTCAAGATGGAATGAAAGAGACCAGATTCAGCCTTCTGCATGAAATAATAAAAATCTAACAAAATGTATGAAACAACAGTACTGAAGACTTTAGACAAGCAATGAAAGACAGTGATCCCTGGAGACAAGAAACAAACAACACAAGCCACACGTGCCCAGCTTACTGCCTTGAGAAGTCTCCAGGCCGTGGACCAGGGAGAAAGAACCCAGGCAGAACCTGTGGGCTCCCCAAGTGGAGGAAATGGAGCTGGGAGTCCAAGAAGTCAACGTGGCTAGAGCTCACAAGGGAGACCAGCATTGAGTAGAAAGCTGGAGAGAAAGAAAAATGAAGAGATCTACAGAGGCTCACCCTGGAGTATGTTGAGTAATTAATCAGCACTTGCATGTGAGAACCATGCAAGGCCAGGGAAAGAAACACCAAAACATTTTGAAGTGACAGCACCCAGAACTCAAACATGGATACAAATAATGGCTGTTCTCAAAAGCCAGAATAGAAAATCTTCTAATTCACACTGCATCATGAGCACTGAGAAGGGTAATGCCTCAGAAAGTGGCTAAACGTAGCTCTTGTCCATTCAAACAAAACATAAAAACAAGACCCAGAAGCAACAATTTGTTTTCCAATAGTCTAACCATGTCATAGAACAAAGTTCAAAAATATTTTTAGGCATAATCTATAAAACAGAGAATCTAGAAAGATAAAATTCCCAATGACTGAAATGTAAAAAAAAAAAAAAAACTTACAAGACATATACCTGTCTCTTATACACATCTGTTTTGCCATGTGTCTTTCTAGGTCACAGTACACCCAGTCTCCTCTGGGGAATTCTGTTGAGTACAACAAATTACCTTTTCAATGGCAGGCATGTTCAGATCTGTTAGCCTTTCCTGCCATCTTAAGCAATAATAAAACCTAAATTNCAGGAAATTATACTCCATAATGAAACAAAAACTAGTCAAACCGTGAAATGTCAATTTTGAAACAATACAGAATTAGCAACAAGCTTTTCAAACAATTATTATCAATACAATCCCTATGTTCAAGGACCTAGAAAAAACAAATATGTTAAGTAGTAGCATCAAAGAATTCTTAAAAAGTGGACTTCTAGAGATGAAAATTACAAGGTCTAAAATGAAAACCATACAGTATGAGATTTACAGTGAAACCAAGTAATAGTTACTAACCAAAATGAAACACAGGAAAAAATACTTTTAATAAATTAATAGAGTATAAAATTAGCTTTGAGATAACTTCAAGAAGCCAAATACACTTATAACTGGAGCCACAAAGGAGAAAATATAGAAAAATATACTTGAAGAAATGTCAACCATTTTCCGTATTTGTTGAACACTATAAACAGCGAGACCAAAGTATTTCATTAACACCAAACAATATGAAGAATGTAAACCAAAACTTATTAAGATCAAATTCCCTATACTATCTTTAAAGCAGCTAGAAAAAAAAGGACATATTACATACTGCAGAAGCAAACAAAGCTGAAATGGTTATATTAATTTCATATAAAGAAGAATTTAAAAATTAACAATATCATCAGAAAAAAAGATGATCATTTCTCAAAAATAAAGCTTTTTTAACTCATTGATATAAAAAATCCAAAACATTTATTTACCTAAAAACAGCTTCAAAATACACAAAGTAAAATTAACAGAATATAAGAAGAAAAGTTTCACAATTATATTTGGAGATTTCCACAAACGTATCTCAATAATTGACAGAACCAGTGAACAGAAAATCAGTAAGGATACAGAAATCTTGAACACTATCATTAACCAAAATAATCCCATCAACCAAACTGATATTAAGACATTTACAGAACACTAATACAAATTAGCAGAATATTCTGTTCAAGGCCATAGTGAACATTTACCAAGACCAATCATATTCAGAGAAGGAAACATCTCTTAAATTTAAATGATTTTAAGTCATAAATAAGTAGAATTTTCTCTGACCATAATCAATGATGGGAAAATCTCAATATCTGGAATGCAAATATACTTCTAAATAATCAATAGGTCAAAGAAGAAATTTACAAGAGAAAATATACACTTTTTTTTGGCCACACTTAGTATGCAGGATCTTATTTCCCCAACCAGGGATCAAACCTGTGTAGCCTGCAGTANGATGGGAAAATCTCAATATTTGGAATGCAAATATACTTCTAAATAATCAATAGGTCAAAGAAGAAATTTACAAGAGAAAATATACACTTTTTTTTGGCCACACTTAGTATGCAGGATCTTATTTCCCCAACCAGGGATCAAACCTGTGTAGCCTGCAGTAGGAGCACAGATTCTTAACTATTCGACGGTGAGGGAAGTCCCTGCAACATTTTAAAGTAAATGAAACAGAAAAAAAAACCTACCAAAACCCATGGAAGGTAATTTAAAGCAATGAATGAGGGGGAAATTTACAGCACTAAGTGCTTGTTTACTACAAAAGAAATAACTCAAATCAATGAGTTCATCTCTTAACTTATGAATATAGAAGAGCAAAGAATAAAGATCAGAGCAGAAACAAATGTAATGTAAAACAGGAAAACCAATACAGTCAACAATGAAATCAAAGGCTACTCTTCCTCCATTTCTGAAAGGATGGAACAGAAATAAACACTTCTTTCCAATCGCTCCTACTAAAAGTACAAGCAAAAACTGTGGACATTAAAAATAAATACATTCTGAAAGGCAGAAAGAAGATAAATTAAGTAGGGACCACAGGACCCAAGGAACAACATGGCAGTGAGCTCCCTGGACTTTCTTTTTGCCTAATATGTCCCTTTCTCACGATGGAATAAGTCAGTAACCCAAAAGCACCACTAGTTTAGTTCAGTCGCTCAGTCATGTCTGACTCTCTGCAACCCCATGGACTGCAGCACGCCAGGCTTTCCTGTCCATCACCAAACAGAGCTTGCTCAAACTTATGTCCATTGAGTCAGTGACGCCATCCAACCATCTCATCCTCTGTGGTCCTCTTCTCCTCCTGCCTTCAATCTTTCCCAGGACCAGAGTCTTTTCCAATGAGTCCGTTCTTCACATTAGGTGGCCTTCCAATGAATATGTGGGACTGATTTCCTTTAGGTTTGACTGGTTTGATCTTTTTGCAGGAACTCTTCAGAGTCTTCTCCAAAAAAAGTATCAATTCTTCGGCATTCGGCTTTCTTTACAGTCCAATTCTCACATCCATACATGACCACTGGAAAAACCACAGGTTTGATTAGACAGACCTTTGTCAGCAAAGTAATGTCTCTGCTTTTTAATATGCTGTCTAGGTTGGAAATAGCTTTTCTTTCAAGGAGTAAGCATCTTTTATTTCATGGCTGCAGTCACCATCTGCAGTGATTTTGGAGCCCAAAAAAATATAGTCTCTCACTATTTCCCCACCTATTTGCCTGCCAGAAAGGGATGGAACCGGATGCCATGATCTTCGTTTTTTTAATGCTGAGTTTTGAGAGCTTTTTTTTTTTTTTAAGAAACAGTTTATTTTCCACCAACCAAATTTCCATTTTGGTGCAAGTTCTACGAGTGTTTGGAAGAACAGCTTACAACCACTCGGTGGTGGTTCCTACCCATTCCGTGGCCTGGGCGATGGGGGCTGCAAACCAGTCTTCAGTGGAAGGCTGAGCACTCCAGTCTTCAGTGGGGAACTGCTGAATGGGCAGGGAAGGCACCTGCACGCATTCGGACCAGTCTGCCACCTCAGGCTGGGCAGCCGTGAACTCTGGAGCTGGAGCGGTCCATTCACCCTGAAACTCCTCCTTGGTCACAGCCTTCTCAGCTGCTGCCTGCTCTTCCTTTTCGGTCTCCTCAGAATCTCTGTAGAAGTAGAGGCATGATCTCCCACGGGTGTTCTCGGGAGATGGTGCCAGGCATAGGCAGGACTTCCCAGGCAAGCATTCACCACATCAGACCCACTGAGTGCGCTCCCTTGTTGTTGCACGGATAGGGATGTCCACATAGTGCAGAGGAGAGTCCGTGTTGCACAGGGCAATCGTTGGCAGGTTAACGTAGGAGGCTGCTGTGAGGGGCTGGTGGTCAGCGCTGGGATCGGTGACCACCAGAAGCCTCGGCTCCCTATAGGCGGCCTGGATCTGGTTAGTGAAGGTTCCCGGAGTGAAGCGGCCAGCGATAGGAGTGGCTCCAGTGGCAGCAGCAAACTTCAGCACAGCTCGCTGGCCAGTATTCCTGGAGGATATGACACTGACATCAGTCAGGTTTTCAATGGCGACCATGGCCCGAGCGGCCAACAGAAGCTTCTCCCAGGTCCTCTTCAGATTTATGATGTAGATGCCCTCACTTTTCCTTTTGTAGATGTACTGTTCCATTTGGAAGTCAAGGCTGGTGCCTCCTAAGTGGGTTCCTGCTGCAAGGAATTTGAGGACATCCTCCTCCTTCATTTGCAGGACATTAAGGGTTCTGGACATTGTGAAAGCTTCCCTTTAAGTTAAGATGGGAATTCAGGACAACACCGTATGGACCCCTCTCTGGGTAGCGTAGAAAAGTTAAGCAAGCTTTTTCACTCTCTGGTTCCTCTGCCTTTTCTAAATCCAGCTTGAACATCTGGAAGTTCTTGGTTCATGTACTGTTGAAGCCTCGCTTGGAGAATTTTGAGCCTTACTTTGCTAGAGTGTGATATGAATGCAACTGTGTGGTAGTCTGAACATTCTTTGGCACTGCCCTTCTTTGGGACTGGGATGAAAACTGACCTTTTTCAGTTCTGCGGCCACTGCTGAGTTTTCCAAATTTGCTGGCATATTGAGTGCAGCACTTTCACAGATTCATCTTTTAGGATCTGAAATAGCTCAGCTGGAATTCCATCACCTCCACTAGCTTTGTTCGTAGTGATGCTTCCTAAGGCCTACTTGACTTCAAATTCTAGGATGTCTGGCTTCATGTTTATCTGAGTCATTAAGATTTTCTTTGTATAGTTCTGTGTACTCTTGCTACCTTTTCTTAATACCTTCTGCTTCTGTTAGGTACATACAGTTTCTGCCCTTTATTATGCCCATCCTTGCATGAAATGTTCCCTTGGTACCTCTAGACTTGGTTATCTCTTCTGGAAGAAATCTCTAGACTTTTTCATTCTATTATTTTCCTCTATTTCTTTGCACTGTTTATTGAGGAAGGCTTTCTTATCTCTCCTTGTTTTTCACTGGAACTCTGCATTCAGCATTCAGATGGGTAACATCTTTCCTTTTCTCCTTTGCCTTTTGCTTCTCTTCTTTTCTCAGCTATTTGTAAGGCCTCCTCAGATAACCATTTTGCCTTTTTGCATTTCTTTTCTTGGGGATGGTCTTGATCTGTGCTTCCTGTACAATGTCTGGAACCTCCGTCCATAGTTCTTCAGGCACGGTCTATCAAGATTTAATCCCCCTGAATCTATTTGTCACTTCCACTGTATAACTGTAAGGGATCTGATTTAGGTCATAACTGAATGTTCTAGTGGTTTTCCCTACTTTCTCAATTTAAGTCTGAATTTGGCAATAAGGAGTTCATGATCTGAGCCACAGTCGCTCCCAGTCTTGTTTTTGCTGACTGTATAGAGCTTCTCCATCTTTGGCTGCAAAGACTATAATCAATCTGATTTCGGTATTGACCACCTGATGATACCCATGTTTAGAGTCGTCTCTTGTGTTGTTGGAAGAGGGTATTTGCTATGACCAGTACATTCTCTTGGCAAAACCCTGTTAGCCTTTGCCCTGCTTCATTTTGTACTCCAAGGCCAAAATTGCCTGTTACTCTAGGTATCTCTTGATTTCTTACTTTTGCATTCCAGTCCCCTATGATGAAAAGGACATCGTATCTTTTTTTGGTGTTAGTTCTAGAAGGTTTTTGTAGGTCATTATCTGAAATGCAGTACTTGGGTGCAATCTCAAAAATGACAGAATGATCTTTGTTCGTTTTCAAGGCAAATCATTCAATATCTCAGTAATAGAAGTCTATGCCCCAACCACAAATGCCAAAGAAGCTGAAGTTGAATGGTTCTATGATGACCTACAAGCACACTAAGTAGAGGCCAAAAAAAGATCCTGACAAAAAGCTTGGTCCAGACAAAGGACCAAGAAGAGGACACAAAAGGTAGAAAGAAAACTTTTTTAGACAGTAGCTGCTCTACTCCAGCACACCACCAGAGAAAAAACTGACCCCACCCATTTCTGCAATGATCAATTGGGGAATGAACCTAGACATCCACCTTTGTGAGACTAAATAATCTCAGATTCCCAATGGGGTAGTGAAAGAGCAGAGCAAGTAGGGAATCAGGACTTGCATCCTTGCTGGCAGGTAATGAGCACCTTCCCCCATGCTATCAATGCAAACAACATGGGAAGCCTGGACTTCAACCTCCATCCATTAATAATAAGCGAATGAAGGGAAAGTGAAAGTCACTCAGTCCTGTTCGAACCTTTGCAACCGCATGGACTATACTAACCATGGAATTCTCCAGGCCAGAATACTGGAGTGGGTAGCCATTCCCTTCTCCAGGGGATCTTCCCAACTCAAGGATCAAATCCAGGTCTCACATGTTGCAGGCATATTCTTACCAGCTGAGCCACCAGGGAAGCCCAAGAATACTGGAGTGGGTGGCCTATCCCTCCTCCAGAGAACCTTCCCAACCCAGGATTGAACCAGGGTCTCCTGCATTGCAGACGGATTCTTTATCAGCTGAGCTACCAGGGAAGCTCCCTGGTATGGCATCAGTGAAAGTCTAGGGTTGAGTCAAGACTCCCACCAACACAAAGTGTCAAATGAGGCCACATGCATTGTGGAGATCAAGTATAGATCCATAACTTCCAACTTTGCTTGACATTAATAGGCAATTTCCCTCAAATGTCAACAGGGGCCAAGCAGGAAACTTGAACTTTATCCCTACCTGGCATAAGGATATGGTGTCCATACTCCTCCCCTGTCAGACAAGTGTCACAGAAAGCCAGTTAAAACAGATTTATAAAAGATGCAAAGCCCCCTAATATAATATAAAACTCATCAAGTTTCAATCAAAAGTCAACACTGAGATGTTTTGAATTTGTTTGCTTGTTTTGTTTTTTGGCCACACCATGAGGCTTCTGGGATCTTAGTTCCCCAACTAGGTATTGAACCTATACCCTTGACAGTGGGAGTGCAGAGTTCTAACCACTGGATTTCCAGGGAATTCCAACATGTTTGTAACTTTAACATATGATAGAGATGTTATTAGGAGAAGGCAATGGCACCCCACTCCAGTACTCTTGCCTGGAAAATCCCATGGACAGAGGAGCCTGGTGGGCTGCAGTCCGTGGGGTCGCTAAGAGTCGGATACGACTAAGCAACTTCACTTTCATTTTTCACTTTCATGCATTGGAGAAGGAAATGGCAGCCCACTCCAGTGTTCTTGCCTGGAGAATCCCAGGGACTGGGGAGCCTGGTGGGCTGCCGTCTATGGGGTCGCACAGTCAGACACGACTGAAGCAACTTAGCAGCAGCAGCAGAGATGTTATTATTGTCTAACAATTATAGACAATTGCAGATAGTCTAGAAATTATCTGATGAAGATTTTAAAGCAGCCCTGCTAATTATTCAATACACAATTATGAACACAGAAATGAAAAACAAAAGCAAAACAAATGAAAAACAAAAGCAAAAAAATCAAAGCTATAAGGAAGAACCAAATACAAATTTCAGAACAGTGAAGTATAAGAAGAAAAACAAAGAGCTCACTGGTTGACTTTAAGAATGAAAAAAAAAAAAAGAGGAAAAGAATCAGTGAACTGGGAAATACTACAAACAAGTTACTCAATGTAAACAAGAGAGAGAAAACGACTGGAAAAAAAAAGAAAGAAAAGAGCCTCACGCATCCTTGGGACTACAAGAAAAAAAATCTGGCATTCACTTCATCAATGTCTCAGGAAGGACAGGAGAAATAAGGTGGAACTAAAAAAATAATAATAATGAAGTCGCTGAGTCGTGTCCAACTCTTTCTGACCCCATGGACTGTAGCCTACCATGATCCACCGTCCATGGAATTTTCCAGGCAAGAGTACTCGAGTGGGTTGCCATTTTCTTCTCCAGAGAATCTTCCCAACCCAGGGATCGAACCTGGGTCTCCCACATTGTAGGCAGACGCTTTACCATCTGAGCCACCAGGGAAGTGGTGGAACTAAAAAAGTCCTCAAATAAATAATAACTGAAAAATTCCCAAATCTGGCAAGACTTTATAAAAACTACAGGTTTAAGAAACTGACCAAACCTCAAACAGGACATTCCCAAGGACATCCACAACTAAACAAATCCTCAGTAAATTTATGAAATCTAAAGATAAGGAAAATATCCAGAAAGCACCAAGAGAAAAAACATCATACTTACAGGCATACTCTAGAGATACTTTGACTCTGGTTCAAGAGTACTGCAATACAAGAATAACATGATTTTTCTGGTTTCCAAGTACATATAAAAGTTATGTTTACACTATCCTGGAGTCTATTAAGTATTCAACAGCATTATCTCTTAAAAAAAGAAAAAAGGCAATGCATATGACTGAATAAAAAATGCTTTATTGCTGGCACTTCCCCAGCCATCCAGTGATTAAGACTCCACACTCCCACTGGAGGGAGTGCAGGTTCAACAGTTCCCTGGTTGGGGAACTAAGATTCTGCATATCACACAGCAAGACCAAATTTTATATGTGTGAAAAAGTGTTAATCACCTGAGTCTTCAGCAAGTCATAACAGTAACATCAAAGATCACTGATTACAAATCACCATGACAATATAAGTTTGAAATATTGCATTTACCAAACTATGACACAGAGACATGAAGTGAGCAAATGTTATTAGAAAAATGGCAAACAGAGGGCTTTCTTGGTGGCTCAGTGGTAAAGAATCTTCCTGCTAATGCAGGAGACATGGGCTTGATCCCTATTCCAAGATCCCACATGCCACAGAGCAACCAAGCCCATGCTCCACTAGTATTCAGCCCGTGCTCTGCAACAAAAAAAGCCACCACAATGAGAAACCCACACTCCACAACTCAAGAGGTAACCCCTGCTCGCCTCAACTGGAGAAAAGCTCTCGAAGCAAAGAAGACCAACACAGCCATACGTAAAATTTTTTTTTTTTAAGGCACAGATAAGCTTGTCTGCTAGGAGAAGAATTGCCACAAAACTTCAATTTGTAAAATACAAAAACAAAAAACATATATCTACAAGGCTTCTCTGATAGTTCAGTGGTAAAGATCTGCCTGACAATGCAGAAAACATGAGTTTGATCCCTAATCTGAGAAAATCCCACATGCCACAGAGAACTAAGCTCCCATGCCACAACTACTGAGCCTGTGCTCCAGAGCCCAGGAGCCAGAAATTCTGAGCCCACAAGCCATAACTACTAAATCCTGTGCACCCTTAGAGCCTGTGCTCCACAGAGAAGCCAGTGCAATGAGAAGCTTCGCTGTAACTAGATAAAAGCGTGCACAGCAACAAAGGCATCACAGCCAAAAATAAATACATAATCTTTTTAAATATATGTAACACATTGAAGCACAATACAAAATGTCTATGTAGGGAAAACCCAATTTGAATGAGAACCGGTTTCTCATCAGAAACCACAGAGGCCAGAAAAGGATGGCACAGTAATAAAAGAAAAAGCCTCCAAAAAAAAGAAAACAGTAAAAGCCTCAAGGAAAATTTTTTAAAGTAGTCAACTGAATGAAAACTGTAACATTTCAAAACTTCAGGAACATAGCTAACCCAGCACTAAGAGGGAAAGTTGCAACAATGCACAGGAAAGTAGAAAAGTCTCAAATCAATAGAGTAATCTGAAATTCTACCTCAGGAAACAAAAAATAAACCCAAAGCAAGAAAAAGGAAGCAAAAAATAAAATACAGAGTAGAAATCAGTGAAGTTTAAAAAAAAAAAGAAACTCAACAAAACTAGATGGTCCTTTTAAAAGATAAAAAATTGATAAATCTATCAACACTTGACAAATATGAGGAGTGAGACAGGGGCTATCAGTACAAATCCTGTAGACGTCAAAATGATAAGGGAATGCTACCAATAACATCACACACGTAAGTATCACAGCTCAGACAAAACGGATTCCCTTGTTGGAAAAAAACAAACTACTCCAACTCACCAATCAAAAAACTGGCAATTTGAATAGTCTTATATTTTAACTTCAAAAAACTATCCAAAAAAGAAAAAGAAGACAGACCGTCCCCCTCACCTGGAGGGGCGCNTCAGACAAAACGGATTCCCTTGTTGGAAAAAAACAAACTACTCCAACTCACCAATCAAAAAACTGGCAATTTGAATAGTCTTATATTTTAACTTCAAAAAACTATCCAAAAAAGAAAAAGAAGACAGTCCAGATAGTTTCAAAGGAGAACTGTCTAAAATGTTTAAAGAAGAATTAACATTAATTTTATGCAACCTCTTTCAGAAAATAGAAAATAAGGGAGCATTTGCCAACTCATTTTATAAAGGTACTTTTACTCCAATACCCAAACTAGACAAAGAGTAAAACTACAGATAACAAAACTCATGAATAGACACAAAAATCCTTAAAAAAATACAATGCCTCTGAGGTCAGGAAAAAGTACATCCAGTCTCATCAATCTTAATCAACACGGTGCTGAAAACAATTATGCAAGCCTAACAGGCACATAAATTAAGGAAGAAATAAAAACAATCTTATTTGCAGATGACACAATTATCACTCTAAAAAAACTCCCAGAGTAAGTGAAGCCAACAAGGTTGTAGGATGCAAGATAAATATAAAAATCAATTGTTATTTCCATATACTACCAATAAATGGGCTTTCCAAGTGGTGCAGTGATTAAGAATCTGCCTGCCAATGCAGGAGATGCAAGAGATGAGGGTTTGATCCCTGGGTCAGGAAGATCCCCTGGTGAGAAAATAGCAACCCACTCTAGTATTCTTGCCTGGAAAAACTCATGGATAGAGGAGCCTGGCAAGCTACAGTTCATGGGGTCACAAACAGTCGGACACGACTGAGCATGCACAAATACACCAATAAATACATGGACATGAAAATTAAACATACAACACTATATAAATTGCTTCCCTCAAAATTAAATACTTAGGGTATGAATCCACAAAATGTGCACAGGACTTAGGCTGAAAATTATACAAAACTGAACAGAATAAACAAGACGACATAAATAATTGGAAAGACATAAATAATTGGAAAGAATATTCATGGATTAGAAAATTCAACATAGTAAAAGGTGCCAGTTCTCCACAAATTGATATTCAGTTTAACAGTATCCTATCAAAATTCCAGCAAGATTTTTGGACAAAAACAGGTTACTCATTTTATATATATATATATAAAATTAAGTTTAAACTCTACAGTGTAAAGAAACCAGACAGCCAAAACAATTTTGAAAAAGAATAAAGTGAAATGAATTGTCTAACTATAAATGAACAATCCAAAAATGAAATTAAGGAAGCAATTAATTGCATTTATAAGAGCATCAAAAAAGA
The DNA here is from genome assembly GCA_006410875.1 of Neotragus pygmaeus. Lineage (NCBI taxonomy): Eukaryota > Metazoa > Chordata > Mammalia > Artiodactyla > Bovidae > Neotragus > Neotragus pygmaeus. Next base: position 411,819 of record SJYV01028462.1, on the reverse strand, counting down.
AAACTTTGAGAATAAACTTATCCAGAGACAAAGAACTTGTACACTTAAAACTACATAATGCTGCTAAAAAATATTAAAGATGACACAATTGTAAGTTTATGGATTGGAAGAATGTTGTTAAGATGTATTCACTATCCAAAGTGATCTACAGATTCCGTACAATTGCTACCAAAATCCCAAGAACATTTTACAAAGAAACAGAGAAATAATTCCTAAAATTCATTTAAAATCTCAAGGCACCCTGAATTGACACTAAAATCATGAAAAAGAAGAACAAAGTCAGAGGACTTACATCTCCACATTTCAAAACAGACTACAAAGCTACAGTAACCAAAGTGGTCTGCACAGGCATAAAGGCAGACATATGAAACAATGTAAAAGAACAGAGAGCCCGAAAATAAATCCTTGAATGCATGTGCTCAACTCACTGCAACCCTATGGACTGGGGCCTGCCAGTCTCCTCTGTCCATGGAGTTCTCCAGGCAAGAATACTGGAGAGGGTTGCCATGCCCTCCTCCAGGGAATCTTCCTGACCCAGTGATCAAATCCACATCTCCTGCGTCTCCTGCGTCTCCCACAGCGTAGGTGGATTCTTTATTCACTGAGCCACCTGGGAAGCTCTAAATCCTTGCATACATGTTCAAATGACTTTTGATAAAGAAGCCAAGCCATTCAACAGAGGGAAAAAGCACCTTTTCAACAAATGATGCAGGGGAAAGTAGATATCCACATGCAAACAATAAAGTTGAAACCTAACTATAGCATATACAAAGATTAACTCAAAATGGATCAAATCCTAAATAAATGTAAGGGTTAAAAAACTTAAAAGAGAAAATGGGAAATCTTTGTGATACTGGATTAGGCAATGATTTCTTGGACATGACATGGAAAGCACAACCATCAAGAAAAAAAAAAGTTGAACATCATCAAAATTAAAACTTCTGTGCATCTAAGAACACTATCATTAAGAGTGAACAAACCCACAGGAGAAAATATTTGTAAATCATATATCTGATAAGGGTCTAGGATCCAGAAGTAGACAAAAACCTCTTACAACTCAACAACAAAAAGACAAACAGCCCAATTAAAAAATGGGCAAAGAACTGAACAGGCAAATTCTCCGAAGATTTACAAACAGCCAAAAAACACAGGAAAAGATGCTCAGCATTATTAATCAGTGTGGAAATACAAATCAAAACCACAAGGAGACACCACATCACACCATTAACATAGCTCTTATCAAAGTAATGAGCTGGAAGGGATGTGGAGAAACTAGAATCCTCATGTGTTTCCAGTAGGAACATAAAATAGTACAGTCACTGTGAAAAACATTTTGGCAGTTCCTCAAAATGCTGAACACAAAATTATCATATAATCCACCAATTTCACTGATATATACCTGAAAAAACTTAAAAGAGGGAGTTAAATAGATACATGTACATCAATGTTCACAGTAGCATTATTCACAACAGTCAAAAGTTTGAAACAATCCAACTGTCTACCAAAACATGAATGGATAAACAAAATGTGAGGCTTCCCTGATGGCTCAATGGTAAAGAAACTGCCTGCCAAATAGGAGACTCAGGTTCAACCCCTGATCCAGGAAGATCCCACATGCCACAGAGCAACTAAGCCCATGCACCACAACTACCGAGTCTGTGATCTACAGCCTGGGAATCTCAACTACTGAAGCTAGCAAGCCCTAGGGCCTGTGCTCCACAAAAAGAGAACCCGCCGTAATGAGAAACCCAGGCATGGCAAGGAGAGTAGCCTCTGCAAACTGCAACTAGAGAAAAGCCCATGCAGCAACAAAGTCCCAGCATAGCCAAAAATAAATAATTATTTTTTAATGTGATGCATACACATGATGGAATATTATTCAGCCATAAAAAGAAAATTCTGACACATGTATAACATGGACGATGTTAAAAGTTTTAATAAAACTATGTGAAATAAGCTAAATACAAAGGACAAATATTGCATGATCACACTTAAATGAGGTATAGATAGCAGATAAATATCATAAAGACAGAAAGTAGAATATTAGAAGTTACCAGGGGCTAGGGAGAGGGTGGAATGGGGAGTTCTACTTTAATGGATACTTTCCATTTGGAATGATGAAAAAGTCTGGAAATAGATACCAGTGATGGTTATACAACATTATGAATGTATTTAATGCCACTGAACTGCATACTCAAAAATGGCTAATGATCAATTTTATATTATATAGATTTCACCAGAATTAAAAAAGAAAACCTAACAATTGGAGACCACTATGTTCACTGACTCAAAGATTAAAAACTGTAAACAGATGTCATAAACTGATTTACAGAATGAATGCAAACTAATCAAAACACCAAATGGATTTTTCATGGAACAATATGATTCTAAATGGTTATCAAATGCAAAGAGCAACAAGTAAGATAATAAAAATAAGAAGACAAAAACAAGAGGCAACTATCAATGCTCATTTTATATCTCATGTCCAGATTTTAAAAAGCTAGAGCAATTTTAAAACTGGCCATTGGCACAAAGATAAGACAAAAGTACAGAATAGCAAGTCCAAAAAGAAATCTACACATATATGAAGGGCTGATTCATGACATGGTGGCACAATACAGTAAAATAAGAATGAAAGGTGTTAAAGTAACTGGATGTTCCTATTTAATATAATATGTAATATATATTATAAATATATAATGTACATAAAATGTTTTTGCCCTATTTTATTCTATACATGAAATCAAATCCAGATGGGTTGGTTATAGACCAAAATGTAAAAAGCAGTCAAAAAAAAAAAANATTCCTTCCAAAGAAATCCCAGGGTTGATCTCCTTGAAAATGGACTGGTTGGATCTCCTTGCAGTCCAAGTATATTCCAATTAAAAAAAAAAAAAAGATGACTTGGGTGAGACATCAGAGCAGAACATAATCTTTCAAAGGAGAGAAATGGTAGCCCCAAAACAAATCCACACAGAGAAACTTTGTTCTTATTTCCCAAGCCTAGAGGTATTTTATTAGAATAGTACAGATGTTATCATGTGATCCTATGTGAAAGTGATAGTGCCTTAGTCACTTCTGACTTTTGCAACCCCCTGGACTGCAGCCTTCCAGGATCTTCTGTCTGTAGATTTTTCTAGGCAAGAATACTAGAGTGGGTAGTGATTTCCTTCTTTGGGGGATTTCCTGACCCAGGAATTGAACCTAGGTCTCCCACATCGCAGGCAAATTCTTTACCGTCTGAGCCACCAGGGAAGCCATATTTGATTATATGCTGTTTGGTCACTTAGTAGTGTCCAACTCTTGGCAACCCCATGACTGTAGCCTGCCAGGCTCCGCTGTCCTTGGGATTCTCCAGGCAAGAATACTGGAGTGGGTTGTCTAGTAAATATTAAATTCTCAGTTTTCCATAGTCTGTCTTCTTTATGAGTATTTCCCCAAACTGACAACTGTGAAATAGCCTAACCTGGTGTTAGATCCAGGGTACATAGAGGGAATTTCCCCAAGGCTTAAAGAGTTGAGTCTGACAATGATCCACATTACAAACAAATATACTTACTGCTACAGAACATTAACTTGTTCTAGCATATAGCATGTGTCCTCTTAAATTGTCAGTGCTCCTTCATCTAAAATCAAGGTAGGATTTGTCTTATACTGGAGAAGGAGGGCATAAAAATGCCTCAGATAACTCTTCACAAAGTTATTACCAAGGGTAGCTCACTCAGAATTATCTTCTTGATGTGATTTCAAGGAAATTGTGAGATGGACCTCTCTCTGCAAAATTATGTTTTCTACTATGTTAGAATTTGCAACATTCCAGATTCCCTTCTATTATTTAAGGCTTTGTTCCTCTTACAAAGTTGAGCTGAGCTGAGTACTTACAACAGGAACCTTCTGGCTCCCAGAGGCAAAAATATTTACTATTTGGTCCTTTAGAGAAAAATGTGTGTTGAGTCATGTACTAGAGTGATTTTGTTGCTAAAGTACCAAATTTCAGCTTCTGCAATAGCTGTTGACATGAAGCTCTAATACAAGGTTTGAGGGGAGATGCCAGATTTGAGAGAGGGCTGTGTAATGGAATTTAAAATCCTTGCTGATTGGTTGAATGAGGGGTGTGAGGAAAGGAGACTAAGTGTGATCTCCACATTTAAACTTGCACAATGACTTGGAGGGTTGGTTGTGCTGGTAAGTGTGTAAAAAAGGAACAGATAGATGCAAGTGAGAGTAAAGTGCTTAAAAAATACCCCAAGGCTGGTCTCTAGTTGGCAGTTGGAAGAATGAATAAGAGGAGGGATATGGAGATGGATTTTCTGGAGTTTCTTTTGCTGTGTGAGTGTTCCCTGCCTGACCAGTGCTCTCTATTCTTCTACAATATTCTACATAAGATTTTCATACAGCTTTGTCATATTATGTCATAATTACCTGCTTAGAAGTTATTTTTCTAACTTGACTATCAAACTACTGCTGCTACTGCTAAGTTGCTTCAGTCGTGTCCGACTCTGTGCGACTNTGTGTGAGTGTTCCCTGCCTGACCAGTGCTCTCTATTCTTCTACAATATTCTACATAAGATTTTCATACAGCTTTGTCATATTATGTCATAATTACCTGCTTAGAAGTTATTTTTCTAACTTGACTATCAAACTACTGCTGCTACTGCTAAGTTGCTTCAGTCGTGTCCGACTCTGTGCGACTCCATAGACGGCAGCCCATCAGGCTCCACCATCCCTGGGATTCTCCAGGCAAGAACACTGGAGTGGGTTTCCATTTCCTTCTCCAATCAAACTACTAGATTGGCTGAAAATTTCATTCAGGTTTTTTGTAAGAACTTTTTGGCCAACCCAATATTTACTCTAAAATGCTAAAGCATTTGACTGTGTGTATCACAAGAAACTGTGGAAAATTCTTAAAGAGATGGCAATACCAGACCACTTTACCTGCCTCCTGCAAAACCCGTATGCAGTTCAAGAAGCGACAGTTAGAACCGGACATGGAACAATGGATTGTTCCAAATTGGGAAAGGAGTATATCAAGGTTGTATATTGTCACCCTGTTTATTTAACTTATATGCAGAGTACATCATGCAAACTGCCAGGCTGTATGAAACACAAGCTGGAATCAAGATAGCTGGGAGAAATATTAATAACCTCGGATATACAGGTGACACCACCATTATGGCAGAAAGTGAACAGGAACTAAAGAGCCTCTTGATGAAAGTGAAAGAGGAGAATGAAAAACTTGACTTAAAACTCAATATTCAAAACTCTAAGATCATGGAATTCACTCCCATCACTTCATGCAAATAGATGGGGAAACAATAGAAACAGTGACAGAATTTATTTACTTGGGTTTTGGCTCCAAAATCATTGCAGATGGTGACTTCAGTTGTGAAATTAAAAGAAACTTGCTCCTGGGAAGAAAAGCTATGACCAACCTAGACAGCATATTTAAAATCAGAGATTATTTTGCTGACAAAAGTCCATCAAGTCAAAGATTTGTTTTTTTCCAGTAGTCATGTATGGATGTGAGAGTTGGACCATAGGAAAGCTGAGCACTGAAGAATTGATGCATTTGAATTGTGGTGTTGGAGAAGACTCTTGAGAGTCCCTTGGACTACAAGGAGATCAAACCAGTCACTCCCAAAGGAAATCAATTCTGAAATCTGAAATTTGAAATTTGAAAGTGTCTTTCTCCTTTATTCCTCTCTTCTATAAAGGGGAAACTTCAACTACATAAAGCAGATTCACATGCTCTGAAACAGTAGAAATGGAGGCTTTCATTATAAATTAAAATATCTCTTTTTTGATTTCTGCAAGGAGATCAGTCCTGGGTATTCATTGGAGGGACTGATGCTGAAGCTGAAGCTCCAATATTTTGGCCACCTGATGCAAAGAGCTGACTCATCAAAGACCCTGATGCTGGGAAAGATTGAAGGCAGGAGGAGAAGGGGACAACAGAGGGTGAGATGGTTGTATGGCATCACCGACTTGATGGACATGAGTTTGAGCAAGCTCCGGGAGTTGGTGTTGGACAGGGAAGCCTGGCATGCTGTTGTCCATGGAGTCACGAAGAGTCAGACATGACTGAGTGAACTGAAATGAACTAAATATTAACTCATAATACTAACACTGTGTTTGTCAACTATCTACAGAAAGAGTATTCTACCATTTCACACCTATGGTCTTACCATGTATACTCATCCAGGTTCTCAGCTTTAATTACAGCAACAACTTTAACAATTTACAAATATGTATCTCCAGTCAGACTTTACCTATAACATCTGTCATTTTTCAGTGTCCTAAACCTTTGGACATCTCTTTCCTTTTCCCATCATGATTATTCTTCCTTTTGACAATCCTGTCTTCCTAAGGAAGAATTTCAAACCAAAGTTCCCCACATCTCCATGCTGCTGGTTTATAGATGTGTGGTTGGCTCCCACAAGCAGATCCTCCTTTCTGGTATTGGGAGGTACGTGGGAATAAAGCAAGGTTGTGCAGTTCTTTTGCTAAACAAGATGATGGATCAATTATAATAGAGATCCTGATGTTCAGCCTCTGGATGAGTGAATATTAAGCAATTTGTGATGGAAAGCAAGGTATTTAGTTCTGAAATTTACTTTGCCTATATTTCTCTCAAGTATGGGGCATACGAGCTGAACTGTTTCACTTCTGAAATTCTGGCAACTAATATGTACCTTCTTTTTAAACTAGCTGGAGAGGTTTCTGTTACCTGTAACAGTATCTTCAGTTCAGTTCAGTTAAGTCACTCAGTCATGTCAGAGTCTTTGCGACCCCATGAACCACAGCACACCAGGCCTCCCTGTCCATCAGCAACTCCTGGAGTCCACCCAAACCCATGTCCATTGAGCTGGTGATGTCATAAACCATCTCATACTCTGTTGTCCCCTTCTCCTCCTGCCCTCAATCTTTGCCACCATCAGGGTGTTTTCAAATGAGTCAGCTCTTCACATCAGGTGATCAAAGTATTGGAGTTTCAGCTTCAACATCATTCCTTCCAATGAATACCCAGGACTGATCTCCTTTAGGATGGACTGGTTGGATCTCCTTGCAGTCCAAGGGACTCTCAAGAGTATTTTCCAACACCACAGTTCAAAAGCATCAATTCTTCGGCACGCAGTCTTTTTATAATCCAACTCTTACATCAATAAATGAGTACTGGAAAAACCATAGTCTTGATTAGAAGTACCTTTGTTGGCAAAGTAAGGTCTCAGCTATTTAACATGCTGTCTAGGTTGGTCACAACTTTCCTTCAAAGGAGTAAGCACCTTAATTTCATGGCTGCAATCGTCATCTGCAGTGATTTTGGAGCTCAGAAAAATAGTCAACTACTGTTTTCTTATCTATTTGCCATGAATGATGGGACTGGATACCATGATCTTAGTTTTCTGAATGTTGAGCTTTAAGCCAACTTTTTCCACTCTCCTCTTTCACTTTCATCAAGAGGCTCTTTATTCTTCACTTTCTGCCATAAGGGTGTGTCTTCTACATATCTGAGGTTATTGATATTTCTCCCGGCAATCTTGATTCCAGCTTGTGCTTCCTCCAGCCCAGTGTTTCTCATGATGTACTCTGCATAGAAGTTAAATAAGCAGGGTGACAATATACAGCCTTGACGTACTCATTTTCCTATTTGGAACCAGTCTGTTGTTCCATGTCCAGCTCTAACTGCTGCTTCCTGACCTGCACATAGGTTTCTCAAGCGTCAGGTTAGGTGGTCTGATATTCCCATCTCTTTCAGAATTTTCCAGTTTATTGTGATCCACACAGTCAAAGGCTTTGGCATAGTCAATAAAGCAGACATGGATGTTTTTCTGGAACTCTCTTGCTTTTTTGATGATCCAGCAAATGTTGGCAATTTGATCTCTGGTTCCTCTGCCTTTTCTAAAACTAGCTTGAACATCTGGAAGTTCATGGTTCACATATTGCTGAAGGCTGGCCTGGAGAATTTTAAGCATTACTTTACTAGCATGTGAGATGAGTGAAATTGTGTGGTGGTTTGGGCATTCTTTGGCATTGCCTTTCTTTGGGATTGGAAAGAAAACTGACCTTTTCCAGTCCTGTGGCCACTGCTGAGTTTTCCAAATTTGCTGCATATTGAGTGCAACACTTTCACAGCATCATCTTTCAGGATTTGAAACAGCTCAATAGGAATTCCATCACCTCCATTAGCTTTGTTCATAGTGATGCTTCCTAAGGCCCACTTGACTACACATTCCAGGATGTCTGGCTCTGGGTGTGTGATCACACCATCGTGATTATCTGAGTTGTGAAGATCTTTTTTGTACAGTTCTTCTATGTATTCTTGCCACCCCTTCTTAATATTTTCTACTTCTGTTATGTACACACCATTTCTGTCCTTTATCGAGCCCATCTTTGCATGAAATTTTCCGTTGGTATATCTAATTTTCTTGAAGAGATCTCTAGTCTTTCCCATTTTATTGTTTTCCTCTGTTTCTGTGCTTTGATCTTCGAGGAAGGCTTTCTTATCTCTCCTTGCTATTCCTTGGAATTCTGCATTCAAATGGGTATATCTTTCCTTTTCTCATTTGCTTTTCACTTCCCTTCTTTTCACAGCTATTTGTAAGGCCTCCTCAGATAACCATTTAATTTTTTGCATTTATTTTTTTTGAGGATGGTCTTAATTCCTGTCTCTTGTACAATGTCACAAACCTCCATCCATAGTTCATCAGGCACTCTGTCTATCAGATCTAGGCCCTTAAATCTATTTCTCACTTCCACTGTATAATCATAAGGGATTTGATTTAGGTCATACCTGGATGGTCTAGTGGTTTTCTCCATCTGCTTCAATTTCAGTCTGAATTTGGCAGTAAGGAGTTCATGATCAGAGCCACAGCCGGCTCTTAGTCTTGTCTTTGCTGACTGTATAGAGTTGCTCCATCTTTGGCTGCAAAGAATATAATCAATCTGATTTCGGTGTTGACCATCAGGTGATGTCCATGTGTAGAGTCTTCTCTTGTGGTGTTGGAAGAGGGTGTTTGCTATGACCAGTGAGTTCTCNTTTGGCATTGCCTTTCTTTGGGATTGGAAAGAAAACTGACCTTTTCCAGTCCTGTGGCCACTGCTGAGTTTTCCAAATTTGCTGCATATTGAGTGCAACACTTTCACAGCATCATCTTTCAGGATTTGAAACAGCTCAATAGGAATTCCATCACCTCCATTAGCTTTGTTCATAGTGATGCTTCCTAAGGCCCACTTGACTACACATTCCAGGATGTCTGGCTCTGGGTGTGTGATCACACCATCGTGATTATCTGAGTTGTGAAGATCTTTTTTGTACAGTTCTTCTATGTATTCTTGCCACCCCTTCTTAATATTTTCTACTTCTGTTATGTACACACCATTTCTGTCCTTTATCGAGCCCATCTTTGCATGAAATTTTCCGTTGGTATATCTAATTTTCTTGAAGAGATCTCTAGTCTTTCCCATTTTATTGTTTTCCTCTGTTTCTGTGCTTTGATCTTCGAGGAAGGCTTTCTTATCTCTCCTTGCTATTCCTTGGAATTCTGCATTCAAATGGGTATATCTTTCCTTTTCTCATTTGCTTTTCACTTCCCTTCTTTTCACAGCTATTTGTAAGGCCTCCTCAGATAACCATTTAATTTTTTGCATTTATTTTTTTTGAGGATGGTCTTAATTCCTGTCTCTTGTACAATGTCACAAACCTCCATCCATAGTTCATCAGGCACTCTGTCTATCAGATCTAGGCCCTTAAATCTATTTCTCACTTCCACTGTATAATCATAAGGGATTTGATTTAGGTCATACCTGGATGGTCTAGTGGTTTTCTCCATCTGCTTCAATTTCAGTCTGAATTTGGCAGTAAGGAGTTCATGATCAGAGCCACAGCCGGCTCTTAGTCTTGTCTTTGCTGACTGTATAGAGTTGCTCCATCTTTGGCTGCAAAGAATATAATCAATCTGATTTCGGTGTTGACCATCAGGTGATGTCCATGTGTAGAGTCTTCTCTTGTGGTGTTGGAAGAGGGTGTTTGCTATGACCAGTGAGTTCTCTTGGCAGAACTCTATCAGCCTTTGCCCCACTTCATTCTGTACTCCCAGGCCAAATTTGCCTGTTACTCCAGGTGTTTCTTGACTTCCTACTTTTGCATTCCAGTTCCTTATAATAAAAAGGACATCTTTTTTGGATGTTAGTTCTAGAAGGTCTTATAGATCTTCATAGAAGTGTTCAACTTTAGCTTCTTCAGCATTACTGGCCTGGGAATAGTCTTGAATTACCATGATATTGAATGGTTTGCCTTGGAAACAAATGGAGATCATTCTGTATTTTTTGAGATTGCATCCAAGTACTGCATTTTGGACTACTTTGTTGACCATGATGGCTACTCAATTTCTTCTAAGGGATTCCTGCCCACAGTGTAGATATAATGGTCATCTGAGTTAAATTCACCCATTCCAGTCCATTTTAGTTCGCTGATTCCNTTTTTTGAGATTGCATCCAAGTACTGCATTTTGGACTACTTTGTTGACCATGATGGCTACTCAATTTCTTCTAAGGGATTCCTGCCCACAGTGTAGATATAATGGTCATCTGAGTTAAATTCACCCATTCCAGTCCATTTTAGTTCGCTGATTCCTAGAATGTTGATGTTCACTCTTGCCATCTCCTGTTTGACCACTTCCAATTTTCTTTGATTGATGGACCTAACATTCCAGGTTCCTGTGTAATATTGCTCTTTACAGCATCGAACTCTGTTTCCATCACCAGTCCCATTCACAACTGCATGTTTTTTTTTTTTTTTGTTTTGGCTCCATCCCTTCATTCTTTCTGGAGTTATTTCTCCACTGATCTCCAGTAGCATATTGGGCACCTACCGACCTGGGGAAGTTCATCTTTCAGTGTCCTATCTTTTTGCCTCTTCATACCAGTCATGGTGTTCTCAAGGCAAGAATACTGAAGTGGTTTTCCATTCCCTTCTCCAGTGGACCACATTCTGTTAGACGTCTCCACCATTACCCAACCATTTTTAGTGGCCCCACATGACATATCTTAGTTTCATTGAGTTAAACAAAGCTGTGGTCCGTGTGATCAGATTTGCTAGCTGTCTGTGATTGTAGTTTCAGTCTGTCTGCCCTCTGACCCCCTCTCTCAGTGCCTACTGTCTTACTCAGGTTTCTCTTACCTTGAACGTAGGGTCTCTCTTCATGCCTGCTCCAGCATCTTCATAAGCCCCTAATTTCTTCTCTAGTTTTTTAATGCCATAGTCTATCTTAGTCTTTTTGTTCCAAATATATTTGACATGTTATAGTTTCTTAAATTTTTCATTCTAGTTATCACAGGACCTTTGTGCCTGCTCTTCCCTCTGGAATACTCTTCTTTATTTTCACCTCTCATTCCAAACCCAAAATATTGTTTAATTTTGACTGTTCTTACATAACTCAACCCAATCATTACTTATTCTGAGATTTGTCTGATGTCGCTGACTACATCAAATTTCTTTCTGTTAATGTCTTTCATTTACTGATGTTACTTATCTCAGCTGCAATTTGCATTGACTTGTGGCTGTGGGGTTAGTGTTTTTCAGCCTTTTATACTATAAGCTCCATGGAAGCAATGCTTACTCATTTATCCCCCAAATCTAAAACAATACACAACACATATAGTTCCTTCAGGCTTCCCAGATGGTAGAGTGGTTAAAAAAAAAAAAAAAATCTGCCTGCCAATGCAGGAAATGCAAAAGAAAAGGGTTTGATCTCTGGGTCATGAAGATTCCCTGGAGTAAGAAATGTCAACATACTCCAGTATTTTTGCCTGGAAATTTCCATGAACAGAGGAGCCTGCTGGGCTACAGTTCATGGAGTTGCAAAGAATTAGACACAACTGAACACATGTGCACACATGCTTCATAAATACTGGTTGTTTTGATAATTGGTAAAGATTTCTAAACAGTTCAAGTAATTGCTATCACTCTAAAGTTTCCATTGCTTTATTCTTTGGAGAGCATTTTAAAAAACACTTATTCTTATTTTTGTGATTGCAGCCATGAAATTAAAAGACGCTTACTCCTTGGAAGAAAAGTTATGACCAACCTAGACAGTANGCCATATGTGAAACAGATCACCAGTCCAGGTTCGATGCACGAGACAGGGTGTTCAGAGCTGTGCACTGGGATGACCCAGAGGGATGGGATGGGGAGGAAGGTGAGAGGGGGGTTCAGGATGGGGAACACATGTACACCCATGGCTGATTCATGCCAATGTATGGCAAAAACCACTACAATATTGTAAAGTAATTAGCCTTCAATTAAAATAAATAAATATTTTTTAAAAAGATTTAAAAAAAACCCTGAAATGCCAGTACTTTTCACAAGCCATTCCAGCCATCTCCTCTGGATTCCAGTAACACTTTGTTCACACTTCTATCAAAGACCTTATTTTGTATCATTATAAATTATCTTTTCATGTGTCTTTCTTCTCACAATATTATTCGCTTCTTAAAGACTCTGCCTTATTTATATTTCTTGGATTTAGCAGTTATCTAAGATGTAGAAGATGTCTAACAGTTGTCCGTTGGATAACTAAATTCTAAGACAAACTATGTGTTTTAAAGACCTGAGCTGATATATGCAGATTTTCAGGGGCTTGAAACAATTTGGACCTTAAGTATTGTTTGTAATTATTTGCACACCAAGCTACAAGTCTTTCTCATAGACTAAATAATCAAGTGCCTTTCCATTTGGAGAGTTATGCATCTCCTTTTATGACTCAGGAAATACGAGTAATATATAATATAATCAGATCATTTTTCATAATCTTCCAATAAAATGGAAGAAGTGGCTTTCTGGTAAATAAAAAACACTTTGAGATCCTTTGTCTTAAAATGTTTATTTCAGAGAATCATTTGGAACAGTTTTAGAATGTTATTTCTGTATTTCTATAGAATAGTGTATATAATTTGAAAGCCTGCTGTTCTACGGATTCAGTTATTAAATATTGAAATAGATTTTTCTAGAGTAAATGTATCTGATATTCAGTTTCAAAATTATTTATTAAATTGTAACATTTTTCCAGAACACAAAGTAGAAATATTTAAAATTATTAATATAACAATGCTATTTCAGAAATGTGAGATATTTCTCCTATTTTACTCATGTCTTTTTTGCTATTCTATTTGGTTGTTGTTATTTTTTAAATACCTATCACAGAATGGCTAAGATATATCCCCATAAATTCCTTTTAATAGACTCTCTTTAATATCAAAATATATTTCATCATCAAACATGATGATTTTCTTTCTCTGCTACTCAGGATCTCTGAATAATTTGCCAGTAATTGAACAAGACTAAATTTCATAAATATTATGTTCCCTCAGAGAACAAGTCAATTAAATTTTTGTTTTCCCCAAACTGTTTTCATTGTTTTTCTGAAAAAAATACAATAGTTACTAGTAGTCAAAATAATAAAAGCAGTAAGTAGAATGGTAGTTACCAGAGGTTAGGGAGGAGGGGAGAATGGAAAATAATTATTTAAGAGCATGGAGTTGCAGTTTTTCAAGATGAAAGAGTTCTGGAGGAGAACAGCAGTAAGGGTAGCACATTATGAATGTTATTTAATGCCATTGAACTGATATTGAAAATAGTTAAGATGGTAAATTTTATGTTTGTGTACTTTACCACAATAAAAAAAATTTAGGAAAAAATCAAGTTGTAAGAGTCACCTGAAAGTTTGTTCTCCTTGGGGAAAAGTTTAACATGAAATCAGAGTTGCTCAGTATTTCTCCAAAGTTTTGTCAGAACTTATTGAAAACAGTTTAAAAATATAGTGCTCTAATTTCAACTCTGTCATTATTAATTCAGTTTATTTATTGATTGCTCACTTTATGTCCAGCTTTCTGCTTAGCTCTTAGATGATAGTTTAATCAAAAAAACATGTCAATTGCATCATTGATTTCATACTCCAGAACAGACATGCTGCTGAGAACAGAGCAATCCATGTGCTGTGCTGTCAGTCATGTCCAGCTCTTTGCAACCCCATGGACTGTAGCCCGCCAGGCTCCTCTGTCCATGGGGATTCTCCAGGCAAGAATACTGGAGTGGGCTGCCATGCCCTCCTCATAGGAATCCTTATGCAAAAATAAATAGCATATCCATGATGGACTGATAAAAATGATAGACATACTTTCAAAAGTAGGATGACTCTTTAGTTTCCACAAAAGCATACCAAATATCAAATTATTAATGGACATATCTTAGATACTTTGTTATTATTGCTATTTTTGGAGATACTGTGTTTCTTATTTATAAAGATTATATTAACCACAAAGTTTTCATGTGTGTATTGTGTGTTTAGTCACTCAGTTGTGTCCAACTCTTTGCAACCCCATGGCCTGCCAGGCTCCTTTGTCCATGGGGATTCTCCAGGCAAGAATACTGGAGTAGGTTGCCATGAAGCCTGAAGGAAGCTTCAGGGGATCTTCCCAACCCAGGAATTGAACCCAGGTCTCCTGCATTGCAGGCAGATTCTTTACCATCTGAGCCGCCAGGGAAGTCCAAGAATACTGGAGTGGGAAGCCTATCCCTTCTCCAGGGCAAATTTCCAACCCAGGAATCGAACCAGGATCTCCTGCATTGCAGGTGGATTCTTTACCAGTTGAGCTACCCAGGAAGCTCACTCATACATGTATTGATAAACTAATTGGAGTCAGTTCTAGTGAGGTGGATCAACCTAGAGCCAGTTATACAGAGTGAAGTAAGTCAGAAAGAGAAAAATAAATATAGTGTATTAATGCATATATATGATATCTAGAAAAATGGTACTGATGAATCTATTCGTAGGGCAGCAATTCAGATGCAGACAGAGAAAACAGTCTTGTGGACACAGCAGGGCAAAAAGAGAGGGTGAGACAAATAGTGGCATGTAGAAAACAGGTAGCCAGTGGGAACTTGCTGTGACACAGGGAGGTCAACCCAGAGCTCTGTGATAACCTAGAGAGGTGGGATGGGGTGGGAGGTGGAAGGGCGGTTTAAGAAGAAGGGGACATATGCATACCTGTGGCTGGTTCACGTTGATGGATGGCAGAAACCAACACAACATTGTAAAGCAGTTGTCCTGAAATTAAAAATAAATTTTAAAAAAGAAAATATTATATTCATATGTAAATGTGATAATTATTTAAAAGGCTATTTATTTTAATTGAGCATCCTAATTCAAAAATCTCAACAGATCTTTAATTGATAACAAAATTGTATATTTTATTTGGGAGAGGTATAAAGGCCCTCACTAGAAATATACAGCTAGCTATGAGTAGATAAAGAATGGAAAAGAAGAAAGGCTGGGAAGTTATTTTGAGACATCTTCCTGTCTGCCATTGATTGCTTATATAAGTTACCAATATATTGAAAACATCTCAAAGAGCTACAAAAAAATATGTGACAAAGAAAGTAATTTAACTGAAGCTCTTCTATATTCTAGTAACAAGGAGCGAGCCTCCTTAATTGTGCTCAGCGCTCTGAATTTTATTTCATTTTCAGAGTAAGTATCATGATAAAAACGTAGAAATTAGGTACAGAAACTCAGAGAAGTAGGCATTGTCCTTAGTACAACAGGATTTTTTTTTCTCTAATCAATTATAAATGGGTATCACATAGATAGTTCAATGTACCTTCCAATTCATGAATGTGTATATCTTTGTAGACGAGTACATACTGTAAAGTCAGGGCTTCCCAGGTGGCACAGTGATAAAGAATCCACCTGCCAATGCAGGAAATGAAAGATGCCGATTCAATCCCTGGGTCGGAAAGATTTGCCTGGAGAAGGAAATAGCAATCCGCACTCCAGTATTCTTGCCTTGGAAGTCCCACGGACAGAGGAGCCTGGCGGACTACAGTCCATGGGGGTCACAAAGAGTCAGACACAACTGAGCACACATGCATACACACACAGAGGAAATCTCATCCCTTGGTGAAACCAGATATAACATAATCATATTTACATAATGCATTTTCATACACACTGTGACATCTGAACCTGAGAACAACCCTGTAGGTACTAGAGGATTTCGTCCATATTTCACAGATGCAGAAACCAAGGCACAGTAACATTAAGAGACTTGTCAAATGTTACCCAGTGATTTAGTATGCCAAGGGCTGAAGCTCAAGTCTTCTGGTTCCAAGACCGATGATCTTTTTCTAGATCACTTTGAGTCCCCAGAAAGCTATAAATGAAAATGTGTTGTATGTTCATCCCCTTATGTTCTAAGTCAAGACTGCAGAGGGTAGGTGCCCTCTGGGTGCCTCTCTGCTCTCCCCGTCTCTGTAGACTCTGTAAAGTATACGCACCATGTACCCTACCCTTAATTACCGTCTCCAAATGTGTCCCAGTGTCACTTCCACTTGTCCCCTTGTTTACTCCTCATCCTTGGAGAAAGCTGAGGAATGATCTTAATTAGGAGTTGTTAGTTAAGAAGTTTGTGAAAGATAAAGTAAACTTTCTCCTGGTAGAAAAAAGAAAGAAGAACCAAACCAGCACTTGAGTCACACCTGCTTTATTAACTTAGCAAACGAATCACCATACTGGATATCAGTGGAAGATCTCCCTGGAGAACAGTAAGTTTCAGAGATACAGAAGGAATCGGGTCAGATTGCCCAGATAATCTGAATTGCAGTTCACCTGCCTGTGGATAGTTTGAGCATACCATAAAAATATCCAAGCTGAAGGACACCAACCCAAAATCTGGAATCAGATGAAACACTAGATGTGCAATAGTTTTAAAACTGAAAAATAATGTCTCAAATACATAGAACCTGGTAAGACTAATTAATTACTCTTGATAATAACTGTTCCTAAGTAACATCTTCATATTTCTTGGTTTCCGCATGTTATTTATTGTCATTGGAAGGGCTCTCTCTCCCCTGATAAAGGAAAGTGGAAACTTGGTACTCTGAAGCCCTGATAATGTCAAGAGTTAGCCAGTCCATTTCCCCTAACCTCCTCCCCACTTTTTACTGGTTTTCAAATGAAAGCACATCATACAGGGGAAATTGAAACCGTAACTGCTTCTGTTACACTCTGTTCCTCAGGGGGTACTTGGACTAAAAGGAATGCACACCAGCAAAACACATTTAAGGTACAAGTTATATGACTCATCAGATGCTGTTTGTCTAATTCTAAAACTTTGAGAAGCTAAATTGTACTGGGATAATTTGTGAGCAATGTTCTGACCTCTAGCATTTCCAAGTCTCACTTGACTTTGTCTCTGAGAGGTATTTTTTTAAGAGGACTATGTCACTTTAATTTTGTGATATCCCAAGCCCATTTTGCTCCAGGCCATGTATAATTGTACTTTTTTTATTCAAAAGGCAGAATAAGTGAAGGTGAGTGAATACTATGACAAAACAACCAAACTAATGGGGCATTACTTTAGAATGCTGATACCAAAATTCTGTAGTTTCTTGCAGAGATCTTAATAAAACAGATATTGACAAATGCTTCAGTGTCAAAAAATGAACAGCAAGACCCTTTTGGCCATCCTATAGAAATGTTGCCTAAGTCTTACCTAACTAGTGTGATGAAAATCAGAAAGTTAAAATTACACTGTGATGTTTAGCTGTATCAAAAAGAGAACATTTTCTTCAAGCCAAGAATTATCCAGAGTAGATAATCATATACTGTGGGTTAAAAGAAGATAAATTGTGTCTTGAATTTTTAAAATAAAAATATACAAAAAGTAAATCCAGAAATTTGCGGGAAATTTTTAAATGATTGGCTCAAATTAAGATTTTTACATACTGTAGTATTGACCATCCATCTTAGGATACTTCCAATTGAGTTGGACATTGTATTTCAATCAGTTTCCCTAAACCACTCTTTTTTTTTTTTTTTTTTTT
>SJYV01028462.1:357010-386082 GCA_006410875.1 Neotragus pygmaeus | reverse complement strand
AAGCCATACATTTACCTGAACTGGGCTGATTTTGCCTTTCAAATATACTTTTTCTGGGTAAAGAAACCGTCTCCTGATTGTTATGACAGTTTTTCTCACAGAATGAAATTCAATAGTTTATATTACAGTCCTTTACAATACTATTTCAGGGATTCCCTGGTGGCCCAGTGATTAAGAATCCACACTTCCACTGCAAGGGGCACAGGTGTGATCCCTGATTGGGGACCTAAAACCCCGCAAGCTACGCAGTGCAGCCAAATAAATAAACTTTTTTTTTCCAATGCAATTGCATTTGTATCATCTCCTAAGCCACTCTGTCCCCATGTTTATAAAAACTGGGGGGTTTATATACGAAGAAACAAAAACCAAAATAAGCATCAGGATGGCATGATGCCATGATCCATCAAACATGATGTCGACTGATTTTCAGAACTAATGATGAATTTGGATACAGTGCTTTAAAAAGTAACGTATAGGTTATACCTTATAGGGATAACCAGTGTTTTTAATGTTATAACTTATAGGTTATCTGGAAGTTAATCCTAAACTCGAGAATAATTACTACCAAATGACCAGGGTAACAGAACTCCAGCGGTCATCGATTTCACTTCTCACTTTATAGCTCAGTATGCACATCAATTACATGAAAAGAAATTATGAATTTTCTTTCTAAAGATCTCTAAAGTGATGCCACTCTGGTTTGGTAGATAACATATTTATAGCTACCCTGATTCCTACAGCTCCTTCCAAATCTGTTTTCAGCTCAGAATGCTTAAGCATCATTATCACTACCATTAAAGGCAGCACACTGAATATTCTAAATCATTTAATTGTCACAAATATCCTAAGAGGTAGGCACTATTCTTTAACTCTATCATATAAAGGAGAATGGGCTCCAGAATCACTGCAGAAGTGACTGCAGCCATGAAATTAAAAGGCACCTGCTCCTTGGAAGAAAAGCTATGACAAACCTAGACAGTATATTAAAAAGCAAAGACATCACTTTGCTAACAAAGGTCTATATAGTCTGAACTCCGGTAGTCATATATCAATGTGAGAGCTGGGCCATAAAAAAGGACCTTGCAAATAATGACTTTTATGTTTATATTTTCACTAATTTTACTCTGAGTTTTAAGTTACTTTATTGTTACCTCTCATGTACCTACTAAAAATATTTTGGTTGCACTTCCTAAATTACTGTTTAAAGATTTTAGTCACTTAGACATTGATAGACTTTTATTCCTTTATAAGCCTTGCCACTTCTACCTGCCATCTTTATTTGCAGAGGGCATTACAACAGAAAAAGATCTATAAAAGAAAAGTAGGTGGTCCATTGTTGAGAATTTTGGTGTTACTATAGACCAGTGCCACCAGTGAAAGTCTTTGTGATGGAAATGCACTGTCCCAGTAACAACTAACTATGTGACTGGAGAAGTCAATTTTTAATAGTATTTTATTTTAATTAATTTAATTTTAAGTAGTCTCATGTGGCTTGTAGCCACCATTTTGCACAGCTCAGAAGACTATTAAGATAAAAAGAACCATGGAATTTGCTCAATTGCACTTCCAGGTACTGTCATGAATTAACTCATCCTAAATCATTGAGAAACAATTAGTTAGTAGTTAAGAGCACAGGCTCTCAGGCCAGATACCTGGGTTCACATCTGACATCTGTATGGCTGGTCTAGAGCAAGTTATGTTACAAACCTCTCTTATTTCGTTTCCTCCTTTATTGTTGCTGTTCAGTCACTGAGTCGTGTCTGACTCTTTGTGACCCCATGGACCTCAGAACGGTAGGCCTCCCTATTCTTCACTGTCTCCTGGAGTTTGCCCAAACTCATGTCTATTAAGTTGGCGATGCCATCCAACCGTCTCATCCTCTGTCGTCCCCTTCTTCTCCTGCCCTTAATCTTTCCCAGCATCAGGGTCTTTTCCACTGAGTCTGCTCTTTGCATCAGGTGCCCAAAGTATTGGAGCTTCAGCATCAGGCCTTCCAAAGAATATTTAGGGTTGATTTCCTTTAGGATTGACTGGTTGATCTCCTTACAATCCAAGGGACTCTCAAGCATCTTCTCCAGCACCACAATTTGAAAGCCTCAGTTCTTCAGTGCTCAGNTCCATGGGATTTTCCAGGCAATAGTCCTGGAGTGGACTGCCATTTCCTTCTCCAGGGGATCTTTCCAACCCAGGGATTGAACCCGGGTCTCCTGCATTGTAGACAGACGCTTTACCGTCTGAGCCACCAGGGAAGTCCAGAAGGCAACTGCAAATAGGGATCTGAAGGCTAGAACTGTCAGGTGCTAAGTGATCCCTAGAGGCATCTATACCCATGCATAAATTTACATAGGGTGAGGTAATCAAATAAACAGGCTGGAAAAGTAACCATGTAAACTTAAAATTTTCTTCAAGAAGTAAACAAATAATGCTAAATAGGAATCCAAAAGGTTATATTTAAAGAGGTAAAAGAAGAAAACCGTTTCTCAGAAGTCATAAATAAAGAAAGTTGCAAAAAAGACTGATCAGTTTTAAATGCTGAAGGTAGATTAAGTTTAATGGAAACAAAAAAGAAAGTTTTGGATTTGGCCATGTGAAGCCAAAGGCAAAAAAATCAATAGAGTGACAGACATTTTAGCAGTCAAATGTAATGATCTGAAGAATGACCAGATAAGAGTTTGTGATATTTTACTTATTTATACCTAACATTTTTTAGAAAAGGATTTGAGGCAGACTACATGTAAAGTACCTACATTATAACAATAAGAAAATAGAAAAATGAACATTGAAAGCCAGTATGAGGGACATCCCCCTGATTCAGGGAAACTGCTCTTACCCCTGACTCCAACTATGTAGTTCTAGTGAGGGTTGTCATTCTTAGTACCCTCCCCACTCCAGCCACAGGGATGGTGGTACATGATCCAAGACAGGCCAATCAGAGTCCTTCCCAGGATTCTTCAAGACAGCCCCTTCTTCTGGTAGAAGGGGCTAGAAGATGAGAGCCAAGAGCTGCCAGCAGTCATGGTTCCAGCCTCATGAAGTAGAGAGTCTGTAGTACGAGAGAATGAAATCAACACGCAGAGAAACAGAGATAAGAGGTGAAGTCCTAAACCCCAAAGGACGAGGAGAAGAGAACAAATATACTAATAATCAGATTAACACAACTGATGTAACTAAAGACCAGATTTGGTTCTGGACTGCATGACAGCCAGAACAAAAAGAAAAGCAGAATACGTATCACAGAGCTATCAAAAAGGAGGAAAAATACCAGATCCTAAAGACGGACAATTTTTCCTATGCTGTATTATATTTGTTGAACATGGATTTTTAGATAAATAAAGGTCATTGAAAGACAAAACAGACAATGTCCATGATGAGAGTCTTACAGCAAATGCAGAATACATATGCTACTGCTCAAATCGACCTCCCTGGCAGACCAGTAGTTAAGACTCCCTGCTTCTACTGCAGGGCACCTGGGTTGGATCCCTGGTAGGGAAACTTAAGATTCCCCCATGCCATTCAGTGCAGCCAAAAAAAAGAGAATTAAGTTATATGTTAATCAGTAAGTACAACTAACAGGCTATACTAGGCAGCTGAAACAGAGGTATCAACTAATGGCTTTATTCTTCCAGAAGGCTCACTAGTGAAGGAGAAAGACAAAAAGGTGGAAAATGTTTAAAGGAAAACTAAAATCCGTGGGAAGGTTAAAAAACAATTGTGAGCTCAGCGGGGGTGGGGGGATAAAAAGGACAGAAAGAAGATAAAACAAGACCTTGGAAGAAATAGAAAAAGACTACATCATGAGCACAGGCACTTAATTTCACTTAAAATTTTAAAATACCTCCCCTCCTTCTAAAAACTTATCAACTGAATGACATAAAAGGGCAAGAATCACAAAGAGAAAACAAACATAAAGGGAGACAACAGTTACAAAATTTGGGGAGCTGGAAAGGAGACAAGCAGCAACTGGCTTAACAGATCAGAAAAGGATGCTGCTGCTGCTGCCACTGCTGCTAAGTCACTTCAGTCGTGTCCGACTCTGTGTGACCCCATAGATGGCAGCCCACCAGGCTCCTCTGTTCCTGGGATTCTCCAGGCAAGAACACTGGAGTGGGTTGCCATTTCTTTCTCCAATGCATGAAAGTGAAAAGTGAAAGTGAAGACGCTCAGTCGTGTCCGACTCTTAGCGACCCCATGGACTGCAGCTCACCAGGCTCCTCCGTCCATGGGATTTTCTAGGCAAGAGTGCTGGAGTGGACTGCCATAGCCTTCTCCGGAAAGGGATGCTGCAGTATGACAACTCCAAAAGCAATATATCTTAGACCACACAGCAGCCAAAATTAGAGAAACTTGAGGTACCACCCAGCAGGGCATAGGGAGCTGCCATGCACAGTGGTGGTGTATGTACCCAAGAAGGACGGGGTCAAGTAAAGCTAAAATTGGGGGGGGGTGAGATAAAATCTGAGAAAACAATCAACAACCCCCCCCTTCACCCTTTCTACCTACACGCACACACACACACACAAATGCCCGCACGTGCCAATTCCTTCACTATACACTACAAGGTAACTCGCTCTCCCTCAGCGTAGAAAACTGCAGAAAGGGTAAACAAGAGGAAATCTGGACTTGGAGACATCACACACATCTGAGCAAAGGGGTATTGAAAATCTAGTTCTAAATTGTGGAAATTTCAGCAACCACTGGCTCAGAGTTGTAACAGGTCTGTGAGTCCCGAACAGATGACTGGAGGATTTTCCTCTGAATAAACTAACCAGATGGTGGCATCCCAATAAAAGAACTCAGCCAGACTACCTATAATGAAGCCAATCAGCCCCCAATTTCTGCTACACATACAGAGCTTCCAGTCACCTCAATAGGAACTTGTCTTAAATTCAGATGGATGGCTACAAGTCACTAAATTTGTAAGCAAAGTCCCTAACAAGACAGGCCAAAACAAATGGTACAAAGGAAGTCTGAGTAGAAGTCCTAAAAGCAGAAGAAAACATCAAAAAACTGAAACAAAACAAAAACAACCGCCTAATTAACATCCTCATGAAATTAAGAGGAAATATGCATCCAAGAAACAAAAGCAGATGATAAAAAATAAACATTCAAAAGGTATAAAAGAGCCTTTGGAAATTAAAAGTATAATAAAATTTAGAAATTTAAGTGAAGGGATGGAAGATAAAATAGAAATTGCCTCAGAGAGTAAAACAGAAATAGATAAACAGCAAGATTGGTTCAAAAGGTGCAACATCCAAATAAAGAACAATACAGAAAAAGCAAACCGTGACAACAAAACTGAGGACCTATCAGAAATAATTTCAGGGATGTCCCGGGTGGTCCCGTGGTTGAGAATCCACCTTCCAAGGCAGGGGATGCAAATTCGATCCCTGGTCAGAGAACTAGGATTCCATACGCTGTAGGGCAACTAAGCCCAAACACTGCTAGCAGGAAGCCTGCACACCACAACAGACTCAGTGCAATCAAAATGTTTTTAAAAGATTTTAATTAAAAAAAACAATTCTTTCTTAACTCATGATTCCTAACATGATTTACTAGATAAAAAGGGACGCTATGTACCCAGTACAATGAGTGAGGGGCAGCACACTACCGTGAGAAATAGCAGAGATAAACTGGATACAGAAAACACATGCTAAATCCAGAGAGAACAATCCTATACAAAGGATTAGAATCAGAACTTCATTGGTCTTCTTAATAAACACTGACAGCTAAAAAGCAATGGAGAAGTAGCTTCAAATTTTTTAAGGGTAGTTATTTCCAACTAAAAATTCCATACTCAGGCAAACCATCAATCAAGATGGTAAAACTTTTTTCCTATTTTAGAATTTTAGAATTTATGAAGAATCGAAATGATAAGACTACCTGATTCATTAAATAAGTGGAAAATTATATAAAAAGTGCCTACAAAGTATACAAAGATTTAGGAAAATGAAAATACAAGACAATTATTAATCCCAGGAAAAAAGAAAAACTTTAAGATAAGAAAGCAATTATAGTATGCTTTTGACTCAGAAATGAACAAAAAATACTTNGAAAATTATATAAAAAGTGCCTACAAAGTATACAAAGATTTAGGAAAATGAAAATACAAGACAATTATTAATCCCAGGAAAAAAGAAAAACTTTAAGATAAGAAAGCAATTATAGTATGCTTTTGACTCAGAAATGAACAAAAAATACTTAGTCATAAAAACACAAAATTTTGTTTAATACTACAGAGCTAACCAAAATTTGTGGTATACTGAAACACAATATCTAAAAGGATGTCAAGAATAGCTGCTTCTGGACTTCCCTGGTGGGTCAGTGGTTAAGAATCTGTCTTCCAATGCAAGGATACAGGTTCAGTTCCTGCTCCAGGAAGATCCCCACACGCCCCAGAGCAACTAAGCCTTGTACCACAACTACTGAAGCCTGAGCACCCTAGAGCTTGCTTCACAACAAGAGAGGCACTGTAAGGAGAAGCCCAAGCAAGGCAACTAGAGAAAGTCTGTGCTCGGCCATGAAGACTCAGTATAGACAAAATAAAAAATAAACATTTTTAATGAATAGCTGCTTCTACATTCCCTACCAAGAGTCAAGCAGCAAGGTACTGTTTTGATGTGTGTGAAAAAGAATCTTTTAGCACTACTAACAGTGCATTTATCACTTGGATAAACATAAAAATTAAAATCTAAACAAAAAATGGAATAGACACAAAGGGCAATGGATCAATGTACCCCTCTGTTTTCACTTCTCTTACTAGTTATATTGTTATGTTGTTGTTGTTTTTTAGTCTCATGTCTGACTCTTTTGTGACTCCATGGACTGTAGCCAGCCAGATTCCCCTGTCCATGAGATTTCCCAGGCAAGAATACTTAAGTGGGTTGCCATCTCCTTCTCCAGGGAATCTTCCTGACCCAGGGACTGAACTCAATCCCCTGCGTGGAAGACATATTCTTTACCACTTTATAAGCATGTTAGAAAATGATACAAACAAATGTTAAGCACTTACTTCCTGAGAGCTATTATGCTAATCTTTTCTCACAGTTAAAAAAAAAAAAAGGAATTCAAGAAGACAGACAATAGAAATTGGTTATTTGCTATTCTATGTATGGTGCTAAGCACTAAATCTGCTAATTTTTTTAAATCACCTCTTTCAAAGTTACAGGAACTTAAGATGCTATGCTGAATTCAAAACAGACAGAACAGGGAATTCTCTGGCAATCCAGTGGTTAGGGCTCCACATTTCCACTGCAGGAGGAAGGCACAAGTTCCATCTCTGATGGGGAAACTAAGATTTCACAAGCTGAGCAGCACAGCATGGCCAAAAAAAGGGCAAATACTGGATATGAACCATCAGAAAGAGAAAAAAAATGTTAGCAAATATTTAACTTTGAAGGCATTCTATTATGGGCTTCCCTGGTGGCTCAGAGGTTAAAGCGTCTGCCTCCAATGCGGGAGACCCCGGTTCGATTCCTGGGTCACGAAGATCCCCTGGAGAAGGAAATGGCAATCCACTCCAGTATTCTTGCCTGGAGAATCCCATGGACCGAGAAGCCTAATAGGTTACAGTCCACGGGGTCGCAAAGAGTCGGACACGACTGAGCGACTTCACCTCACCAGGCAAAAAAAATTGCACAAAATAAGAAAAAAATCAGTGCCACTGAAGATACTCCATCCTGGCTTCCTACACTCATAAATCAGAGTAAAGAAGATAAATCTGAAAACAAAATTTTAATTATGTAAAAGTAAATCTAGTGATACAAATAATAACTTAAAAGCTTAAAAAAAAAGTCAAAATTAACGGAAGCTGAGGCAAGCAATGAAAATAATCAATTTAGTATGTACCTTAGAGGACTGAGTATGCATAGACCCCAGATGTGCTGAACAGTTCTAACCAAGTTCTAACCAAGTTTGCTGTATAAGGACAGGAGCTGGTAAGGGCTGATCCTACCAAAAGGGAATCTATGCAAAAAAAAAGATGTACTGGACCACTAATATCAGAGAAAGCTCATTTAAAAGGATAACTCAGGTGAGAGGAAAACCACTTTCAACCCTTCCCGTCCTTGTTTCTGCCTGGAACATCTCTTTACAGCCATAGTGAATGCCATGCTGTGACTGTGCAACAATCATGAAAATGAAAACCACGTGTTAAGGTTGGTATAACAGGAAGACAGAAAAAGTCTGATCCCTAAAGATTTCACAGAAGGACTTCCCTNTTGGTGGGCTACAGTCCACGGGTCGCAAAGAGTCGGACACGACTGAGCGACTTCACTTCACTTTCACTAACAATGGCCCCAGTGGAACAAACAGGACAGTGGGCCTTTGACCTAACTGTACTGCAGCTCTGGGTAGACAGAGGAGCCAAGCTGCAGGAGGCTAAGGCAAGAGCTGGCAGGCAGTCACGTTTCAGTGAGTCTCAGTTGCTATGCAGACCGATTTCTATTTACACTGAGCATATATGCCCTAGAATGTCATGGTACATGCTGCTTTCTTATTATCAAATACCAAATTTTCTTCCTGTCAGTGGTTTCTTAATTTTTAAGAGATAGAAAGCAGACATTTCCCTTGAAGCTATTTCTACTGATAAGTATCCTAGATCATCTTAGGAATTTCAATTTATCTTATCTCCCCAGCAATACTGCCCAGGGAAACATCAGACTTCTCATTTAGAGCAGCCAGAAGGTCGCTTGAGTTCATGTAGGAAATGAGCAGGATGTATATACTTTTCCATTTCACCATTAATTTTGGTTGCAGACTGTCCTAGAATATTAATAGGTGATTTTTCCTTCGATCTGTCTCTCCATAGATTTGAGGATGGTATTAGGAGGCTTGGATCTGCTATCCTAGGGAAAATCCCTTAAGTGCTCTGAGGCTGACTTGCCCCAGTAGTAAAACAGAAAGAAATATCTTGTCAGAATCTCTGGAACACATTGCTACATAGCCTTATAGTTTGAATTAAAACTGAATCTTGAATTCACATCCTTGTATTTTCTACTCTAAAAACTCCCTATTATAGACTTCTCTTTGTCTTAGATTGTTTTATGAGAATTCTAGAGTCAAGCCACCATCTCCTTCTAAGAAGAGTCTTTATGTTCTGAGAGGTAGATCCAAAAAGCTCTTTGCTTTGCATTATTTTTAATCATTATAATTCACCCCGGGATCCCTTGAAACTCTTTAATGAAGACATAATGAGCAGTTATATGCTTACGGAAAATCAAAACATAAGTCTATGCTAAACATATGGATCTGTTGTCATTAATCTAGGTATTTACCTCGGCTTATCTCTACTCTACCCAAAATACTACTTTGCTGATGGAGTCTATCTGCATTCTAGAATCAGGAAGAATTCCTTTCCCTTCACTAAAGTGATCAGGGCTTGGTAGAGGAGACAAGGAAATGTGTGAAGTGTTCAGTCATACAAATCCCTAAACATTTCAAAGTGATTTAGCAAAGTGGGGTTTACCCCACCCGAAATGACTTTCCTTTGGATTCTCAAAAGCCCTCTCATCATAAAAGGCATTCATTCATTCATTCATTCATTTGTCAAATATTAAGTCCCTACTAGGAGCCAGGTGCTATTCTAGGCACCTGGGATGTACTGTTGAACAAAATCAACCAAGTTTCCAGCCTTCATGGTGCTGAAATTCCTGTCTGCAGCCTTCATTGGTCTCTCTTTCTTTCAAAGTACTGCAAATTTATAGCTGGAACACTGAATTTAAACTTTATCCATGTACTCTCAGGTATGATGCTCTAATTATTTTATGATCTAGACTTACAGCATTGAGTTAAATGCACAGACTGTTTGTCAGCTGGCCTGGGTCACATCTCACTCAATGGGGCCTTAGCTTGAGCTAAGTCACAGACTCTCTCAGCCTCATTTTCCTCATCTGTGCAACAGTGAAAGCAAAATCATCAAACCCACTGAGCTGCTGGGAAGATTGTATGAGATATTCATGCAAAGTACTTAACTCTGCTTGTAGAACACTGAAATGCGCATTAAATATTAGCTGTTATTCAGTGCTGAGTATGAAACACTTAACAGATTCAAGCAGTAAAAAATATCTTTAAAACTGCCCTCACCCTCACCCTACTGAGCAGCATCATTTTTAGATGCTACTGTGACTTCTCTCCAGATTTTTTAAGAATCTGAGACATTTGTGTTTGAAATCTGGGGGGAAGGGAAGGAAGGGTCTCTCACATCCCTTTGGTTGCAATCACTGTGATACAGTATGGTGGCTCTGAGTTTTGGGACCACGCATGAGGCTCAGAATCTTTTCTGAGGCTGAGATTCTAGTTCCTGAGACCCTACAGGTGCCTGTTTCCCCAAGAACTCAATACCCCCAGTTGCTTCCTCTCTGTGTCTTTCCTTTAGCTCTTGAAGATATACCTGTTTCAGTTCTTTGTCTCAAAGATATCCAGGAAAATTTCTTTATCAATTTAGGATTTATAAAGGCCAGAAAAGGCAGACTATTTGTTTCCAGAAGCTTAAGTTTTCTGCTCTGCCACAAAACTCCCCTGAGGCAAAGGAGTCCCTCTGGAAGCATGGAGGGGTTGGGAAAGGGATTGTAGTCAGAACAGACTCAAGAGAATATCGCAATACATTTCCTGCAATAGCGGGTTGTTCTTTGCAGTTGGGGTCATTTGTTGTGCCTTTTTGTCACGTCATCTGACAAGTAGCACTGAACACAGGAAACAGATGTGAAATGCATGAGCTAGGCCCTTTCTGAGCCCATCTGAGTCAGGTTGAAATGTGTGATTTAGTTCCAGGACTTTGATCCATGAGTCATAGACCCATGGAGTCTCTATGTCACATGACTCCAGATGGTGTTCACTAAAAGGCATGTCAGCCTTGTTCCTGGAGAGGGAGACAGTAGGAAGCCCAGGAGGACCACTTTGTCTCCCAATCAAGGCCCATCACCTGGACTCTGAGCCTTTCTCCTTCTTACTTTTATGCAACTGTTGTAAGTAAATAGTACAACTTATATTTTGTGAGCTACCCAGTCCCATCCCCTGATCCTTGGGACATATAACTCCACCCTTGACTGTAACATCATTCCTATCTCTCTCAAAGAGTTACTGTTGTTTCCTTTTAGATATTTTGCCTTCATTCTTAATAGAAAAGTTGAAAACTTTATCTTGAAGAGTCATCCAAGAAAAAGGAAAAGCACATTCAGAAATATTTGTTCAGAGGTGATAGAAACAGAAAGAATATATTATCATCAACGGATTTCTTCTTCAGTGAATTAGAAAATATGCATTGTTGAGACCTTTTTATGATTTGAAGTGGAATATTTTAGGGAAAAATACCCAGAGGGATAAAATTAATTTTGACTCCTTTCATAATACTGAAGAAGGCAGACTATGGCCAAACCAGGGGATAGGAACCCAGCTTCTGCACTCACTGCCTCTAAGACCTGGGGGCAATGTGCCTAACCACCCTGGATCTCCATTTCCTCTTTGTCAAATGTGTGTAATAACAGTATTGCTCCAAGTATGGCAACAGATGCTGGTGGCCCCTTTAAGGCCCGTGGGCACACCGCCTCCTAAACACCAACCTCTTACTGCAGCCTCCTGGGCCTCTCTGGAAGGGGTTCTCTGACAACTCAGCCACCTGTGAGGCAGGCCAGAAGTGCCATGGAGCTAATGGCACCTGGGAGCTGCCCCATTAACTACTGAAGGAAGAGATGGGTAGGAAATACTCCAGCTTCCTTGCCCCTGTGGGGGGACTCTCCATCCTCTCTCAGAGAGCCCCAACAGAATCAAGCCCACCTTCCCACAGTGGTAACCACTTCTGAATGTACCTGCCTATCTTCTTTCACACCCCCATCCCATTCTCCAACCTGACAAAAAACCCCTTGGAGTCACCTCCCAAACAAACTACTTCTTTTCAATCCTTGTCACAGGGAAATGCAACTTAAAGCAACTATGAAGTAATTCATATTATAAAATGCTTTAGAATTCTTTTTTACTCACAGTAAGCACCAAGTAACTTCTGGACAAACTGGAAAAATATCAATAATAATGAAGTAAATATATAAGCTATTTTCCCACCAGATGCTCTGATAACATAAGATTCAGTACTTTTTTGTGTGTACCTCTTATGTGCTGAAGAACTGATGCCTTTGAACTGTGATGATAGAGAAGACTCATGAGAATCCCTTGGACAGCAAGGAGATCAAACCAGTCAATCCTAAAGGAAATCTATCCTGAGTATTCATTCGAAGGACTTATGCTGATGCTGAATATCCAACGCTTTGGCCACAAGATGCAAACAGACGATTCACTGGAAAAGACTGGGATGCCAGGAAAGATTGAAGGCAGGAGGAGAAGGGGATGACAGAGGATGAGATGGGTGGATGGCATCACTCACTCAATGGACCTGAGTTTGAGCAAGCTCCGGGAGATGATGAGGGACAGGGAGGCCTGGCGTGCTGCTGGAGTCCTGGCATGCTGGGGTCACAGAGTCAGCAAGACTGAACAAAAACATTATATGCAGATAATGCAACNTGTGGTGTTGGAGAAGACTCTTGAGAGTCCCATGGACTACAAGGAGATCCAACCAGTCCATCCTAAAGGAAACCAGTCCTGGATATTCTTTGGAAGGAATGATGCTGAAGCTGAAACTCCAATACTTTGGTCACTTGATGTGAAGAGTTGACTCATTGGAAAAGACCCTAATGCTGGAAAAGACTGAAGGCAGGAGGAGAAGGGGACGACAGAGGATGAGACGGTTGGATGGCATCACTGACTCAACGGACATGAACCTAAGCAAACTCTGGGCGATGGTGAAGAACTGGGGAGACTGGCGTGCTGCAGTCCTTGGGGTTGCAAAGAGTTGGACAGGACTTAGTTGGACAGGATAGGACCGAACAACAAGACCTCAGCCTCCCCACCCTGGGTCTCTGCCCTGAGGGGCCCCAAGCCTGCTGACCCCCCTCCCTGGCAGGCATCACCCATCAGGAGACCTGTCCCTCCCACTGCCAGTCCACCCTCAAGCCCCAGACCTTATAGACACCCTCTCTGCACCAGGCCTTGTGCGAGGCTCCAGTGTCCAACTGACACCCAGGTGAATGCATAAACCAGGTCCATCTTATGACTCAAAAGTCTCCAAGAAAGACCCTGAGACTCTGCTAATCACGGTGATCCTCTGAGCACTGGCCGCCCACTGCCTGTGGAGGGAGAGCACGTGGCTGGGAGAGAGTTGGCTGCTAGGGTTTTGTTTTTGCTTGAATCTGGGCAAGGGGGCTTCCCAGGAACGGACCTGGAAAGGTGAGGGTGAGAGCGGGTGGGCTGGAGAGGAGCAAGGTGGAGCCTGGCTCAGTGTTCCAGGAAGCCAGCCGAGGCAACCCAGTCATATGGGCAGAGGCACCTCCAGAGGGCGGCTTCAAGTCCAGCCTCCAGCAGGCACCAGAGTGTCCCCCTTGGCCACCAGCCTGACTTTCCAGCCCCTCCCTTCCCAACCTGGCTCCAACCTGATCTCTCAGCCCCCCGCCTCCCCTCTCCCACCCAGACTGGCATTTTCCAGACAGGTCACAATCCTGGCTGCACAACCCCCACCTTTGCTTGTCCTGTTCCTTCTGCCTGGATCCCCTTCCTGCCTTCTTCAGCTGTCATGACCCAGGTGCTCCTCGGCTGTGTGCCAACCCCACCCCCAAATTGCCCACGCCTGGCGGAGCTGGTCTCTCCCTCCTGAGAGGCTGGGGAGCCCCTTGCTCACGCCCTGTGGCCCTCCACAGTGGAGACGTGGCAGGTGAACCAGATTCTCCGAAGGAGCGTGGCCCCTGAATTAAGAGCCTCCCGACCCCAAGCAGCTCGTCCTGGGAAGTGCTGGGCCGTAAACACCTGCCAACCGGTCCAGCCCTCCTCCCATCTCTGGGTGTAGGGGGTGGGCTTGGGATGGAGAGGACCACTCCTAAAATCTAAAATGGGCCAAGAGATTCGCCAAGAACCGCAGGTGGTGAAGGGTGCTGTCTGGAGTCGCCGGGGTAGCAGGTTGAGCGCCCCAGAGACCCCTCAGAACCGGTCAGCGGTCTCTAGACCTGTCTGTCCATCTGCCTCCCCGTTAGGCTGTAAGTCTGACCCCGGCACACAGGGAGAGCTCAGGATAGTTGGAGGGCGGCTCTTCCGGAGGTCGGGGGCCCACCTCCAGGCTTCACAATGCCAGGGGGCCCAGTCTTCCAGCGAGATCCAAGCTTCACCCACCAAGCACAGCCACCGACCCAGGGGAGACCCCGCCTGGGGCTGCCTGGGGAGCTGAGCTGAGCTGGGTCTGGGCTTCAGGGGCAGGAAAGGGAAAGATGGTCACCTGGCCTCCCCAGGGTCTGCCAGGCCCCTTCCCTGCGGGCCCCNTAGTCAATAAAGCAGAAATAGATGTTTTTCTGGAACTCTCTTGCTTTTTCCATGATCCAGTGGATGTTGGCAATTTGATCTCTGGTTCCTCTGCCTTTTCTAAAACCAGCTTGAACATCAGGGAGTTCTCGGTTCACGTATTGCTGAAGCCTGGCTTGGAGAATTTTCAGCATTACTTTACTAGCATGTGAGATGAGTGCAACTGTGCGGTAGTTTGAGCATTCTTTGGCATTGCCTTTCTTTGGAATTGGAATGAAAACTGACCTTTTCCAGTCCTGTGGCCACTGCTGAGTTTTCCAAATTTGCTGGCATATTGAGTGCAGCACTTTCACAGCATCATCTTTCAGGATTTGAAAGAGCTCAACTGGAATTCTATCACCTCCACTAGCTTTGTTCGTAGTGATGCTTTCTAAGGCCCACTTGACTTCACATTCCAGGATGTCTGGCTCTAGATTAGTGATCACCTCATCATGCAAAACAAGCTTCACTATATTCACAAGGATGTTCATTGAAACACTATTTGTGACTGTGAAAAACTGGAAAAATTACGACAGTCGATAAAGGAATTAAATTACAGTACATTCTATGGCAGAATACTAAAAAGCAGATTAAAAGAATGAACTAGATGAGTTTATATGGTGCAGCAATCTCACAAGTAGCTGTATCACAGAACACAGATATAACGTGATAACATTCCTTAACAATATACTACTAGGTGGTGTTTCTGGATATATACATTTAGTAACAAGGATTAAAACATATATGATGGCTCTACATATATAATGAAATATTACTCAGTCTTAAAAATAAGAAGGAAACCTTGACATCTGTGACAACAGATCAACTTTGAAGGCATTATGCTAAATGAACCAAATCAGACAGAGAAAAACAAATACTATATGGTTGGACTTAAATATAGAATCCAAAAAAACAAACTCAGAACAGACTGGTAGCTGCCAGAGGCAGTGAGTGATGGTAGGGGAAAATGGGTGAAGGTGGTCAAAAGACACAGACTTCCAGTTCTAAGTAAGTTCTGGGGATGTAGTGTACAGCATGGTGACTGCAGTTAATGATTCTGTATTGTGTACTTGAAAGCTAAGAGTAGATCTTAAAAGTTCTCATCAAAAAAAATTATAACTGTGAGGAGATGGATGTTTACTGTAGTAATCAATTTGCAACATATACATATATCGAATCATTATGTTGTATACCATTAACATTCCAATGTTACATATAAAGTATAGCTCAATAAAACTGGCAAGAAAAATAGAGACTGACCCCACAGACACTAAAAGGGTAATGGCTGCAGAGTGGAGAAAATACAAAAAGTATTTCAACTCAATTTTTTAATTTATTGTTCTTTTTAAGCAGAAGGGAAGATCTGAAGCAAATATGAAGAATGGACATTTGTTCATTCCGGGTAGCAAACACACAGATATGCATTTTATGTTCTACCTTGCTTAGAACTACTTGACAAATGCATATAAACATGATTTGTAGAATTCAACATAAATATATAATTAGCGTGGTTAAGTATGTTTCACATGCTTTTACAGATTTATAGTGATTTATGTGCATTACATATATTCAGTAAGAAAAAAACTTAAAACTGAAAGTATAATCCTAGATCAATCCCTAAAACCCTATTCATATCCCATCCACCAGTTCCTCCCTAACAATGTACAAAAGCTAGGAGGAACTGCAATAAAGAGAGCAACAAGTTACAGCTCAGTTCCTGGAGGAAAGGAATCATCTTTTCATTTACAGCCAGAAGAGCAAGACCTAAATAATGCAAATCCTTAATGGGCTTTTGGCCATTTTATTTTTCTGTACAATCCACTTTCAACGTGTCTTCCAAGCAGAATATTTAAAAACCTAAAATATCCTCTTCTCTGTATCTTATTAACACTGTACAAGTAGGTAAAATTTCTAATAAATCTCTTCAGCCTGTGATACTTAAGAACACATACACATTAAATATAAAAACAGTCATCAATGAGTGTTTTAACCTCTAAGCACTATGATTGCAGTTAATAAACAAGGAAATCCAATCAAAGTATTTATTCACTTGAGGTGAAATAAGCAATTCAAGTGTTTTTTTCGGAACAATGAATGCCTATTTAACAAAGAGCTTCCCTTAAAAACCAACCAAACTTTTCCTCAATCACCATCTATTTTTATTTTCCTCTTTACTTTTTCAACATTTATTCTAACCCTGCAATCCCTAATATTTTCGACGCCCTGTACCAAGGGTTCTGCCCAAAGCAGGGAACTACAATTGCTGTCTCAAGAACTTGTCTTGGGACTTCAGCATCCCTGGCAGCAATGTACACTATCAACTACTCTTTAAAAAACAACTGCTTGTATTGCTACTGGAACCTACAGTTCCTCCTTTCCTGACAGTTCATTAGTCATCCTTGGTAACTTGTTCCTACTCTCCCAAATGTGAGTATTCACCATAGTTCTGCCTCCACTCTTCTTTACTAGAGTAAATGTTGTCACTTGGTTCCCAATCTTCCTACTACACAGCTCCAACCCTAACTTGTCTTCATTACTTTAACCCTAAATTTCCAATGAAACATCCTAGCAGCATCAATACCAACATGCCCCAAACGGAACCTTCTTTCCTCTTCAAATTTCCTCTCCATCCTCTATTACTATTAACAGTATCACTTTCTCAGAGTGTTCAACCATGACATCTCAGAATCATCTGATTATTCCCTTTCCTTCACGCCACTTCCATTTCTGTCATTTCCTCCTCCAAAATGCTCCCTCCCTTCCTTTCTACTCCCTTTCTACTCTCAAATTTTTATATAACAGCAACCTAAGTTTTCAGTTTCTAACCTCCCCTTTCAAAACCATTCTACATATAACCAAGCTATTTGAGTAAAAATACCGCTTTATGGTTCTGGCTTTTCACTCCTCAGTATCTATGAGCTTATAATTCCCCCTTCTCTGAAAAGCAAGCTATCCCAAATCCACAGAGATTTCCCTGCGTCTGACCAACTCACCTCTACTCTCTGCTGCTAAGTTGCTTCAGTCGTGTCCAACTCTGTCTGACCCCATAGATGGCAGCCCACCAGGCTCCCCCGTCCCTGGGATTCTCTAGGCAAGAACACTGGAGTGGGTTGCCATTTCCTTCTCCAGTGCATGAAAGTGAAAGTGAAGTCGCTCAGTCGTGTCCGACTCCTGGCCACCCCATGGACTGCAGCCTACCAGGCTCCTCCGTCCATGGGATTTTCCAGGCGAGAGTACTGGAGTGGATTGCCATTGCCTTCTCCACCTCTACTCTCTAGCTATGGCTAACTAATTCATCCAGAACTAGAAAAGCCAAGACAGTTTCTTCCCCATCAAAGGATCATGAGATTCGGACTGAAATTCAGTCTCTTGAAACAGGACTGAAGTATGGTCCTCATTCATCACAGGAAGCAACAATACAACATACTGTGGTTGAGAGTTTAATCACAGCCCAGACTCCAAGTAGGTATGTATTTCTCTCAAAACTACTAGGTCTTTATCTGTGCAATGAGAATAACAAAAGTGTATCTACCTCATAGATTTGACAGGATAATTAAAGATAATTGATATAGAACATTCAGCACAGTATCTGACAGTAAACAGTTACTGACAGAGTAACTAGCAGAGAAAATCTGTAGAAAGGAAAAGAATTAAGCAGACACACAGAGAAAACCAGAAATAACATTAAGACTAATTCAATTCCCATTCTAACTCACAAATTTATTTTCAGGCTAAGTTTCTTGGCTACTATATCCTTTTAACAAGAGGATGCATGTAAGTATATATATGAGTATATATTTATATACATATATATAACTATGGCCTTATAACCCTACCTTTTATAACTGTACACTATAGGAATTCTGAAAAGACTATGCCTGTTCTTTAATTAGTGACCCCCACATCGTGCCAAATAAAGGTTAAATAAAACAATGTACCTTTTAAGATATATCTTATTCACCTGGATATCCTGACCATGACCTCAGAGAGGAAAAAGGCATAGAAACAGGCAAGAAGTGGTATTTGAGGCAAATAATCCCGGCATTTCACCACTCCCATTCACCTCTTTATCCTCCCTCTCTTGATACCCACTTTCCTATTTTCTCATCTTTCTCTGGCCATGAAACTACTATGTCATGCCGTGGAAGAGCCTTACCCTACTGTCATGTTTACTAACAAAGTAAAAAGTATAACTTCCTTTGCGTGGGGACCCATCAACCCCAAACCATAAAATGTTACAAAGGGTTGGGGGGAAGTAAATCTATACATAAATTAAGTCCTGAAATTTTTACAATTAATTTCATCCTCCACTTGCTAATTTCCATTTCTGTAATGTTAGAATAACTAGAACTCTGCTACAGTGCATTCTCACACACAAACACCACATATCAAAACAGACTAGTGCTCTGATTTCACAATCCTATATAGGCTACTCAGCCATTATTTCTGCTGATCAAAAATTGCCCAGGCAAAACTAAAAACCTCCATTCTTGCTCTCCATGTAGTTAGGCTGAAATATTTGTTTTCTAACTTCTGTCAAATGCTCTAGTCAATACCAAGAGGAAGAAACCACCACACTGCAAATGGTAATACTTTCATATGATTAATGAAGATAAAATCTATTCTTCCCTCATATTTCTAGAAGTTCAATTGGAAAAATGCTTTTGGCCACAAAGAATAAACATTTCTCTCTCATTCTTACAGAAGGTTTACAGAAGTGTTCAGAAAGAAGGTTAGCCAGCCAAGTTAAAAAAAGGAAGAATTTTATGCTGCTTTGCCAAAGGGCCTGAATATCTGAAAATACTGAGCAAAGTTAAACTATACATGTACAGATGCAATAAAAAGAAATATGAACCACGAAATACTAATGGGTTTTTTTTACTCCTTAAACAGAACCTAGCAGAATTTTCTCAGTGTAACTTACTGTCCTATTGCCATTATGTTCCAACCATGATTAGCCAATTTAACCAGTAGGCAGGGCCAATAAAGCCCAAATACAGCTTTATATTTTATCCTTTCTAAGTATCCATCAATACACAGTTCAATTTGTTTTTCAGATCTCATAAAACCAGTTTAAAACTGCAAGTCAATATTTGGCCCAAATTCAACATTTGAACAAGACTGAAAACCCTTCAAACTGAAACCTGAGTATGTAGCATCCTAAGCTACTCACTGAAGTATTTTAAAGTTTTTAATAAGCAGTCCTTACCACTCTGGCCGCTCTCTCCTGAGATTCACATTTCCTGCAAAACCATGGTCCTGTGGGTACTTGAACAATGCCATAGCAAGCTGTTGGAAAACAGAATGTCTGAAAATAAGTTAAAGGTTGAAAAACTATGGAAAATCAAATATTGTATCAAAGCTCTATTAAATACCTCTGAAACTATTCAGGTAAAGCAACTGCTTTGTAAAAAACTAAAATATGTTATATTTATGTTTATCATTTATCACCAAGTTACAATTATGACATTTTAAATACTAGAAAGGTAATCTTTTGCTATTTCATTTCAAAAGAATAAACATCACAAATCTTAATTATTCTTTTACAATAAAAATATTAGATAAAATTTAACACATTTTACACAAACAACTTATTATTCATTCCTATAATGATATATGAATATTCACTAATTCAAATTCATTAATTCATTTCTATATCTTAAAGTTTAAATATTAAACATTTTGAATACATGAAAATAAAAATTATTTTCAAATCACCTTTCAAAATAAACAAGCTATTGCAGGAAATGAAATGTAATGTTAAAAGTGAAATGCTTCTATTTAAATAAAATGTCCAGAATAGACATTTGCCTGTCTATACAGAAGGTAGATTAGTGGTTGTCTAAAACTGGGGGAGTTGGAAAGAAATGAAGAGTAACTGCTAATGGCTCCAAGATTCTTATTAGGGTGATGAAAATGTTCTATAAAACTGCAGTAACAAATCCAAAACTGTGACTATACTGAACACCATTGAATTGTACATTCTAAGGGGGTTAACTGCATGGTATGTGAATTATATCTCAATAAAGTCATAAAAAACAAACTGCAGTTTCATTTCTAATGTATAATGTTAATGTTTCAACATGTGATGTGAATACATATCACATATCTAAATCACAGTCTAGTTACTTTAAAAATGGTTTCCATATTAACATTTACTTAACTCAAAGTTTAAAACTTGCCAAAAACCTAAAGAAAGACATTAATAATCCAATTGACATTTTCTCAAATGAACCTGCTCAGAGGAAACATGGAAATACATCAAATATTGGAAAACATTTACAGAATATAAAATCAACACAGATTTCTACAACTCCAAAAGCTAAACTTTGAACCCCTATTAAAAGTGGTAGTTATTTGTGTCCAACTCTTTGTGATCACATGGAATTGTAGCCGGCCATGCTCCTCTGTCCACAGAATTCTCCAGGCAAGAATACTGGAGTGGGCACCTCTCCCTTCCCCAGGGAATCTTCCCCACTCAGGGATCAAACCCAGGTTATTCTGCATTGCAGGCAGATTCTTTCCCATCAGAGTACCAGGAAATCCCAACCCCTTTTAAAAGGTATGAGTAAAAATATTCTATCAATCAAGTAACTGGTGGTCCAGTAGTTNTAACGCTGGAGCCCGGCGAGGGCACACATAATCAAGCAGGCCTCCGCACAGGCGCACTGGGGGGAGCTACCGCTGGGCCAGGGGCAGCGAGGGAGGGGAAGGAGGTTGCGCTTCCTCCTCCAAGCGTCACTCAGCGTGCGCGCCCGCCCGGCGGCCGGCGTGAGAGAGCAGGCCCGGGAGAGGTGAGGCCTGCGTGCGCGCCTCCGCGCCCGACCGGCAGCCCAGGCCGGCCTCCGGGCCCTTCCCCTCTCCCGCGCCTCTCGCATCCGCCGAGGTGTGCGGCGGAGGGGCGGGGTCTAGTGGAGCCGAGCTGAGCCGGCGGCGCGCCGGGGCCGGAACAGGCCAACTGGAGGGCTCGGGGGCGCGCACGCGCGGGCGGGGACGTTGGGGGCGGCCTTCTGCAGCGCTGGCCGCGCGGGTTGCGTGTGCACGTCACGTAGAGGCCTCTTTGGGAGGGAGGGTAAAAAGGGAAGATGCAGAGAGACGAGAGGGAGGGCGAGTTTTGTCAGAGTAGCTGGAAGGGACTCCCCGGAGGCATCTGAAGACCAACCTGCCAGCCTTTGCCTTAAAAACTGGCCCGAGGGTAACAAGGGTTGGGCAAGTCGGACGCCTTTCCAGAAGGGCGTAGTGAAGCATGGCTTCCTGCAGTTGGCTGCACGAACTTCACTGTATTGCCGCAGCCTGTCCACCCATTAAATTCACATCCTGGGCTCTACCCAAAGTTCACCCAGTGAAAGTGCCATCAAGTTACACACCACACTGGCCCCAGTGACAACTGAAGATGCATCGCAGACAAGATCAAAAGCCTAAGTTAGGGTTGTACTCGATGAGGAAACAACACCTGTAGTACCTACCCTCAGCTTGTAGTGTAACAGTACAAATGGTTGTTAACCAAACAGTAACAATATAATGTGAGGATATGGAAAATGCAGTTTGAAGGAACCCAAGTTCTAGTCAGTCACCAAATAGCTAACACCACAAGACAGTGGAGTTCTTTCGATTGAGAATTTCTCCGATCTGGCTCTGTACTTCAAATTTACTCTTGCAAATTTGTCACTTTTATTAAGGTCACTTAAGTGGCAGAAGGATGGGAGCTTACTGCTCACAAACAAATAGAAAATGGATCAGGCCTATCTGAACAGATTAATTAGCTGGATATTGCAGTTTTGAGCTGTGAGATCTCCCACTGTTGCCCGACCCGCTATGTATCCTGTTAGCTCAATATTGATTTTAGGCAACAACAAAAAAGTGTCTTAATTATAAGTTTAGCAGGAAATAGGAATATAGATTGTTTAAACGACAAGCATAGTTAGAAGGCAAATTCATGACTTTGATGAATACCTTGCAGGTAACAAAATAACTTTATCAAGGGTTGGCAGTATCATGTGAGGACCTAGAAAATGCAGTTTCATAAATGCTGAAAAATGAAGGAACCCAAATTCTCCTAGTCAGCAAAAGATAATGGTTTAAGCTCTAAAAGCATTCCAAGTGTTCTCATGGCGAAAAGAAAAATGGTGGCATGGCTGCTTTTTCCATTTGAAATTAATTGCTAGAAATCTATTTAAGAATTATAATAGCTGTAATACAGTGCAAGCATATATTAGCAAATATATTCAAACACCCTCAAAGCTAAGTGAGATAGCTACAGTAATGCAAAACTTTTAAAATATACACTGAAAAGACAAAAAATGAGAATTCAGTTAGTTATATTAGTGCATTTTTAAAAGGTGATTACAAGATTATATAATAAAATATATCTTTTGGAGCTTATGGTAATAAGAGATTTCCAACCATATAAGAATGATATTCTTAAAATGCCATTGATATTTTTAAAACTAAAATCACCTTCAAACCAATCTATACTGTTTCGTGTATCTCTACCATATATCTTATTTTTACCCCTTTTTAAGGTAAACCAGTCCAACATCCAATTCCTGCTCAGGTTCAGACTCCTAATGAAGAGTAATTTTTAGTTAAAATCTATTTGAAACTTCCCTTTTTGAAGACTGCAGTCAAACCTTAATGCAATAAATTATTTAAAAATACATTCATTTTATTTTGAATGCATTGGAGCTCAGTTCTTGTGATGGGATTAATGTATATATAAAGAATGATAGGTATTTTACTCTATTCTGGAACACAAGCAAAGAAATGCAGGTAAACACTTGTCATTTTCAAAAAAAAATAAAAAATAATAATTTGTAACATTTTTTAAATTTAGACAAATAGAGAAACTATACTATTTCTTAAGAACAGGACTTTATATAAATAGCATTTAAAGAAGAAATTTTACTAAAGATGTACATATAAATGTTCACAAAATATAAATCGAATTCTTTAAAACTGATATTTAACATTAAATGTTGGGTTATGGAAATTGTAAGAAAAAACATAGAGTATAAATAGTTTATTCTAATTTTAACTCATGTACCAGATATAGAACTTTTAATGTTATACATCAAAAGTATAATATTTAATATACTTCTATAAAATATTAGGTGACAAGGAAGAATAGACATTACAAAGTAGTTCAAAGATACAGTTAATTATTAATTCAGCAAGTATTTCTTGAACATTTACTGAGAGCCAGGGAACATTTACTAGATACAAGAAACATGGTAGTGAGCAAGTTATATTTTTCCTTTGTGTGAGATACATACGCATGTGTTTGGTTGAATATTCTAGTTCTCATACCTTAGAATGGATAAAACTTACAGTTAAATTGCCAGAATTGCTAAAGTTCAAGTAAGTTTCTAGAGAAACATGGTAATTGTAAAAATATAAATAAGTTCTCAAGATTTATAAAATAACTTCACAGAAAACTACAATTTCAATCTTAAAATAGTTATCCTTTAAATCTGATTTCATGTTCTCAAAATATCCTTTGAAAACATATATCCAGTACCTGTAGAATAAAACAAAAGCCTGTGGTCCCAGTACACTTCTTCACATAACAGCAACAAACTCAGTATTGGCTAATCTATTTCTCTGAACTAATCATCTGAGGCAAACCACAAAAAACTCAAGTAAAGTATTTTATGATGTAACCTCTAACCCTTCTATAATGGGAAACTACATTTTCTTCCTGTATGGGTAATATATCTTCTTATAATTTTCTTTATTCCTCAACCTAGTCACCAAATTTTTGGATTTGCTTTTCCATAATCATTTATATTAGATATTTATGAACGAAATATTTAAAACCAAATTTGGTTCCTAGATTAGTACTGCTTATATGTATCTCCTTTTTAAAGTTTTATTTGCCTTCTGTTATTTTCCTCATATTATGTTTAGTCTGTTATATCTATTGTTGAAGCATATTTCTTTAATGAGATATAGAAATTGAAATATATTTCTATAATATTAAGACTAAATGCACTTCTCTTAACTCGGATTCTTAACTTCCATAAAGTGTTTAAAATTCAGTATTGACTTTGATACTAAGGTTTTTAAACAAAAAACAATTATAAGAACTCATTCATCTGCTAAACCTCATCAGAAACTGTACTTTTCTTTCTAGATAAACTAGTTGGAAAAAGCAATAAGGCAATTTCTTATGATATGCACAAATTTTAAAATACACCCTCTTTTAAAAGAATCAATGAATAAAATTTTGTTTTGCTCATTGGTACCCCAAATTTAATACTTTACATGAAAAGTTTATGAGTCAAATGTTTATACAAGTATGATTAAAATGTTGAGGTATTTCTGATAATAGTTTTGTTATTTATCTCACAATAAGTGAGTATTTTATCTTTATAGGTAAAAACCCATACATGGCACCTGTTTCATGGACTACTATCAGAAATTTCATTAAAAGGTATTAATTCCAATTATGTTTAAAATTGATAGTCCATCAATGGCTTTTGGAAAATTTCACTTAATGAAGCTTGTTAATTTTACTGGGTGATTTTTTTTTAACTCAGCATACCACCCTATCGAGGAGTGTCTTGTACGCACATAGTAGGCCTACAATAAGTATTTATTTAATGCACAATATAGGTGTTTATAAGCCAATTGTAGTCTGAGCTTTATTCTTCAGAGCAAAGCAAGGCTTTGTTTTCTATATGAAACTGAACTAAAATTTCTAAGTAATGAGAAATGATTAAGAAATTTTCAGATAAGTTGGTTTATTTAAAGGTTTTCAATAGTTGAAATTCATACAGGTGAAGAGTTTTTATTTACCCGGTAATTTAGAATTGTCTGTATTTAAACAGTCCTCAAATGTTAGCCACCTCTCCATGTAAAAGTCATCATTTTCTTACAAAACAGACCCTAACTTAGAATCAGTCATAATTAATATTATTGTTAGATATACTTAATTATTTAAAAGTTTAGGTAATTCTGAAATTTAAATTGCATGTAATCTAAATTTTAAGATCTTTCTACGAATCAAGGCCTAATATTTACTTTAAAGGGTTTAGTGTGGTTAATCTTGTGTTTGGCCTCAGAGCTACTCCTTTGCTGTAAAACTGATATCCATTGGCTGTATTTACATTTTTTGGGTAAAACACCGTGTAATTACGAACAGAAAAATATATCTAAAGGATGCCTTTAGATCTGCTAGGCATTACATAAACCTCAATAACATTTTTAGAATCGCACTATTTTTTCCATGATGCAATAATACTTAAAGATGTTACACTTCTGACTTTTCAGAGTATCATCAATATAACCTAAGGGCAGGAGTGTGAGGTCCATGTTCCCATTTTTTAACTGACACTGAAGATTTGCATTTCTGTTATAATTATAGTGTGATTAAAGTGACATATTTAAGTGTCTGTTTATAGGATACAATAAGGTTATCTGAGTGAAAAGATTCTGGACATAGAAAAGAGGAAAATCAGTTTCTGGAATAGAAACTTGCAAGAAATGAAACATATCTGGGACTTAAAAAAAAGAAAAGGAGAATCAGAAATTAAACTGAATTTCTAAATACTCTTTGGATCAAAGATTACTTTTTAAGATTTAAATGTTTTCCTCTCTGAAAGGGGCCACTGCTTACCAAATCCAGAAACAAGCCCAAGAATATGTTAATTAACTGCATTGTGTCCCAGAAAGAAAGAGGTTGACAAATTCTTTTATTCCTTCAATCAAGAAAATGTTTGCCTAGTACATCTTAGATTTTTTTAATCTATAATGTGTATATTTACCTCTTGAAATTGTACAGTAACAGTGCCAAAGACCACCATGGCCCCATACGGTGAATCTTATGAAGCTTAACATTCCTGGCGAATTAAACACACAAGACTCCGATCACTTTTTGTCAGTCTTTACTGTGGCACGTAAAAGCCAAACTGTAGGTAATTTTTATATGGTGGCAATTTATCCTAATTAAAAAAGCAATGATCTTGGATGCAAGCACAAGTGAAAAATATGACAGAAAATTAAAGAAAGGTATTACAAAGACTGACCTGGAATGCTACTTGTCCCTCTCCATCCCCACCCCCATCCATGCCCCTTTTTCCACCCATTTGTTGTTTTTCTCACAAGTATATCATGACTTGTAACATCTTTTTAATTTAAATAACCCCCCCCAAATGCCTGAAACACTAAAAGATGTAAAAAGATTCATCATCTGCAATCAACTATGAGGCAGATAAACTTATAAAGCTATTCTAAATATTCAGACTTATAAATAAAAAATGTAAATTGAATCCAAGTAGCTGGGGAGGGGGACCATGGGAGGATGAGTGTGGAAGGACTGAACAGATTGAGGATATCTAATTTCAACACCAATTTTTTTTTCTGTTCAAATCTTTCCGTAGTTATATTTCCAATGATTTCTTATATAAGAATTTCTCCCCATAT
Organism: Neotragus pygmaeus; assembly: GCA_006410875.1. NCBI lineage: Eukaryota > Metazoa > Chordata > Mammalia > Artiodactyla > Bovidae > Neotragus > Neotragus pygmaeus. The sequence continues at coordinate 359,292 of SJYV01028462.1, read as the reverse complement.
TTTGAAAGAATTGAATGATTTCCTTGAGGAAATGCAAGTTTAGGAAGAAGAGTCGCATAATGAAAGTGTTAAAATGCAAACCACTTCTATAGTATTTCAAATGCAAAATCACAACTACTACTACCTTTAACTGACTCTTAAGGGTTCTTTTCAAACATGCTATTTATGAACATTATCTGTTAACTTATTTCTTGTAATTTAAAACTCTTATCAAATGATGTTTTCATGATGACGTGTAAATATAATATTCCATTAGAGATCAATTCTAATTGGTTTTTAAAAATCCACCTTGGGAAACCAGTGCTGTATAATACACAGACTAGTAATGGGCATTTTACAAGGAATTTCCGCAAAGTCTATTATAAATCTAAGTCGAAATTACTCTCTGGCCCTAATTAGGTTTGAGCAAAAGAATTGAAATTATTTCTTTATGAGTTTTCAAGCACGATGACTTTACTCTTGTCTTCAAGACTTGCGATCACTTGTTGGAAATCTTCATTTTTTAAAACTGTGACGCTTGCCAGAAATATTTTTTCCACTTGCCTCACAAAGGAAAACAGGCAGAGTTTCGTAGGTGTCTTTCAGTTCTTTCTAAAACGCGTTATAAAAGCAAATGACACGTTTTTCCCTTATGAATTTCAGTATTATTTTGAAAATGCACTTCACGTTAAGAATCCAAGCCTGTTTTTGTTAGGGGTAACTCAACCCATCCTTTTAAAACTGAACTCCTTATATACAACAAAGAACTGAATAGTAACAAACAGCGAAACGTGCTTTTCCGAACTCCTTTGAACCCCGACATTCATTTTCGAATCCATACATTTCAAGAGATTTAAAATAGGATATCATAGGCTCTAATTCTCTGGATCCAGAAAAAAAAATTTTTTTTGCCAACATTTTTCTCTATCTAGCCATCACTTTACAAACATGTCTATGCTGCTTTCCCTCTTTTCGTGTGGAGTCTCAGGCTTGCCCAGCTTCCTCCAATTTAGCGGCACGTTGTAAAGCCTCCTTCCTACGCGGTCTGGAGTTGGGAACCCCTCGCCAGCCGACACTGATCAGAAAACTTGCCGACCCGACCCGGCCCGAGCCTTTTGCAGTTCGGGGAGCTGGGGGTGGGGGCAGGGTCTGATCTCGGGACCCCTCCCCCGGGAAGGACGCGCTTGGCGAACTGCTGCGCGGCGGCCGAACAATGGGGGCGGCCGGGCGACCGGAGCCCGACTCCAGCTTCATCGGCGGCGCCGGTCGCGCGCCCGGCCCCCGCCCACCTCGGCCCTCCCCGCCCGCGGTTTCGCGCTCGCACTGCTGGCGCAGCCTTCTTCCCGAGCGCCGCGGCCTGGCTCGGCTCGCCGCTCTCCCCGCCGCCGCCGCGCGCCTACTTCCCGGCCCTGGGCTGGCCCTCTTTCTTCCGACTGCGACGCCGAGGCGATGCCTTCGGCGACTCCAGTTTTCGCTGCGGCCGCCTTCCCGCTATTTCCTGAATATATTTTCTCAATTTCGCCTTTATTTTCAGAAGTGGTTGAGATGTCTCACTTCCACCTTAATTTTAATTTGCTGTTTCCCTCTGGAAAAGATCCCCCCAGGAAATCCAAAAATCTAGAAGGAACTACAGCAAATCCCATAAAATCTTTAACTCGAAATATATTTCTCTTAAAAAAAATTTTTAATGCATTTATGTCGTCTACCCAGGCAAAAGAATTCGCCCCTTTTTATTTCCTCCTTTAAATATTGTTATTTTATACTCTCCATCAAGTACATTTTGACGAGAGGGCAGAGAATGTGTCCGGCGGCATGCAGCAAACCAGAGGTTTTATCTTACGCCTCCCGGGACGGTAAAAAAGTGGAACATGGACGAGGGAAGAAGCAACACAATTCGCTGGAGAAGAAGCCAGACCGGGCGGGGGGGAGCGCAGCGGGGGCGTGGAGGGCTCCGGGCAGGGGAGCTGGTCTGAGGAAGAGAGAAGGTTTTAAATAGCTGGGGCCGGGAGGGCGGCGGGCCCGCGCATGACAGGACTTTATGAGACAGGATGAAGCAGCGGATGAGATTACTTTGCTTTCTCATCTCCTAAGAAAAAAAAACTAAAGTTGGAGGGAGGCGGAGAGAACAGCCATCCTTATTTCCTCCCCACGTTTCCGCGGAAGGACCAGGGCTGCGGCGGGCTGGGAGAGGGCGCAGGACTAGGCGGACCAATAGCAGTCAACAGGTCCAGGCCGCGGCAGGGCAGCGGGGCCGGGCCGCCGCGCCCCCTCCTTTCGGGTCCCCTCCCCCGCCTTCTTCTTCC
>SJYV01028462.1:346166-356910 GCA_006410875.1 Neotragus pygmaeus | reverse complement strand
GGAATCGGGGAATGGAGGATTAAGAAGGACTCGAGCTCGGCACGAGCGCGACCGGCGCGAGGGATCCTGGGTAAAAAGTGGCCGCGCGGCACCGGGAGAGCGCGGAGAGGAGCCAGGGTCAGAGGTCAGGGCCCTGGAGCCCCGCTCGCTGAGACCCCCACGTGAACGCAGCGAGCAGGAGGAACCTTTTTGTTTTCGACCGCGCCAGCATGCTCCCCTATTGACCGAGCTGCCTTTCCCGGGCCGCTGGAGAGAGGAGCTCCATCCCGGATCTCCTAACCCCACCCCGCCCCCGCCTTCCACCACCAACGCACTACCCAACTCTACCCTTGCTCTCAACTCACTTCCCAGCCCCCCGTACCGGCCTTGCAATAACGCAGTAAATTTGCTTTAACAACAAGTGGGGGTGGTTGCTCTTACTCCTCCCTCTCCTCTCTCCTCCCCCTCCTCTTGCTGCGGCTCTTGACACTACTACAAACCAGGACTATAAACATAAACATGTGTCACTGTAACTGGGCAGGTAATATACGGATTTGGGGGAGGCGTGGAGGGCGGCTTGGTCGCCGCTGGGGGGGGGCAGTAAAAAAACGTGTGTTTCAAGTGCTCGCCGGCTTTGGGGGGCTCCCCCACACACACCGATCCATTTATATAATGCCGATGGCACTCGGTCACTTACTCATTCAGCAACACAGACCCACAAAGGCCGACTTGCCGATAACCATTGTACCCCAAAGCAAATACATTTATATACGACTCTCCTTTCCCAACCACTCCTGCCATTTCTTCTATCAGCAAACAGTAGCGTCAATACTTGAGTCCCCTTTCCTTTGAACAAAATTAATTTCCACATAGAAACAGAGAACATTTCTAGACCTGAACGGTACGCCGCTCTTTCCCCATAGACAGTAACCTTCACATTTTGTGCGCAGAAATCCTTTCAAAAAGCAAGTAAGGCTATTTAAATGACTGAGTTTGAAATCTGTAAGGTAAAGGTTCTTTCTTGGGCTTTCCCTTCTTGCATTTAGCAACTTCTAAAGTTGCTGGAGCTGGAGCTCTGGAGATAGCTACAGCAAGTCTTTATTATTATTTAGTCTATATTTATACTGCCGCTCAACTTTTCTCTCTTTCTTAGCTCAGCAAACCTGGCAACAACTGCTTGCGGTAGAGTAAAGCGAATCCCCTCGCAAGCTTTTGGCTTGAAACAGAGGGAGATTCAGAAAATGTTCAGACGGAGAAGTGGTTCCCTTTGTTCTTTCATTGTTTCTCTAGGAACTGGTTGATACAAGGACAAACACTTACCTTCTCTTCTTTTTGCTCCCCAAACCAGACGTTCCCATCAGCCTTAAAATACACAGTCCACCTTGAAAGTAACTACGAATGTCGGGAGAGTTTGTATTCCATTCTTTTTCTCTCTCTGCCCTCTTTTAGCGTAGGATTAAGTTGCCGAGCACGTTGCTGCAAGCTGTAGCCCCCCGCCTTAGTGAATCGGTCACGTTTAGGACCCTCTAAGTCCATCCTAATTCTGCCAGTAGAATTGAGGGTATTGGAAGCTCTAAACTTTCAAAAGAAAAGGGGTCCGCAAGCATCCAGGGAATTTAGGTATCCTCTGAAAATGTTTACCACTGTATTTTTGTACCACACCACCAAAAGAATATGCCAAGAAATACTAGGTATTTGAGGAAAGTGTGTGTGTGTGTGGTTTTTTTGTTGTTATTTAAGTTTCTACTTAGCAATGCGCTGCTTAGACAGATGGAGTAAAAAGGCAGGTTTGTAAGGACATTTAACGGAAGGAGTGGGTTTTCCATAATGTTTGTTATGCCATGTGTTTTTTTCAAGACACTACTGGAACCGAGAAAGGAAGCAAACAGAGATTTGAATTATAGTGTTTTGGAATGGCTTAAAGAGAGGCACTTGCTTGAAATGAATTTGTGTAAAAACTGGCCTTTAAAGCAAAAAGTGAGCTTTTCAAAGTTGAAAGACAATTTTCACCCTGTGATTCCAATATTTAACAAGTGACTTTCCTGGCTAGCATGTGATACGCGTTAGTGTTTAGTGTCCAGCCTGGTGGGCATTACTCCTCAAATCTTGTTTAAAATCTGATTATAATGTGATTTGTTGAAGTCATGAATACGAAATGATCCTTGTGTATCCATAAATGCGAACTTGGAGTTTTTTGATCTCCCGCTTTTTTGTGTGCACCCAGTAGCTGTAGCAGTGGAAGACAGTGATTGGCTCCAGTGCTCCTAGAAGAATCTGGGCTGAAGCCAGGGGAACAGAACCAGAGGATTCCCTTTCCAGAGACCATCAGGCTTCACATGCGGATCTTTCCCTTCTCCCCTCTAGGGTGCTCAGAATTTCAGTGTGGCTTAAGCAGCCCATAGGAAGGCCTCAACCCTGAATATCATCACTTCAGTTCCTACATGTTTGGCTCTCTCTGATGGGAAATAGGAAATAAACAAAAATCGGGGTATCCCAAATAAACTGTGGATCTTGAGGTTTGTGGGTTATTGAATACACCAACACAGAACTCTATACTTTCTCAGATTTTTTTTCCCTACATTCACGATCAATTGTAAGAGGCCCTGGTGTCTCATAGGAAAATATTGCAACAAAACAAGATAATTGGGGGAAAGGCAGTTGCAGTAGGAAAAGTGGTTTTTCTTTGATAGCATTTAATTGGAATTAAAAGATTCTTGAGCTGTAAACATTCTTTATTTATTCAGCACACATAAGCAGGCATTGTTTTATCACTATCATAATTATGGTGTCCTTTAAACTAGCTGATAGCAGAAAAGATAAGGGAATGTGCCTGTACATTCAGATCTTGCTCCTTTCTTTTTTTCCCTCCCAGCCTTCCTCCCCTCTCTCTTTACTCCTCTCCCACCCCATTCCTTCCATGATCACTAGGGTCCCCCACAGCCCTTGACATGAGGAAAGCAGGAAGATTGTGGCCTAACCATTTCTTATATCATGAAAGTGATTTGTACCATACTCTAATTTGACGCAATCTATAACCTTCTTGTCTCCCACATTTATAACTGCTTTTTGGCTTGCAATATGTGTTATCTGAAGAGTCACCTATGGCTCACCTGTATAAAATCTTGTCCGCCAGGGTTTGTTGCTCTACCTTTGTCTAATTTAGAAAGCACACTCTTAGGGCTTTTTCAGAACAAAGCCTCACAAAACCCCTTCTACCTCCAAGGATTTGCAAAGTTATAAAGGCTGCATTGAATTCAAGATGGGTCAGGGGGCAAAAAAAAGGGTAGAAGGTCACCGCATTTTGATTATGGGTCAGTAGACAACATGGCATATACTCTGTGTCCCAAACTTATGTTAAAAATGGGATTTTCAGATGCCCAAGAACAGAAGGATGGGCCCTTTTGGAGACCTGCCCTGATTTGTTTGAATGAGACAAAAAATAAAAAAATTTAAGAAAATGTACTAAGTTATAATTTAAGTTGATCCTCAAGTTAGCCATTTCCTCTTCCTGCATTCTCATTTTCCCCTCCCCAAAAGCAGAGAACATGTAAAAGACATAAATTTAGGTAAGGAACTGTTGACTCTCACACAGGATTTTATTGTCCTATATCCTCAATTAATTCAGCCATATGAGTCGTTATTATTATTTTAGACTTTGTTATGTCTTATTATAGTTACTTTTGGCTAACAGTACAAGGGATTTCTTTTATTCTTCTAACCAGTGTACTTACATTGTGGAGGCCTTTGTGATGTTCCCTAGTCTTTTCTGTCTGAGTTCACTTTGAACAAAATGTGCCAGCAATCACTAAAACAAATGTATATGGTGAAGAGTTAGGTGATGGTGGGGTGCTGGGGGTGGGGGGGTTGTTCCTCATTTAAATTATGTATGTATGAGTGAAGGCTGGGAAGGGAAAGGATTATTTTAATGCTCTTCAATACTTTAATTATATGACATTGTAGTGTAGAAACGCAAAAGTACTCTTAGGTTTTCCTTCAGGTTTTCAAAAGAACTTTCCCCATTAGTAAACTACATCTGCAAATTGCTATTGCATTTCCCAGCTAACCATTTAAAAGACTGTAAATGCCGTGTGCATTACTTCGATGCATAGGAAAGAGGTCAGACTGAATTGCAATGGTATTTAAACATAAAATACGGTGAAAATAAATCAAAATAGAACCTTTGAAGATAAATTTAGCACATTCACACAGGACAAGTAAAAAATATGTTCATATCTTCATAGCCCATCACTTTAAAAACTGAAAGTGCTTATTTTTTACAACAAATGCAGAAGTAAGTGGACATTAATATATTTCTATCTGTATTTGCCACAGAGGATTTTCCTCTAGCAAACAACTTTGTTTTCAAAGCTAAAATACTTTATGATAGTGTGTAGATTGTACATTCCTCCCTGAGTAAATAATCGCATTTAATTAACAAACTCAGTGCATATCTTATATATGCCTAAATTCTCAGTTAAGTAATTCCCTGGACCCTTGGAGATGAATATCCACATAAATGTTAATTTGGGCATATCCACCCCACATATGTATTATGTGCTTCAGAAACACAGAATTTGATATATCTTTTTTGAGAAAAAAAGAATTTGAATACCGTCCATCATCTGAATGGGGTTCATCTTTGATTGTAGAGGCGGCTGACATGGTCAACATATTTATCAAAGAAACCCCCTGGCTTTTGAAGAATAGTACTTTATACATCTGGATCTGCACATCCAGGCAAAGTAAGTAAATTATTGCATAACTTTAAGCATAATTGATAACAGACACCTTTAATTTTTCATCCCCATTCTTTTGGCCAGCTTTCACATTAATAATCTAAGCCATAAATGTTGGTAGCTATTGATCGAAATCCCCTGTGTGCATGCAAATCCATCTTAAAGTCCCCTGCCTTTCATGTGTGAGCGCTCAGGGGCCTCAGCTAGATCTTTTTATCGGGATCGACCCCCAATGTGCCTCGAGAAGACCCCGGATATGCAACGTGTGCTGATGGCCACAAGAAAGCTGTCTGTCACATTCTGTGTGTGTGTGTGTGTGTGTGTGTGTGTGTGTGTGTGTGTGCATGTGCACACGAGAATGTGCACGCTCACGCCTTAACACACACACACAATGATGGGGAAGTTAAAGGAACAAAAGAATGTATTAGACAAGAAGAAAGGTGTGTAATAGGAGTATTAAAAATGTATAAATGTGAAGGTATCTGAGTGCACATACAAACATACTCACGTAAATTGTATATATAGACCCTGTTCCCAAATCCCTTGGCCTTTATTTTTCATTTGACCCAACAGATTGTAACTTTAGTTTAAAACATTCTATTCTGCTAGTTTAAAAAACCACCCATATTGCCAGTATTTCAAAGGTGAAAGAGGAGGAAGGAGAGGAAAAGGTGATTTTGAAATGGTTACTAAATCACATAGCCTTGTGCAGGAGGAATAGGACTGTGAGTGTGTGTGTGTGTGTGAAAATCTCAATAGGAATCGAGAACAACTAGTACTACCTGGCCAAATTAAAAGAAAAAAAAAGGACGCTCCAGCCAACCTTTTGTAATGTGTTCTCAAAGGTTTTTTTTCTGAGTTTACTATTTCTTGGCTGTTTGACTCCTTGGTGGAAATCTTAAAGCTGGGGGAGGGGAATTGAACAGGGTGGGGTGAGAGGAAGAGGGCTGGCAGTATATAAGTGCATCAGGAGAAATTTTAAAACGACATCATTGTCACTGGCAATAGAAAGACACTGCTCATTCTACTTTCAAAAACAAACACCAGCATCTGCTTTTCCTGTAAACTTTGCTTTCTGCTTAAACCTCTTGCATTTTGTCTCCTGCGAAAGTGAAAGAAATACGCGGTGTGATACATCCAGATGCAAAAGAAAGCCAACTCGGTGGATGGTATTAGCTGTGACGAGGCATTGTTCATTGCTGACTCTCGGTTACGTTTAAAGCCTGAAATATCACGAGATCCATTCAATGATCCTTCTCTCATTCAAGGGACAAAAATGTAATTTGCTGTAGCTCTGATTTCTTGGATGGAAATGCTAGCCTTAGATTTCAAAGGCAAGAACTAGACATCGCGGTTTGTACACACATTGATTAAGTTGAAGAGCGGCGATTACATCTGTGCTGAGTGCAACAGTAGTCCAGGGCTGACTTTTCAAATCCCAACCTCTGAGTTACAGACTCTCTTAAATAGACTTCCTTAATTTCCGGATGCACTTCTTGAAATTCCCAATTCTCTTCAAAATTCCTGGGAAATTACAAGAAAGATGAGGGTGGGGGTGGGGAACTATGGCCGAGATTTCATGCAAACTACCTTTTTGTGTGTCTGACTCCTCGGTTTTTAATCTCTCTCTCTCTCTCTCTCTCTCTCTTTGAGCTATACCTGCTTGTGCTAGTCAGACCAAAGCAGGGGAAGCTGGAACTTTTGAATGTGAAGGAAGAAATTACTGTACAATTTTTTTCTTGCAGCCTTAGAAATATCCGTTTATTCTTTTAACCACACGGATGTGTCTATTTTTGGAAGAACAAGAAAACATATAAATGCCTGGGCTGCATTCATGCTGTAGTTCCAAACACCGAACAGTTAAGAAGATTTTGCCGAATTTTGCAAAGCAGCCAACAAACTGCCTTGGGATCATGGTGATGCGACTGGGAAGACCTTTGCTCTCATTTGGCAATATTTTGGATATCCTTGAAAATGACACCAAAATATGCTTTGACTAAGAAGAGGTTAAACAATATTGATATTCATCCAAAGTGATTAAAAAAAAAAAAAGCAGATGCTTGGCTTTCATGGAAAAAATGGGAGTTTTGGAAGATTCATTTAAACTACCAACCAAAAGCATCACAGACCACTGAAATAGTCTGCATCATACATCAGCACTTTCTTTTCACCGTTATTACCTAAAACCTCTGGAAGCACCTTGGGCGGTTTACCTTTTCTTTTCCTTGCTACAGAAGCAATCTGCTCCATGGAATTCTGACCTGTTGTGAACAGGACCCTGGCTAAGGCTGTGCTGGGGACTCTAGGACCATCCTGCCTCCAATCCAGCCTGCTTAATTGTGAAAAGTATACACATTTCTGGCTTATCTATGCTTTGTTATGGGTCTGACGTGAAACTACCTCCTCCCCACTCCACCCCCCACCCCCCCAGCAGAGAACCAAAATTCAGTTGAATTGTTACAGTGTTTCGGAGCTGGAGCCTTGAACTGCTTCATTGGTCAAATAACTTTGTTTCTGGTTGTAAAAAGGCATTTTGGGGGGTGGGGGAAACAAGGAAAATCGAGAGAAATTCAAAACGTAAGTCTGTACTGGGATGGTTCACCGCGCGGGTTTAACTTTGGAGCTCCCAGCCGGGCTCCTTCTCCACTCCCATAAGGGAAATACCAGGCTGTTCTGCACGTTTCGCTTAAGCTCCATTTTCCAAAGGAAAAGGGGGGTGGGATATATCTATTTAGGCTTGATAATGTTTTAAAAATGCTTTTCTTTGAAATGATAATAGCTATAGCGGTAAAATGCAAATAAAGCAAAAAATAGGCAATATTCCTTTAAAGGCGAATATACAAGGCTTTTTTTTTTTTTTTTTAAGCGTACACACACTGCTTCTGATGAAGTCTGTGAGTCAGGCTGTTTCTGAGCTCCGATAGTTTAATGGAAAGATTTATATACCGACTGTATTATTTACTTTGGGAGGGGAGGTGGCAGTATAAGGGTATGCTAATTAGTGGGAGATTTTGGGGGGAAGGGGTGGAATATCAATTTTTATTGCATCACCTGTCAGGAGTGTCCAATCAGCGCTGGCTTTAGGGGAATTAATTGATGAAGGTGTCTCCGGACGAGCTCACTTCACTCTGTCATTTTATTTGTAGCTAAAGCAGCGGCGGGAATAGCAGCTGCATGTCTTTTCTCTTTCTCCTTCACATTCCATTATCATAGTGCTCCAATGGAGGAAGGAATAAAAGGGCCCAGGTACTGATCTGCAGCGAGGACTTAGACCAACACACTGGCAAAGCAGAAATCGGATGGTTTTTCCCCTCTTTTTTAAAAAAACGAAAACCAAAAAAAAAGCAAGAATCAAGTCAGTGTAATTTCATAGTTTTGTTTTTTTTTTTCTTTTCCCCAATAATTTCGCCTAGAGTTTGGCACTCCCTTCGCCGGGAATAACAGTCTTTGTTATTTTATTAGCAGGATGCCTTGAGACACACGCAGCATCTGGTGGAGGATTAACATACATACATGTGTATGTATGCGTCACGTATATATTTACTGCAAATGGTGGGGATCGTTTAGTGCCCGACATGGGAGACCTGAAGTCAGGTTTTGAAGAGGTGGATGGCGTGAGGCTCGGCTACCTCATCATTAAAGGAAAGCAAATGTTTGCCCTCTCCCAAGTCTTCACGGATCTGCTGAAAAACATCCCGAGGACGACCGTGCACAAGCGCATGGATCATCTGAAAGTGAAAAAGCACCACTGCGATCTGGAGGAGTTGCGAAAACTCAAGGCAATCAACAGTATCGCCTTCCACGCCGCCAAATGCACGCTCATCTCCCGGGAAGACGTGGAAGCGCTCTACACCTCCTGCAAAACTGAGCGCGTCCTCAAGACCAAGCGCAGGAGGGCCGGCCGGGCCCTGGCCACAAAGGCGCCGCCGCCAGGGCGCGCCGCCGCCGCCGCCGCCGCCGCCGCCGCCGCCGGCCCCCGCCCGGCTTTCTGGAAGGACAAGCACCAACTTTGGCGGGGCCTGAGCGGAGCCGCGCGGCCCCTGCCAATCAGCGCGCAGTCCCCGCGCCCGGGCGCCGCCGCCGCCGCCGCCGCGCGCCCAGCCGCCCATCTACCTCAGATTTTTAGCAAATACCCGGGCTCGCACTACCCGGAACTCGTGCGCTCGCCTTGCAAACCCCCTCTAAACTATGAAACTGCCCCGCTCCAAGGAAACTACGTCGCTTTCCACTCGGACCCTGCTTATTTTCGGAGCNTATTAAAACTGTCTCTTATACACATCTGAGAGTTGCAGCAGCGACTCCGAGTCCAGCTCCTACTCGGACCATGCCGCCAACGACTCGGATTTTGGCTCCAGTGTGTCCAGCTCCAGCAACTCTGTGTCCTCGGAGGAAGAGGAGGAGGAGGGAGAGGAGGAGGAAGAGGAGGAGGAAGAAGAGGAGGGGGGCAGTGGGGCCTCGGATTCCAGTGAATTCAGTTCGGAGGAGGAGGAGGACTCGTCCACGGAGTCGGACTCTAGCTCCGGCTCCAGCCAAGTGTCAGTGCAGAGCATCCGTTTCAGGCGCACCAGCTTCTGCAAGCCTCCCAGCGTACAGGCGCAGGCCAACTTCTTGTACCATCTGGCCTCCGCCGCCGCTGCAACCAAACCCGCTGCTTTCGAGGATGCCGGCAGACTTCCCGATCTCAAGAGCAGTGTCAAAGCGGAATCGCCCGAGGAGTGGAATCTGCAGAGCTGGGCCCCCAAAGCGTCTCCGGTGTACTGCCCGGCCAGCCTGGGGAGTTGTTTCACAGAGATAAGGAACGATAGGCTATCTGAGATTACATTCCCACAATCTGAAATTTCCAGTATTGTAAAGAGAACTGACCTGACAATTAACTGCCTGACGGAGGGGGCCTCTTCACCTAGCCCAAAGACAAACAATGCATTTCCACAACAAAGAATACTCCGAGAGGCTAGGAAATGCCTACAAGCAACTCCTACTACACACTGTGCAGATAACAACACAATAGCTGCTAGGTTCTTAAATAATGATTCTTCGGGAGCAGCAACAAATTCAGAAAAAGATTCCAAAATCCCTCATTGTACTGAATTTGCTACGGATTTGCCCTCTTCTTCTCCAACTTATCCCGAGGTGGATACAGCAGCAGTAGCAGCAACAACTAAAGCTGAGAATGCCTGTACTGACACCAGCGACAGGACATTGCCGTTTCTGCACAATATTAAAATCAAAGTAGAGGACAGTAGTGCTAATGAAGAATATGAACCTGACCTTATTACAAATAAGCTAAAGTGCGAGTGCAATGATACAAAGGGTGAGTTTTACAGTGTGACTGAAAGTAAAGAGGAGGACGCCTTGTTAACTACAGCCAAGGAAGGTTTTGCATGCCCTGAAAAAGAAACTCCTTCCTTAAATCCACTGGCTCAGAGTCAGGGCCTTTCATGCACTTTAGGTTCTCCAAAACCTGAGGATGGGGAATATAAATTTGGTGCCAGGGTGAGGAAAAATTACCGGACACTAGTACTGGGAAAGCGACCTGTACTTCAGACACCTCCAGTCAAACCAAATCTGAAATCAGCTAGAAGTCCTCGTCCTACAGGTAAAACTGAGACACATGAAGGAACACTGGATGATTTTACAGTTATAAACAGACGCAAAAAGGTAGCCAGCAATGTAGCATCAGCAGTGAAAAGGCCATTTAATTTCATGGCAAATTTTCCTTGTCCACCATCACTCATTATTGGGAAGGATGGGGATTTGTGGCCGGCGTATTCCTTAAACACCACTAAGGATTCCCAACCTCCTCACAAGGCCCATCCTATATGGAAATGGCAGCTGGGCGGTTCTGCAATACCTCTTCCACCTAGTCACAAATTCAGGAAATTTAATTCATAAAAGCGTTTTTGGAAGATATTTTCTTGAACCATACCTTGCTTTTGTTGTAAACTGCACAGGATGGTTTGTACAAGTCCATTAATGTGTTACACCTCTTTTGGAGTCCTGGTTTATCGCATTTTGAAGACAGAAATCGG
>SJYV01028462.1:312840-345995 GCA_006410875.1 Neotragus pygmaeus | reverse complement strand
GGTTTTTTTTTTTTTTTGGAGTAGGGTGGGGGAGGGGTGGGAGAGGGGTTGGTTTACATTCCACAGACTATACTTCAGGCTAAAGACTCAAGTAAACTCAGTTATTACGGTAGAGCTGGAACACTTTACTGTTTCAATGCTAATAATGCACCCGGTACCTCAATTCAACTGCTACAAATAAATGTCAAAAGGTTGAATAATAAACATTACAATGAGCCATAAGTTTATGCACTAGATTTCAGACCTAAAAGTGTAACTTAATTCAGTGAAAGTTTGTTAGGCTGGTTACATGGTTACACAGTGAGGTAGCAAGAAGTTTCTTGTGGGGTATCTTTTTCTTTTTCTCCCCTCATTTCCTCTCCAAGAGTAGTTGCACTTATTTTTTTGATTGGAAATATTGGGGAGTCCTGAATNTTAATTCAGTGAAAGTTTGTTAGGCTGGTTACATGGTTACACAGTGAGGTAGCAAGAAGTTTCTTGTGGGGTATCTTTTTCTTTTTCTCCCCTCATTTCCTCTCCAAGAGTAGTTGCACTTATTTTTTTGATTGGAAATATTGGGGAGTCCTGAATAAATGCTGGTAACAGCTGCTTCACATATATCGTGTAAAGTAAATATAATATTGTCTTTTTTTTTTTTTTGTAAAGGGTGTAATTTTACGCCACTCCTTGCAATTGGAAAAGTCCTTTTTTCGTCCTCACCCAGGATTTTAAATTAGGTGACTCTTACTATTGTCCTGCTTACCTTGTGGTCTAAACATGACTCCTCAAAGTTGCAAAACAATTAAAATATTTCTCATAATAGCAGGATATTTTATGGTCTGACTCTTTATAGTAACAGAGCGGTAAAAAAGCAACCAAGAAAAGGAAAATGGGTCAGAATTGTTCAAATACCCCAAATGAAAAATAACAGTTATTTCAGGGCTTTTTGGTACCAGAACTCAGGCACTTGGATTTTATTACTTTTGCTTTCTCTGCATCTCTCTAAACTTCTGTTTTCAGACCATCCTGTGTATAAAGCAGGAGAGTTTCTACTGCAAGTGACAATCAGAGGTGACTATCTATATTTGCACTTAAAATCAAAGTAGTTCAACATGCAAATGGTTAGGGTCTAGCCCTTGGTAAGGGCCGTGCTGGTGTACTATGTTGTGATGATGGAAGCAGTAAATCAAAATTATGGAAATTTGCACTGTTGAAAAGCATGCTTTAGCTTTATTTTCAATTAAAAACACTGTTTAAAATTCCTGGTTCCATACATTTCTACTTATTCCAGATTGAAGAACAGTTAACAGGAATGAATGGTTTTGTTGACATTTTCACTTGTAATGTTTTTGCCTGAAAGAAATGCATTTATTGGGTGTAGTGTTTTGTTGTAATACTATGTGACGAGGCCAGTCAGGTTCTGTGCAGACCACTGGTGGGTTTCTTCCTAAATTACAACAAAACTTCACAAACTTATTACAAATCAAGTGCAAAAAGTTTCAGGTTGAAGAAAGTGAAGCAGAGATCACTTGCTATTTTGATGAAAGTTAAATCTAATAATTTTGGGCCCACCTCCCCTAGTCTGACAAATTATAGATCTCAGATCTTTGCCATCTTAAACCTAAGAAGTTGCATCTATAGATCATAAATCACAGAATGAAACAAAACATCAATGAAATGTTTACTGTGTGAATTTAAGTCACTATTTCTCATGGAAATTCAGTCTTTTTACACTCCCCCCCCCCCCTTAACCTTTTAATTCCTACTCCCTTTGAAATTTTCCTTTTGTCTATAAATGTTTCAGATAGATCTGGATGGTCTCAGCCCTAATTGCTGTATATGCTCTGTGGTTTTACTCTTTATTGTAAAGGACAGAGGCTGAGAGTACCTGCATCCAAATACATTTGGATGGAGTAAACAGATGCTTTGAACTGCCTCCCTTCCTTTCCTTCTTGAATGTTGCCAGATGTAGGTTCACTGGATCTTTTTTTTTATTGGGATGATAGATATGGTCAAAGTAAAAATTGGGGGATGTTATCCTTGAAATCATATTTGTGTGTAATTTCAAAGACCAGTACAAGTTACAGCTAAAGCCCCAGAAAGCTGAGCCATTGGCTTCTCAGTCAGTTCTTGCCTCTTTAGAAGGCAGTACAGAATTTGTGTGCAGTCAGTTGTCCTGCAAAATCAATCTGTAAAAAGTGTGACACACACACACACACTGGAAGTCTGTAATTTCTACTCTTTAATTACTGCTAAGTCAAGAAAGTTTCAAGTATGACTACTACATTTAGACTAGTACTTTTCTTATTGGCTGTGGAATCATTGTGCCTAAATTATAAATTGAAAGTATATTTGAAGCCTATAGATCTTGGGTGTGGGAGGACTGTTAGCTGGAATAAGCACAATAAGCACAATTTAAAACAAATATACCCTATGGAATCTCTGACATAAAATATCGGCCTCCAGCTTTGACACTTGGTCTCCAACCCTCAGAGAATCAATAGTTTCAGTTTATAGGAACTGGAGAATGAGCAGCAGGGAGGCCGAGGCATTCCAGAGTGATACCATCAAAAAGGAAGAAATGAAATAGTCCACACAAATTTCTCCTCACAGTACCACCACAAGCCAGCGAATCACAGCAAAACCTCAGTTGGGGCTTCTGTTAGGAACGTGTACCAAATAGTATTCAGTAACTTGTAAATGCAAAGTATTTCTTCCATCTTGAGGAGCCTCTTAGCTGTTTTCCTATTCTGCTGTATTCCTAGTACAGTTTATTTCATTTTGGTTGGTTTATGATTGATGACAAGATCTAGATTTTCTAAGATGCTATAAATGTCCTATTTGTTCAAAAACTTAAGACTTGTAGAGAGAAAAACAAAAGTTATCTCCATTGATAGACTGCATTTTTTACATTTAAATTTTTTCAGGTGAGAGGTTTTTTTTTGTTTGTTTGTTTGTTTGTTTAAAACACTATATGGTTCCAGGGTCACTGATTCCTGTGTCTAAGACTCAACACTTACAGGCATAAGAGAAAAAATGAAGGAAAGGGCTCTTTTTCTGACTTTTTTGTGGAAACAAGTTATTTTTGGTCTCCTGTAAAAGTAGTTTCCTGATAAGACTGTGAAATGAAGATTTAATTATTTTTTTAAGAGATGTGTGTACTCTTGTCTTCCAGGTTATCTGCCTTTTTAGCAAATGCAGTTTGCTCTTTCTCAACAATTTAGTTTTTAAAGTGGGTATTCTTTTATACTGGCTTACTTGATTACAGTGAAGTAATCTCAATAATGGTTGTTTATTTAAAAAATCGACAACAAGGAGCCACCACTAAACAGCAATAACATAAACTAGATGGGCTGGTGTGTGGATTTTTATCTTATCCATGTCTGGGTGACTTTCAATGGTCTAGAAACTCCTCAAAGTTTCAGGCACAAGAATTGGAAGTTTCTGCTGATATGTGAATGCTAGTTTTGTGTGCATGCAGGAAGAGATGTAGACTAATTCCTCAAAAGCATTTTTTGTTTCTTTCAAAGAAAACAAAAATCCTCTATGGTAAAACAAAAACAAAACACAACTATTAAAAATAATAATAATAAAGCATTAGCATCTACAAAAGACAGAAAACGTGGTGAGTTTTGCTTCACCTTGAAAATACTTCCTGCTGGAAAAAAAGAAAAAGAAATGTGAAAAAGGGAGCTCCTAGAGCCACACTGGCCTGGGGGGCGGGGGATATAAAGGCTCCCCCCATCAACTAAACTCAGGAAACCTCAGGAAAACGGAAAGGAGGAACAGGGCGTCCACCTTAGGGAGTCCTCCGGTTCACCCTGTCCTTCCACACCATTTTCCCCTTCCCTGGAAGGAAGCGCTATTTTTAATGCTAGCTTGGTTTTGGTTTGCTCCCTAGGCCAGAGGGCATTTTGCAAACTAGCCTGGGGGGTTGGGACGTAGGGCAGATCTAGGAGGGGGACTCACAAATGTAGGATTCTTTTAATAATATCTGTGGTTGCAGTAACTGGGCTTTAAAGTTCTAGTTTAAAGTACCAATCAGGATGAAGTCCTGCCAATGGCTAAGAAGTTAATGATATAGTCAGAGCCTCTGAAAAATCCATGACATAATAAAACAAGAGGGTCACTGGGTTGGGTTCCTTTTTCTTTTCCTTTTCCTAATTCTAAACCAAACATTCCTCTGAAGTGTCTGTCTTTTGCCCCTTCTCCAGGGGCACTGGGGTGGTTCTCCCGCTTGGGCTCTCGTACTTAGTGTGAAAACTGAATCAGGCAATATGACACTTTGGAGTCTAAATCTACTGCTGAAAACCCGAACCCGTTTCAGGGCCAGATCTGTGTCCTTGCCTGATGCTAAGTCACAAGAGCAGCTCTCTCTTTCAAATGTTGTGCATCGCGGAACCAGCGGACCCAATGTTTGGAAGGGAGTTGCTAACCAACATTCTGTAGAATAGAGTGTATTCAGTGATCTGACTCACAGATAAATTACTTCACCCTCATGGACCTCAAACTGGGTGTGGCATTTGCTGTACATTGACTCAGTGCTTAACTCTTCCATGTATGGGGGAAATTCCACGCCTTCTTTCCCCCTCAAAGTCTTGAGTGTTCCTAAGTGGTGGCAGGCGCGTCTGCGGAAGGCCGGAAGCAACTGCTGGTGAGGAGAGATGCTGGTGCTTGGGGGCCACCTCGCCGGAGAGCTGGATTTTCGCCGTTTCTCGCAACGGTGCTCCAAAGGCAGGTTTACATTCAAGACAAGTTCGATATTCCATGAGATGAAGCGTGTTATCCCATCCCATTTATTGCCTTTTGAAACAGACATTCAAAGTGTGTTTTTCTTGTCAGCATTCCTCGGTCTTAAGCCTCTGATGCCAGCTGAAGGCCGGAAGAGGAGGGAGCGGTCTGTACATGTGCCCTGCGTGCACCCCATCTAAATGTTTACCAATGTTCGCGCATGCAAATCAACAGGGGCACCACTGTGAGACCAGCAGGAACACGTTCAGCTTCAGTCATCAAGGACTTTGTGACTTGATGATCTGGTATTTTCTTCCAATCTTGTCTCAGCTTAAGTTCAGCTACGGTCTAGGAATCCGGTGACTCCTGCTAATAGCAAAGGCTAAATATTTCATCTAAGCGCTGAAAGGTTGAAGTGAAGTGAAGTCGCTCAGTCATGTCCAACTCTGTGCGACCCCGTGGTGTCCTCTTAATACTGCTAATGGGGCTACTGACGGTTTCTGCAGGAATTAAGAATCTAGAGTGATAAACTGATAAAAAACTGATAAAATTGATAAACTTTTTTTTTTAAGACATTCATTTGTTTAGAACAGTTTTAGGTTCACAGCAAAACTGAGGGGAGGTGAGATTTCCCATATGCTCCCTACCCTGCCCTACATGCCTTCCCACTTATCAACACCTGCCCCCCGCCACCATGGTGGTACATGGTTACAAGGGATGAACCTACATGAACACTTCATCATTATCCAAAGTCCATGGTTTGCATTACAGTTAATTCTTGCTGCTGTACATTTTATGGGTGTGGACAAATATATAATAACATGTATCTGCCATTATCATATCATACAAAGCAGTTTCAGTCCCCTGAAATTCCTCTGTGCTCCACTGATTCATCCCTCTGTCTCCCCAAGCCCTGGCAACCACTGATCTTTTTACTGTCTCTGTAGTTTTGCTAATCCCAGAGCACCGTATAGTTGAACTCATACAGTATATAATCTTTTCTGATTGGCCTCTTTCACTCAGTAATGTGCATTTATGTTTACTCCACATCTTTTTATGGTTTGATGGCTCATTGCTTTTTACTACTGAATAATATCCCATTATCTGGATGTACCACACTGTATCCATTCACCAACTAAAGAAAAGCTATGCATATTCAAGAGCAGAGACATCACTTTGCTGACAAAGGCCCATACAGTCAAAGCTACGATTTTTCCAGTTCATGTTTGGATCTGAGAGGTGGACCATAAAGAAGGCTGAGTGCCAAAGAATTGATGCTTTTGAACTGTGGTGGTGGAGAAGACTCTTGAGAGTCCCTTGGACTGCAAGGCGATCCAACCAGTCCATCCTAAAGGAGATCAGTCCTGGGCGTTCATTGGAAGGACTGATGCTGAAGTTGAAACTCCAATACTTTGGCCCCCTGATGAGAAGAGCCCACTCATTGGAAAAGACCCTGATGCTGAGTCAGCCATGCCTCTGGACCCCCTGGTGCAATCAGTCTCCAGCTTCTTCATGCTGTCACAAAGGTGGCTCAGAGACAAAGGGGACTGCCTTGGAGACTCCTGACTCTGTACCTTCCTACTAGATGGCCTTAGGCAAGTTACTTCATGTCTCTTACACTTAGCTTTCTTTCCCATAAAAATTAAGATCACAGTACTATGTCTAGGGGCTTGTATGGATTAAATAACATTGACAGTGGTCGAGCACAGTGCCTGACGTATAAGGTAGTTCAGTTCAGTCGCTCACTCGTGTCCGACTCTGCAACCCCATGGACTGCAGCACACCAGGCCTCCCTGTCCATCACCAACTCCCAGAGTTTACTCAGATTCATGCCTATTGAGTTGGTGATGCCATCCAACCATCTCATCTTCTGTTGTCCCCTTCTCCTGCCCTCAATCTTTCCCAGCATCAGGGTCTTTTCAAATGAGTCAGCTCTTCACACCAGGTGGCCAAAGGATTGGAGTTTCAGCTTCAACATCAGTCCTTCCAGTGAATATTCAGGACTGATTTCCTTTNCCCCAGCGCGTTTCTTGCGGCCTCGCGGTCAGGCGACGTCGTGGCCGGGCCCACCCGGGGCAGGGCAGGGAAGCCGGGGCGCGCAGCCGACCTGGCCTCCTCCCCGGGGTCGGCTCTCGGGGGCTGAACCGCCTCTGGGCGCTCCTTTTGTGTGGCCTGGAGTTATCTGCCACCCCCGCGCACGCACAGGCCGCCTGCCTATTTCTCACCTCCTCGCCCAGGCCTCAGCTCTTCCCCGAGCAAATGGGGCCCAGTTTGTCGCCTTTGGCGGAGAGCTGGCTAAGGCCTTCCAAATGCATGTGCGGAACTCAAGTGGCGAAGAGTTGGGGCTTCACACTGGGCCGGCCGGCGGGGCTGCGAACGCCCCCTAGGAAGTGGCCCAAGAGCCCAGGCCCGGAGTCGGGAAGGGCGCGGGCCAGGCCCGGCGGCACCCCCCAAGTCGGGGAAACGCGCGGGGCCGGGCTTGCTTCCTTTGGCACCGTGGTTCCCGTCCCTTGGAACCGCTCAGTGTGTCTGAAAGTGGAATGATGACCGGGAAACGTGAGACAGTGACCTGGAAAACCACTCTGGGTTGGGGAGGCTTGAGTGCAGCAGAGCAAACAAAGCTGCTTGGAGAGGAAGAGGGGAAGCAGAGGTGCACCACAGACAGGTCACAGGAAAGTGCAACAAGCTTGTTTTCTCGGGTGTTTAAAATGCAGCCCCAGTTGTAAAGTGTGTGAAATTACGCACTGGTCTCTTAAAGAGTGCCTAATTTATAGTAAATAGCTAGGTCTTTGTAAATGGCTTTATTATGTTGTTTCTCGTTAATTGTTGAGAAAATCCCCATTGTTGAGTGTGAAAGGCTTTATGAGCTAAACTGGTCCTGGCGCAATCAGAGGGCAGTAAATGGCCGCTCGGCCTCCGAGGCCCAGCGCGGAAGCGGACGCCAGTCAGGGGCGCTGCGCCGACCCTTGGAGATGCCGCCGGCCCGGGAAGACCGTGGCGAGAGGCTCCGGGCTTTCGGGAATGAGAAGGCGTGTTTTGAACTCGCAGGCCCGCAAAAAGCAGCTTGCTGGGTGCTGCGAGGAGAACCGGGCAGGCCAGGCGGCGAGGCCGCGGGCGGGCGCAGGGGACTCGGCGCCCCTCTCCGGTCACAGCCTGGACCGCAGGCCGCCGGCCCCGGGCGCGGGCTCCAGCGGCCCTGGCTGGGGCGGGGGGCGGGTCGCGGGTCGTGGTGGATTGGATCTTGGGCTTTGTCTCAGTTCTCCGGCCGCGTGGAGCGCGGGCTCCGGCCGGTTCGGCCACGCCTGCCTAACGCCCCAAAATGCAGGGCCGGGGGACTGGATCGAGCGGTCCCGAAGGAGGGCTCCAGACCCCTGCCTGTGCCTCGTCGTCTTTTGTTTAAAGCTTTCGTTCTCCCTTTTTCTCTCCCTCTTTCTCCCTTTTTTCCTCACTCGCGGTCTCTCTCTCCTCCCTCTACCCCCTCCACTAGGAACCTGAAATGGACCCAGAAGACAGGAGAAATAAGAGAGAACCGTTTTTGGGTGTGCGTGTGTGTTTAAACAAGGGAAAGAAAGGATTTCTTCTTTAATCTAAAATATTCCTATCTCCTTTTCCCATCTCCAGCCATTTGGGACCCCGGAAGGCTATGGGCCAAACCAGGCGGGCACTGGGTTCATCTGATTCGCTTGGAGCCCAGGACCCCGCCGGGCCCTGCGGGCCTGTAGAGCGCCTCCCTGGGCTCAGCCCCGCCGCCCTTTCAGGACTTAAGATCCAGTGGGTCGGAGGGAAAAGCAGCCTCAGGCTCCCCCGCAGCCTCTGAGCTCTGACTGTGTGGCCAGAAGGAAGGGAAATTCTTCGGGAGCCTGAACTGGGGGGTGGAAAACCTTGGGTTAGGTGGACTGTACTTTAGGGCTTGGACATTAACAAATGCAAATCACAAGGAAATGTTAATTCCAGTCAGAAAAACCTATATTCAGCTATCTTCCTTCCCTTCTAAGATGGCCCTCTGCGCACTCTCGCTCTCTCACCAAATTAGCTATTAGGTGAATTCCCCCTGGGTTTAAAGCACTTGTTTCGCGGATTCGCGTACAACCCATATTAACTATGCACTTTCTGCTATTCCTCTTGTGACTGTCCCTGCCTCTTCCTCCTTTGCGGAGAGTACGATGCATTTTATTTTAGTCCAATCGATGCGTGCAAATACTGGGATAAGGCAACCCACACTTCTGCGAGGGAGGCTATTTTCAAAATTGAGTTTAGGGATCAGTACTAAGTCGGAATACTCCAAATTGTACGAATTCACCAAATTCAAGCCTTGGGCTCCCAAGCCCCTTTCCTGATGAACGCACTCGGGAGCAGTTAACTGCGATTGCACGGTTCCTGCTTTTCAAAATAGGATGTTTTCCTCATGTGTCTTGGCTTTCCCTAAAGATCACTCCAGTTTGTTTAGAAAAACACAGTCCCAAAATGTATGGAGTTAAACCCCTGTCAATGGCTTCCATGCGGGAATTGCTGACTGCCATTCCTTTTCTTTCTTTACCTAGGACCCAATAGCAGCACTTAAGATCGCAGAGTGAGAGCTCACTTTGCCCAGCTGAATAAATGTTTCCTGGTCAGGGAGCAGCCCTGTCCTAGGCCAATACTTGACTCCCACGACTTCTTCCCCCGAGCTGTTCAGGCTGCAGCACAGTGAACGAGCTCTCTATTCTTCTGCGGCTGCATCCAAGGCTTCAGGGCAGACTGGTGCCTAACTGGGGGAAAGGCACTGGTTGTGCCCTTACAGGGGATATTAAGGCCAGAGAGGTGGAGGGAAAGAGGTTTCAAAATGGAATTAGGAGAGCCTGCTGCCTGCAGATGTGTGTGTGTTTGTCCACAGAGTCTAAAAAGAAAAACATCTTTAGGGGAAGCAGGCCAAGTACCTGAGATGCTCAGGTATTGCGGATTCCTTAGCTCCTGCTGCCTGGATCTTTCCCCAGTTGAGAGGACTGGAGCAAGACAGGAAGAGGTGGAGAGAGAACCACAGGCAACCTCGAGGCCCTCCAGTTATTCTTCTAATCAGTGCCATCAATATGTTTGTGTTTGACCCTTTTGGATGGAAGAGGCTTAGCAGTCAATACACTTAGACCCTAAAATATCGCCAGCCTCGCAGAGAACAACTGCTCATGGGTCTGCAAGGCCCTCCCCAACCAGGATGCACAGAAGGATGGGAGGGAAACACAGAGGAAACCTTCTAAGTGGCTGCCTGCCCTCTTCCCCAAGCCATCAAAATAAATAAACAAACAAACTCAATTTTCCTGGACTCTGGGCTGTTGGACAAGCACATGTAGGGCATGGAAGGGTTGGGATATAATTTCCATTGTGAGTGCTTGCCCTCTTTAAGATCAGTTTGAGTTACCTTTGGGAACAACACAATAATTGTGATAAGTGATGAGCAGTGGCAAGGAAAAACAGTAGGGAAGAGAGACTGCACCAAACTTAGGAAGAAGCCCCCCTCCTTCCATAGAAGTTAGACATGATGCAAATATGTAAGAGATCTTGAAGCTTGTCAGCAGGCAAGGGTTTCAGTTTGAAATGACTGGAAAGAACCTAAATTCTTGGATCTCCCAGGAATAAAGGCGCATTTGACATTCATTCTCCCTTGCCTCTCTAGATTTCCTTTTCCTTCCTTTTCAAATGAATACCTTGATTGTCAGTGGTACAGATGTGCAAGATTAGTTTTCTTCCTCTACATTGAATCTAAATGTGCAAACTAGGGGATGGTTAAGCTTTCAAACACCTAGCTATTAGACCTATTCAACGTAAAAACCTGCATGCTATGGTAGAAATTGCCATAACAAGATTTTTCATTTTTTCATTATCATCTATTTTTTATCTTCTCCCACCTTCTCAGCTTGTCCTCTTCTTCCCCTCTCCCTACCTAATCCTTGCACCCAGGAGAAGGCTTCATGGGGGAATACCATCAGTTAGCAACACTTTCTCCAGAGGCAGAAAGAGAGGAAGATCTAGACTTAAAGCAATGCTGATAGAGGCAGCCTGGGAGCCTGCAGTGACCCTGAGCTTTCTTGCTGGGGTGAGGGGCCAGAAATTCCCAGCCTCTTGTCCTGCATGTGTTGAGCTATTCCGGTTGGGCTATAAAAAACAGCGTGGAGGAGGGCTCAACTCCATAAACACACAGCTATGGTTCTAACATGGAGTACATTGCCAGATGCAAAATGCAAAGAGATACTTTTAATTTTGTTCCAAGTGTTCTACATCATATGACAAAGTAGTCTTCAGAAAGCCAAATTTGATTTTTATCTGTTATAATAAAGGTTTTTTAAAAAAAAAACCTTAAATATATATGATTGAGAATTAAAAGGGTGTATATCACTGCTACCAGAATGTTTCTCATCTGAGTTTAGAAAGAGAGATGAAAAAAGAGAGACAGAGAGATGGTACTTCCCCCCCTCCTAAATAAGGAAAAATTTTAAGTAGAAGAGCTTGGTTAACATGTGAATTGTTCAGTTGGNATATGATTGAGAATTAAAAGGGTGTATATCACTGCTACCAGAATGTTTCTCATCTGAGTTTAGAAAGAGAGATGAAAAAAGAGAGACAGAGAGATGGTACTTCCCCCCCTCCTAAATAAGGAAAAATTTTAAGTAGAAGAGCTTGGTTAACATGTGAATTGTTCAGTTGGTTTGCTGATCATACAATTTCAGGGAAATAAAAACATTTTGTCTATGTTTTTTTTTTTTAAATCTTTTTACATCTGTATGTTTTGTAAATTCAGAAGTTAGGGTGGGAAAAGTAAATTAGGGAATTAGTTATATAGGCCTGCCACCTTCTTTAGTAAAATGACCTCAGAAACTACTTTCTCTGAAACACCAACATTTCCTATTATACTATATATTTTGGTCTGTGGTTTGTAATTTAACATTACTATTGAATAGGAGAAAAACAGAACTTATTTTGTATAATTTAAATGGGAGGAAAAGACACTTCATTATGTAGACTTAGGGAGGTTGCCAAGGGCTTCTAAAATCTTGTTCTTTGTATCAGTCTCTAGTTGATTTATCTGAATAGGATCCAATCCTACATAACATGTGGGCTACATATAATATTCTGACAAGATGGAAGCATTTCTAGAGGAATTGGAAGCATCCTGATGGTGGATTTCCTATCTCTTCTTGTTTTGAAACATTAGGTAGTATATATTACAAGGTTGATTTTTTCCTTTTCAAAGGAAAAAAATGCAAAAATGATTATTAAGAAAAACAGGAAATTTTAAAAATAAATACTGTTAGAACCATTGATCCCGGTTTCCTTCTGTAATGTGAATGGAATCATTATGGCTGTTCCATTGACACGGTTTCTTCATTCAGGATCCTGGCCAAAGGAATAGCATGTCAATGTGTAAAATTCTAGCCAAAGATAAGCCATTACAATGGAAATCGCGATGTGCAAAGTCTTATTGAAGCCAATGAAATTGAGTGTAATATCCATACTGCATTCTCATCTGCTTGCCCCAGGATTTAGTATGCGGCTCTGCACTGAAATGAGATTATGCATATAAAATGCCAATATGGAATACAATGCCCAATAAAACATTAGAAAAGCAACTTACAGCCCACGTACATGGGCTTTACTTAAATTTGAACTTCATGTGCAAAATAAACCATAGCTCCATCAGAACACTAAATCTACACAATGTCCTCACTCTGGTTTTTCCTGCTGCTTTCTGCATGATTCCCCCACAACCCCTCCTATCCAAACACAATTCTTTTAAGGGCACTCTTCAAATCATCTAACAATTCCCAAAGGGTATTCCAGGAGTCTCTTAAAGTGTCTTTCTAAATTAAAAGGCCCCAAACAATTTAAGTGCATTTTTCAACCAAAAATATCAGAAAGTATTTGGATTTGCAAACCTATGGATGTGTGTGTAAAAAAAGAAGAAAAGGACCAAAGAGAAAACGCCCCCACAGTGGATTACAAGGTTATGGGACAGGTCACTAGGAAAGGGAAATAAAACCGAATGTTAGGTTGGGCTTGTAAATTATGCACCTTTCAGGGAAAGCGGTTTTAAGGTCTCTTCACTCAAGGGTTTTTTCCCATCCATTTTGCTATTAATTCTTAACTCTTGGTAGGCAGCTCTTTAATGAGGTTGTTTGTGGCAGGTTAATTTTCTCCAATCTACTGAGCTCCTCATTTTCCCTTTTAAGTGCAGTGCTGCCTAGAGCTTTCAGTATTTTCCATACCAGAAAACAAAATAAACGTGAAGTTGCTGGGGCTGGGCTGAGAATTAAAGGCGTTATGTGGACAGAAAAACAGGAGGACTTGGACAGATGGCAGTGGGAGGGTAGAAATCAGGCTGAGTTGAGGGCATGAAGGAGAGAGAATTCGGTCTTAGGAGAGTGATGACCCTGGGAGTGTAATATATTAAATATTGCTGCGATCGATTTCAATATCCCAAGTGGACACGGGAATAAAAATTCACCAACAAGCTGAAGTGATTAGGAATGCTTTGTTGCGAGGGGAAAAATGTGATTTTCTTCAGATCCTTTTTGTTCAGGTTCGAAGAGGCATAGACAATCCATGTCTAAGCTCTGGACTCCCAGTTTGGGATATGACTCTAAAGGTTAGTCCTGTGTCAATGATGCTCCTGCATCGGGAAAAGATGGGCCTTTGTACTAAGGAGGATTAACCATCAGCCACAATTACGGGCTGGTGCCTCTAGGAGCTTTCCTCCCAACTCAGAGAAGGGTACATTTTGGGAAGGCTGCTCCTCGCCTGTGTATTAGTCTTTGTTTCAATCACTCTGGGATGAAGCAGTTGCATTTGCCCAGTTCTCTCACTAAAGTCCAGGGGGAAAGGCACAGTATGGTTTACAGAGGATTGATTCACAATAGCAGGACATAAGGACAGCCGTTGAGGCTTCGGAGGGGAGAAATATTTTTGAAATGTCATTCTGGGGCCTAAAGTATGAAACCCATCATATATACAGGCACAAATACCCACTGCTGCACATGGTTTTGTGAGTGACTTCAGAATTGGGAAGGGATTTTCTGTTCCTTTTGCTACCAAATCCAGCTCTTAAACATTCATGCTATGGACTGTGTTTTTCTCAGTTCAGGAATCTGTTTAGGGATTTGGGGTAGTCGCTGAGGAGGCTGCTTGCGGGGGAGTGGGTGGGTATGTTTCCAGTCACTCCCTAATGGGCAAGGCCTGGGCTCCTCACACTGGGGACACCAAGTCTGCTGCTGGGGACGCACTGCTGGGTGCCTGTATGTAGCGGCCACAGCTGCCCCTGCCTCCTCCTCCAGTGTGGTCGCCACAAATCTGGGAAAGAAATGCAGCATCATACAAAGGATTTCTTTAATGAGGATGAGTTCCTTAGAGTGACTGGGGGCTGTGGCTGCTGCTCAGGCCTCTCCTTCCCTTTCCAGACCTTTCCCTACCCCCTGTATCCTCCCTTATACACTAGTCTGAGATTGGAAAAGTCCCCCACCCCCAACCCAGAGGTTGATCTCTTTACTTTTTAATTTTCATTGATCTATTTATTTACGGCTGCACTGAGTCTTCATTGCTACGTGGACTTTTCTCTGGTGTGAGCAAGAGTGGGCTACTCTCTAGTTGCGATGTGAGGGTTTCTCATTGTGGTGGCTTCTCTTGTTGTGGAGCACTGGCTGTATCTAGGGCACAAGGGCTTCAGTAGTTGTGGCACGTGGGCTCAGGAGTTGAGGCATATGGGCTCAGTAGTTGAAGTTCCCTGGGCTCTAGAGGGCAGGCTCAATAGTTATGACTCACAGGGCTTAGCTGCTCTGCAGCATGTGTGATCTTTCCGGACCAGGGATTGAACATCTCATTCTCTGCCACTAAGCNGTTCGCCTCGCCGGGGCGCGAACTACAGTGTCTCTGTCTCTCCACTTGGGGGGCTCGGGTCCTGACCGTGAGACCGCGTCACGCGGGCCCTCTCCAGACTGCGCGGGCGGGTTGGGTTGCGCGCGCGTAGGTGCACAGCCGCGTGGTGGGGGTGCCGGCCCGGCTGCCTCCCGGCTGGAGCCGCCCCTCCGCCCTGCGGCAGCGCCAGGAAACCCCTGCCTCTGCGGCGGGTGCCGGGGGAATGCGGACTAAAAGGGTCCCCGGGGGTTCTCCGCGCAGCGGAGGCGACGTAGTTTCTCCTCCCCTTCCCTTCTGCCTCTCCCACCCTCTTCTCGGAGACCTCAGAGTGGCCGAGAAGTGGGAAGGGAGGCCGGTATACAGACGGCGAAGAGGCCTGGAAGCGGGAACCGGGGGATTCCAGGCGGGACAGGAGGCACTGGGACGTGGAAAGGGGGCGTGGGGCCAGGAGGACTCGGCTGAGGCGGGCTGGGCGGAGGCGAGGCGAGAGTCCCTTCCTCTCCGAGTAGCGCAGGGGGAACCTCTTCCCCCGGGAACCCCCTACCCAGCAGCTCCCAACCTCGAGAACAAAGGGTCTGGGAAGCACGGTCGGGGTCGGGGAGCGGAGGTGGAGGGAGGCAGGAAGGCAGGCAGTGGGGGCAGGGAAGGACACCTCGCCACATTTCCTCTCGCGGCCGAATGACGGAAAGCTCCCTCCAGCAAACGCCTCACAGAGGCCGCTTCCAAATCCGGGAGGGCTCGGGTTCCTTACCTAACGGCTGCACTCGCTCCCTTCCTCCCCCAGCGTCCCCACCCACTCCGGGGACCGCGGCCCGGGAGCTGCCAGGCGGGCGGCTCGCCGCGGCGAGGGCGGAACCGCGGGGCAGCAGCGCCTCCTGCAGGTGCCGGGCGCCTCCGCAGCCGCCGCGCAGCGCCGACCCTTAAGGTGGAACGGGCCTCGTTCCCCACCCGCGCTTTCGGCTATTCCGCAATCTTGCTTCCACCCGCGGGATCTCCCTCAAGATGCAGGCCTGGAGGTCCAGAAGGGTCGGAGTCTGATGGTTCCTGCTGCTATTTCCTTGATCCCTTGACCCCACTATCTGCAGATCCTCGTCTGCGGATGCCCCGGTATCGATTGCGACAATCACAATTGATAATTCCCTGCTGGTGTAAAAGGATGCGTAAGTCACGCGTCTGGGCTGAAAGACCAAAACGGCGTTTCTTTAACTTAAAAGCAAACTTATTTTCTTTTATTAAAAGCAGAAGACCTGCAGGGAAGGGTCGCCGAGGGTTGCTGGCCTGTCCCTGGGGTCTTCCGGATGCAAGGGTCTGGATGAGCCTGGCGGTCTGGGAATTGCATTCGGCGCCCACACCCCGCAAACTCTTGGTCAGGTGCAGATGCAAGACGCCGGGGAGGAGCGGTGGGCCCATAGGGAATCCCTCCTTTTGTATCTCCGGCGCCCCGGCTTCAGCTTACTCTCACTGGGAGGGCTAGTTAATTTGGTGAAAGCAAAGAACGTGGAGAGGATGGAAGAGCAGTTTTTCTTTTCGTTTTAACTAGATGTGCGTGTGGGTATGAACTCATTGATTATTGGACAAGTGACCTCATCGAACTCGAGATTACTGGGGAAAGCCTACGAGGCCGGGACAAAGCCCGGGAAAACCCCGAGCAGGGCACGAACAAGCCAACTCTGGTTCCGGTGCCATCTGCAGTAAATTTCTTTCCTTCGCTCTTCGCTCCTCCGCATCTTGGAGAGGGGTCCCTCAGGGGTTGTCCCAGGATTTCCGCACACCCAGGGTAGTTTCAGAAGAAAGCTCAGGTCCCGGCGCCGGGAGGGCGCGGGGGAGGGGAGGCTGTGCGGACAGGGGCTTGGAGTCTACCTGCAAGGTGGGAACCTGCCTCTCCCGACCCCTCGGCCTCGGCTCCGCCTCCCGGGGCCCCGCCCCAGCGAAGCCGAGGCCGCGGATCTGGCCCCCGCGGGAGGAGCTCGCTCCCGCAGGTGCCGCAGGGTCACGCCTGCCCCGGGGGTTGCAAACCGCAAGCGAAAGTCGAGAAGGGTTGGAGCTTTGCCTCTAATCCGTTTTACACTGTGAAAACCGCAAAGCTGTCGCCTAGCCGGCCACTTTTTAATTGGGAGGCAAACAGACGAAAAACCAAAACAAACGCGCGAGCTGANACCGCAAGCGAAAGTCGAGAAGGGTTGGAGCTTTGCCTCTAATCCGTTTTACACTGTGAAAACCGCAAAGCTGTCGCCTAGCCGGCCACTTTTTAATTGGGAGGCAAACAGACGAAAAACCAAAACAAACGCGCGAGCTGACTCTCCCTGTGTTTTTCCTTCTCAGTGAAGAGCCCGTTCTCTTGTGAAGAGGGAAACGGGTCCGCGCCCACGTTTGCTCCCTTTGGGGTCTGGACTGGCGGCGCCCCCAGCGCGAGGGGCGGCCGGGACTGGTGCTTCTCCCCACCCTTTTCCCCCCACCTCTTGGTTCTCCACGCGAATCCAGTCTCTCCACGAGTCACCCTGGGGCCAAACGCGCCGGGATGGCGCTTTCTCACTGGGGCCGAAGGGCAGATGGATGGGGTTGCTTGAGCACTGGGAACTCGAAGCAGTGAATTATCCCCGGACCCAGGTTCCCCGGTCGCCAGGCGCGGGAGGAGGAGGCCTCCAGTCCGCGGTCTCGGAGATCCCAAACTGACTACAAGAAGCACTTCTAGTCTCGTAGCTTTCCCTGCGGGAAAGCAGACTAGTAGACACACCGCGCCGCGCCTGAGCAAGTTCTCAACTTGCCGAGAGCCCTGCTGGGGGTGCTCCGCCCTGCGCGGAGGCCCTAGAGAAGTAAGAGTTGGGGTGCAGGACACCGCCCGGGTCAAGTGGACCGAGTTTCAGAATAGCCAGTGTCGCCTTATCACGGTGATATGTTAAGAAGGGTCCTTCGTGGAAAATCACTTTTAGTCAACTTTGTTGTCGTGGAGTTATAAGCAGGGAAGGAAAGCAAAAGAAAGGAAACAGACCTTATAAAAAAAAAAACTTGGGGAAATGGAGTGGTCAGATGGTGGAAAGGGAGGAAGGCAAGGAAGGATAGCGAAGGCTTTCCTTCTTCGTTCTTTAAAAGCACAGCACTTTTTTTTTTTCTAGATCAACATAGAGAGCCAATCTTTCTTGGAGCATGGTTAGGTAACTGAGAGATACTGTTCATTAGTTCACTTTTAAAGAATTTGCTGGGTTGAACAAAATTTTTAGAAGGATCTTCCTCACCCACTCCCTGCTTGAGCTCAACTCATTTTGATTTGAGATAAAAATTTCAGAAGAGAAAAAGTGTGCATGTATCTGTACATATATACACATGCGACGGAGTTTATATTCCCTCTAGTCTATTTCTAAGACAAGCAGTTATATAGGAAAGCACATATGAGGGCTGATTTTTTTCCTAGTATTTTATGTTACCAGAGAGGAGTCTTGGATTATCTTTCTGTTCATTACCTATTAATAAGTCTAAGAGAGAACTCATTGTACAATTGTGTCTCTTTTCCCTCTCTCTTTCTGACTTTCTTTCCCACGCATTAACACACACACACACAGAATACACATTTTGTGCAGATTTTCCCCAATCAACCTGTAATATATCATGTATAAATCCATGCCCATGTTTCCACTGAAATCTGAAACTCGCTGAGGACCTAACTTTTGTTCTTTGTGATGTGTGCATTTCCTCACGGATCTTTAGTAAACCGATAAAATGACTATCTTTGCTTTGAATTTATTTCTTTGTGATTAATGGAAAGTAGCATTAATGAATGGTTTAAACCAAATTTTTTATATCAAGTATCAACAAATCATAATTAAAACTACAGTTTCCAAATGTTCAGAATGATGGCTTCCTATTTACAGTCATATTTTGGCAAAGCTACTTCACGTTAATTGAAAATGACTAAAATATGCATTCTGTTTAGAGAAGTTTATTCACTGAGATTCAGTTCTAACAACTTTAACTATCTGGATCAAATTACTTAAGTCATTCCTTAAGTCATTTGAAGGAGGGGCTGGAAAATGAGAAACTGTGGGATAATTTTTGGCCTTTTCATAAATCTCTAATTAAATCTGATTTTTGTGAAAAATAAAACTAAAATATAATTATCCATTAAGGTGCCTTATACAATAATATGTGGTTATTTTAAAAAAAAAAAAAAAGAGTGCCCAATGTATATTTTAATGAAATCAGATGAATACAAACATAACTATTGTTGTTTTCCCAGTGATTTTTCTCTCTCAAATGTAAGACATACAGGACTCTAAAACATGCTCTTTAATGTGCTCCAATAACAAGAAATCCCTGCTGCTTTTCTCAGAGGAGCACAGTTATCTAGGGGCGATGCCAAAATCATTACATAAGCCTTATCTTTCCTATCACATTATTGTCTGTATGAAATTCCATCTTAGGAAATATATAGGAATATTATATTTATTTCCAAGCTTGAAAATATAATACAATTTGAAGTGTTGAAAATATGATTCTTAGTTGACAGTATCTTAGAAGTTGTAAAAGTGTCCATCCTTTTTTTGAAATGACTTTAATAATGTTGGAAAGTAAGGAAGCGTTTCAAAAGCAGGCAAGATGTGATGAATGGACACAAGGAACAATGATGCTATTGCCAAAACATACTAAGTTTTTAGAATTATATCTAAATTGTTGATTTGTCCTTCTAGTGCAGAGGAAGAAACCTAAATGCATCAATGTTCATCAGATCTAGGGTAATAAAAACATGGGCAGGTAACAGTCAATGGACCATGACAGCAATATGGTTGTTAGTGTAGGTGAGTGAGTGCACAGAAACATTTGTTCCTATTTTAAAAAGGTCTGTGGTCCTCAGTGGAAATAAGGGAATTTTGTAGAAAACTGCAGCCAAGAGGGAAAGAAGACTAAAAAAACAAATAAATAAAAATGTAAAAAAAGGAAATTTCAGTAATTAAAAAGCTGTTTGTTTTGTTTTAGATTTGATTTTAGTCAATTGTAAGCTATTTAGATGAAATAAATGGAATGTTGTTTAATAGGCAGATGCTCTGATACATTTTCTTCTTAAAGGATCTGGTTCCTGGCATTCAAAGGAAACTAGGATTCAAGTTAGTATTAGAACTTGAATTTGTTCTGCCAGAGTGAAAATTGGTTCCATTAGGCGTCAGTCACAGCACTCTTATAGACCTGGCTAGAGCTGTGGATATGATCTATCCAACTAGCTGAAATAATAAAGTCTTAAGTAATGCTGGATGTGCTTTGGGAAGCCATCCGGGGGGTTTAATTTTTTTTTAATGAAAGTTTCCTAATTTTACAGTTCTCATAAATCTGGAACAAATCTGATTAAGGTCATCAGGGCAAATGAAAACTTAATGCCTGACCCTTTGGAGATAACATAATAAGAATAACTTAAAATGCAAAATATTCAGTTGTGTGCAATCTTTAGCATGGAATCATCCCTGGACGTTTTTCTTATTCACTTACCGATGTTTCCTTCTCATTGTAGATTTATAGTGCTCTGGGGGAAACCTTCGTAAGAAGTGATATATTAGATCTATCCAAAGCTTTAAAGTTAGTGTCTGACTATACGAATAAAAATCTAAACAACATCATCCACTAAAAGGAAAATTAACTGTACCTTATGTGAACAATTATACCTTATATGATAAAAGGGATGGGACAAATATGTATGTTATACAAAAGTTCGTAATTCATTAAATATAGGAGAATTTCAACTAAATTCAATTCTTAATACACATGTGGATTTATGTATATACACATAATGATCATTCCTAAATTAAATAAAATTGATTGGAACCCTGGTCTGTTCCTTATATGAAAATCGTTGATAGCTTTCATTAAATAATGAATTGTACATTATAAAAATTTTTTAAATACTATAGAAATAGAATACTAATAAGAAAAAAACAAGAAAAAAAATACTAATAAGAAATAGAATATTAGACTCAATACAAAAATTAAAATGAATTTAAATTGTCCTAATTTATTATAGAATCTGTTTTCTGTTATTTTTCCATTTGAACAGAAAATTTACCAACTTATTATTTTAGCATCAATTTTTCCTGCCATGTATTTTGTTTTATTTACTTGTGAACCAATGTTACTAGCTAAGTTTTAGCGCCAAATACCATAATCATAAAATTTCAGAGACCAAGTTTTAATGTGAATATTAATTCAAATTTAGAAGTATTACCATAACTTAGAAAACTTACTTACTTTAATTATTTTCCTATTCTGGACTCATTTGAACTTTTTTTTGTGTATAATGGCCAATTTTCAAGACATGCTAAAAACAGATGCTATTTGTTTTTATCTGTTTTATCTTACAAATTTTGTAATCTGGAACTTGAACTGAACCTGCCTAGGTGTTTAAACAAATGGTTCAAAGTAGAAAAAGGAAGTAGTTTGCATTTCTTTTGCCAATTAAGGGAAAGAAATGAGGAATATTCCTGGGAGTAAATTTAGATTATTTTTAGTTCTCACAATATCTTCTGGCTCCAAAAATCATTGAGCAACTTAAAAGGCCCCATTGACAGTTAACGGTCATCCAACTTTTAACAAGTAGCTCTGTAGAGCTAACCAGAAGCTGAATGTCAGATTTCACTATTTCTGTTTTTTTTTTCCTCCCCTTCTAGATTCATAGGAGATTGTTTTGTCCTATGGTAGGCTTGCTCTTCCCAAGTGTGGGGAAAAAAGGAGATACAAAGTTCCATGAGTGTTGCTTTTGACAGCTTGTCTCAGAGGACTTAATATTCTAGGTGGCAACTGGCCAATATAAGTAGGAACCTTAGATAACTGCCAAGCTACAATACTGATTAAAATTCTGCCTAGCTAACTAGAAATCTAAAGGAAAGTTTTTACATTAAAAAAGAGCTAGGAATTGAATGGCTAGTGGTGAGGGACAACTATTCTTGGTGTATGTGTGTGTTAGGAAGTGATAAGCATTTGTTGATTTTTTATAATAATCTTACTTTAAAAAGTTATTTGACAGTTAATTTAAAAACATTGTGACAGGGACTTCCCAGTGGTTCAGTGGCTAAAACTCTGTGCTCTTAATGCAGGGGGCCCGGGTTCAAGGTCTGCTCAGGGAACTAGATCCCACCTGCCACAGTGAAGATCAAAGATCCCACATGCCACAACTAAGACCCAGCATAGCCAAGTAAACAAGTGAATATTATGCAAGTATTATAACAGAGTTGTTTGAGAATAACCTTTCTTGAATATTGCTTTCATTCGTGCTTTAGAAATCAGAAGCACGTCATTAACAATACTCGACTTTGTCTGAGCTATGAGAATAAAATAATGCAGAATCACGAAAACTGTTTTAAAGGTAGCAAGTTTGTCCAGAATGCACAGCCCTTTTCAATGTGAGTTTGCTGCTCCCGTCCAGAAGTGGAATCTATCCTCACCTCCTGGGGTGTGGGTTGGTCTTGTGACTTACTTTGACTCATTGGAAAAGGTGCAGGTGATGTTGTACAAGTTTTAGAATTAAGGCCTGAAGAGGTCCAGCAACCCCACTCCTGGGCATATACCCAGACAGAGATAAAACATACATGCACCTCTATGCTCATAGCAGCACTATTTACTATAGCCAAGACATGGAAACAACCTAAGTGTCCATGAGTAGATAAGGTGTTATATATATATTTATCACACATATGATGGAATATTACTCAGCCATCAAAAAGAATGAAATAATGCCATTTGCAGCAACATGGATGGACCTAGAGATTATCATACTAACCAAAGTAAGTCAGAAAGAGAAAGACAAATTCTATATGATATCACTTATATGTGTCATCTGAAATATAACACAAATGAACATACCAGCAACGCTGAAACAGATTCACAGGAGTACAGAACAGACTTATGGTTGCCAAGGGGGCGGGGGAATGGGGGAAGGAAAGAATGAGATTTCAGGATTAGCAGAAGCAAACTATTGTATTGATATATAGGATGGATAAATAACAAGGTCCTACTGTACAGCAAAGGGAACTATATTTAATATCCTATGACAAACCATAATGAAAAAGAATATGTATACATGTGTGGCTGAGTCACTGCTGTATAGAAGAAATTAACATAACATTGTAAATCAATTATACTTCAATAAATTTAAAAAAAAAAGAGGCCTAGGGACTTCCCTGGTGGTCCAGTGGCTAAGACTCCACACTCCCAATGCAGGGGTCCTGGGTTCCATCCTTATTCAGGGAACTAGATCCCATATACTGTAACTAAGACTCGGGGCAACCAAATAAATAAATATTAAAAGAAGGCCTGGAGACACTTTGCACCTTCCATCTTTGTTCTCTTGGAATACTGTGCCACAATGAAGGCGGGGATGAAAGACTGTGAGGAGAGAGCAAAGCCTAGCTGTATCAGCTGTTCCCACTGACCCTAGCTCCCAGTACCTCCACCAGCTGAACAGCACTATGTGAAAGAACACAGACAAAATTAGTAGAGGAAACACACAGCCAACAGAATCATGAAAAACAGTAAATTTTCTTGTTTTAAGCCACTAAGCTTTGGGGTGGTTGGTTACGTGGCAATAGATAACCACACTTGTCTTGTTAGCTGCAATTATTACAATCATATAAAGTTGAGAGGGAATTTGTTGATATAGCAAGTGTCCAAATTGTGATTGAATTAAAGAGCTCTCCATATTTTTAAGAGCCTGAATTCGAACATGTGAAGCCACCATAAGCTCAAGGATACTATCTGTGATTGTTATCATGATAATTAATTTTCATCTCCTAGGTTGGGCAGATTTATGGAAGTCACATTATTTAAGGAAGTCACATTATATCTTCTGCACAGCAACTCAGTGAAGCAAATAGGATGGTTATGGTTATTATCTACATTTTAAAGATGAATAAATAGGCTCAGAAAAGTGACAGAAGTGTTGAGACCAACATGTGGCTTGAGAAGGGATATCCCAGGGGAAATGTCAATGACCACATTTTTCTAAGTTGGAAAATGAAAGGATTGGATTAGAGGATTTCTCAAGTTCCTTTAGTTATGTCAGAAGTCTCAGACTGGGTCACATTAATCAGAGCAAGTGGAGAGAAGAAGGAATTTGGGACCATCAGGAATAGAAGCCGAGAGACCCCAGCCTGCATGAGGATTTGATGGAAAGCCATTCATTCACTTCATTAATTCAACAATGATTTGCTGCATGTTTTTTACATGCCCCAAACTGGTCTAGGCATTGGAGAGGTAGTGGTGAATAAATCCCACAAAATCTCTGCTTCCTTGGGAATCACTGGTAGAGGACTTATGACAAGGAAACAAAAACACCGATTTCAAAAAGAGATAAGTGCTTTGAAAAAAGTAAACCAGTAACCTAATAAAGAGTGATGGCGGTGGGTGTGGAGGGCACCTTGGCTTAGGTGGTCAGGGAAGTCCTCTCTTGAGATGACATCTGACTGCCATGGGTTCAAGTCCTGGTGCTGCTCCTTATTAGCTATGTGACATCAGACAACCAAGTGACCTCTCTGAGCCCCAGTTTTCTTTTCTGTTGGGGCTAATCATAGAAATTTGTTGTGTAGAATCAAGGAAGTAATGCATGTAAATTGTCTGGTACAGATAAGTCACTCAACAAATACTAACTTCCTTTAACTCTTCTTTCTTCCAATCAGGGTGACAAGCTCAGACATGGCTGTGGTGTTCTTCAGAAGGGACTCTATTGCAACTGGATAGGATAATTCTTCATTGTGCAGGACTGCACATGTGCAGACCTGGCTTATATCACCTAAATGCCAATAGAATTTCCTAGTCATTTTGACATCTAAAACCACTCTGTATCTGTTAGTTTTTGCTGAGTTAACAAATCATTTAAAACTAAGTGGCAAATAAATAAATAAATAAAACTAAGTGGCTTAAAGCACACGCAAAAAATTGTTTCTCAGGGTTCACTGGGTTGGGGTGTGGGACTTCTACTTTGAGTTGAATTGACTGTGGATGAATGGTCTAGAATGGCTTTCCTCACATATCTGGACCTGGAATGTCTGGGTCTCTCTGCATGGGGTCTCTCATCTAGGAGGCTAACCTAGGCTTCTTTACAAGGTGGATGCAGTGTTCCCAGCAACAAGGGAAGGCAAGTCCCCAAGACATAAACATTTTTCAAGTCTCTGCTTACATTACCCGTGCTAATATCTTGTTGGCCAAAGCAAGTCTTACGGTCACACTCAAAGAGTGGACTCCGACTCTTGATGGGCTGGGAGCTACAAAGTCACCTAACGAAGAAACATATACGCACAATGAGAAAAATCTGTGGCCATTTTTTTTTTACAGTTTATTAAAGTCCATGCCCTGGTTACAAATTATTCATTTCCTCCCACCTGTGAAATACACTTTTACACAATCCCAGGCCCTCGAAACTCTCATGCCAATTGTGTCAGACATGAAGCAGTGAACTTTCGATCTTCAGATATCAATGTGGCTAAGGCTCTTTGGGTATGAATTTTTTTTTTTGTTTAAAAAATTGTGATAAAATATACATTACTTAAAATTTACCATTTAATCATTTTTTAAACTGAGGTATAGTTGATTTGCAGCATTATATAAGTTTCAGGTTTCACATAGTGTTTCCTATTTTTTAAAGGTTATACTCCATTTATAGTTACTATAAAACGCTGGCTATATTCCTTGTGCTGTACATTACATCCTTGTATCTTACTTATTTTTAACCCCTTATCTGTATATTGCCCCTCCCCATTCCATTTCCCCACTAGTACCATTTAACCACTAAAATTTATTTATTTGGCAGCTGTTTGTCTCAGTTGTGACATTCTGGATCTTTTATTTGAGCACTGAGAAACTTTATTTGCAGCATGTGGGGTCGAGCTCCTTGACCAGGAATCAATGGTGCTGCCTGCCTTGAAAACACCAAGTCTTAGTTACTGGATTACCGGGGAAGTCTCCCATTTAACCATTTTTAAGTGTATAGTTCACTGTATTAAGTACACTCACATTGTTATACAGCTGCCACTACCCTCCATCTCCAGATCCTTTCTCATCTTGCAAAATTAAAACTCTGTATATATTTTTAAAAATTAAACAAAAAATTTTTGGTCATGCTTTGAGGCATCTGGGACCGACCATGGATCGAACTTACACCCCCTACACTGGAATCTTGGAGTCTTAACCAGTGGACTACCAGGGAAGTCCCAGACTCTGTACATAGTAAACAGCTCCCTATTCCTCCCCTCCACAAGCCCCTGACAATCACCATTCTACCTTCTGTCTCTATGTGTTTGACTACTATAAGTACCTCATATGTGTGGAATCATACAGTATTTGCCTTAGCTTATTTTTACTTAGCATATTACCTACAAGTTTCATCCATGATGAAGCATGTATCAGAAGTTTCTTCCTTTTTAAGGCCAAATAATACTCCTTTGTATGTATAGACCACATTTTGTTTATTCAGCTGTGGACATTTCAATCACTGTTTCATAGCAATTCTGAAATACGTCTGGGTTTCACAGGTAGCCAAATCCACCTGCTCTGGGACAGGCAATGTTCCTTGATCAGCACCTGGTTCTGCTCTGTGGAGTGGCTTCTTTGTCCATTGCTTTTTTTTAGGCTGCTAGTTCCACCCTTGGAAATCTTGACTTTATTTTCTGAGATATTTTATTTTCCATAAAAATTGGCCTCTGAACAGTTTTCTCATCTTACTTCTGGCCCATAGAACTTGGGAGACAAAGGTCTACTTGGATGATCTCAGTCTTTTTTTGGTTTGAGTTGATACAAGTCTCTTAAAAAACTTTATGGGCTTTCTATGCATCAGATTTATAGCCTACTCCATTAGATAAAATTATATCTACAATTCTGAGACAGGCCCACCCTTTAGACTTCTTCATAGCTATTTTAATAGCCTATCTTACTTACTTACTTTGCGACCATGTCCTTAAGATTTCACTATATATTACAACTATTTTTAAGTAGATAAATTAAGATTTTTAGCTGGAGTTTCAATATCAAATTCTCAAAAATTAATACAATGAGTATACAGAAAAGTAGAAGGATACAGCAGACCTGAAGAGCAATGTGAACCAATTCAACATAATTAAGATTTACACTGTTTTCATACAACAGTAGGATACAAATTCTATTCAAGTCTCTATATACTGTAAACTAGGAGATACTGAACATGTCCAGGGACATAAACAAGGCACAAAAATTTCACAGTATGAAAGGTACTGAAATCATACAGTCCGTTCTCTTATCACTGTGGAATGATATTAGAAATCAATATCAAAAGATATTTGAAAACAACCCCAATTTTTTAACATGCAAAAATTAGCCTTATTTCTATGAATTTACAATGAACAATCAGAAAGGAAATTTTAAAAAATGAGTCCATTTAAGATAGCACCAAACAAAAAGAATCTAAAAGAGAGTGGGTGGAGAAGGAAATGGCAACCCACTCCAGTGTCCTTGCCTGGGGAATCCCAGGGACGAGGGAGCCTCATGGGCTGCCGTCTATGGGGTCGCACAGAGTTGGACACGACTGAAGCGACTTAGCAGCAGCAGCAGCAGCATGGAATTTAGAAAGATGGTAATGATGACCCTATATGTGAGACAGCAGAAGAGACACAGAGATAAAGAACAGACTTTTGGATTCTGTGGAGAAGGCGAGGGTGGGATGATTTGAGAGAATAGCACTGAAACATGTATATTATCATATGTGAAATAGATCACCAGCCCAGGTTCAATTCATGAGACAGGGAGCTCAGCTCTTGTTCACCGGGATGACCCTGAGGGATGGGATGGGAGGGAGGTGGGGAGTGGGGTTCAGGATG
This sequence comes from Neotragus pygmaeus, assembly GCA_006410875.1. Lineage (NCBI taxonomy): Eukaryota > Metazoa > Chordata > Mammalia > Artiodactyla > Bovidae > Neotragus > Neotragus pygmaeus. Next base: position 318,594 of record SJYV01028462.1, on the reverse strand, counting down.
GGGAACACATGTACATACATTGCTAATTCATGTCAATGTATGGCAAAAATACGCTACAATATTGCAAAGTAATTACTCCCCAATTAAAATAAAATAATTTAATTAAAAATAAAAAAATAAAAGAGTGGGATATGTGTCTTTTTATTACTGATTCACTTTGCTATACAGCAGAAATAACACAACATTGTAAATCAACTATACTCCAATAAAAGTTAATTTAAAAATAAATAAAATAGAATCAAACAGAACAAAATGTTGTTGTTGTTGTTCAGTTGTTGTGTCTGACTCTTTGTAACCCCATGGACTGCAGCACGCCAGGCTTCCCTGTGTATCACCAACTCCTGGAGCTTTCTCAAACTCATGTCCATCGAGTTGGTGATGCCAGCCAACCATCTCATCCTCTGTTGTCCCCTTCTCCTCCTGCCTTCAATCTTTCCCAGCATCAAGGTCTTTTCTAATGAGCCAGTATTTTGCATCACATGGCCAAAGTATTAGAGCTTCAGCATCAGTCCTTCCAATGAATATTCAGGGTTGATTTCCTTTAAGATTGACTGGCTTGATCTTCTTGCTGTGCAAGGAACTCTCAAGAGTCTTCTCCAGCACCACATTTTGAAAGGATCAGTTCTTTGGTGCTCAGCCTTCTTTATGGCCCAGCTTTCACATTGGTACATGACTACTGGAAAAACCATAGCTTTGACTATACGAACGTTTGATGTCTTTGCTTTTTAACATACTGTCTAGGTTTGTCATGGCTTTCTTAGGAATAAACTCAGCCAAGGAGGCAAATCACTTGTAACTGAAAACTAAAAACTATGACTGAAAGAAATAAAGAAAAAAAATGTAACCCACATATTTTCAACTGCACACATTCTTTCTTTCTGTAGACCCTAGGATGGTTTCTTCTTTTGAGATTTCTTTTGTTCTGCCTATCCTTTAAATGTTCATGTTAGAGTTATATGCAGGCTGTCTTCTTCTTTGTTTTTCTTTAGGCCACACTGCGCAACATGGGGGATCTTAGCTCCCCTATTAGGGACCAAATCTGTGCCCGTGCACTGAGATCACAGAGTCTTAACCACTGGACTGGCAGGGAAGTCCCTGCAGGTATTTTCTAGTCAGTGGTGTGCTGGAGGTGGCACACAGCAATTCTCTAGAACTAACTAGAGAGGGCATTTCTTCACAACTCCATGTTCAGTGATGACAAATCAGTAGTCTGAAATTGACTGTAGTACTTACACCACAGACATCAGCAAATGCTACAAATCAGGCTTCTTTCACTGGAGAGCTGATTGTTGAACTCTTAACAGTACATCACTTTTTATTCTGGCTCTCCCCACCCTCAACTCAATAATCTACAGTTATGGTTTCAAGCACCATCTCTATATGGGGGACTATCTTTCATCTCCTGTTAAGATCTGTCTTTAGGGCCAGCTTTTCAATTGCCTTCTGGCTTTCCTTGGCTGTTCCACAAGCATATCGTATCTCCCCTTAAAATAGCTCTTTTTGTTTTGTTTTTAAATTGTCTGTCTCAGTGAAAGGCACCATTCTTGCCTTTTTTCTCACCCCTTAACTCCCTGTTCCTATTCAAACAATCATCAAATATGTTCAGTTACTACTCCGTCTAAAATCCATCTGCTCTTCTTCATACCCGTTGCAATAACCCTGGATCAGAGTTTCTCTTCTAGAACACTGCAATGACTTCTTAACTGACTTTCCTGCTTTTGGTCTTACTTTCTCACAGTTGGCTTCCTGCACTGCAGCCAACAGAAGCTCTCAGAAGCTCATATATGGTCATGTGGCTCTCTTGTTTAAAACATTTTAAAGATGTTCCATCACTCTCAGGATAAAAGTCCACTTTCATTTACATGGGGCACAGACGCTATGATAATGCCTTACTTACTTTTCAGCCTCATGGCTTATCACAGCTTTCTCTGATGTTTTTTATTCTAGCCATTTTACACCAAGATTTTTCACCCGTGGGGTTTTTCATGAGCATCTGAAATGCTCTGTCTCTCCCTTCTCACCTTCTTTTTAAATATTTTATTTATTTTTAAATGAAGGATAATTTCTTTACAATATTGTGTTGATTTCTGCCATACATCACATGAGTCAGCCATAGGTATACATATTGCCTTTCCCTCTTGAACTTCCCTCCCACCTCCCACCCCAATCCACCCCTCTAGGTTGTCACAGAGCCCTGGTTTGAGTTCCCTGAGTCATACAGCAAATTTCCACTGGCTATCTATTTTATATATGGTAGTGTATGTTTCCATGCTCCCTTCTCATCTTCTCCATCCACATCCCTCCTCCTTCTTTCTTTTTTAATTTATTTGGCTGTGCTTGGTATTAGTTGTGGCACACTGTACCTTAGATCTTCATTTGGCATTCGGGATCTTTAGCTGAGGCATGCAGCCTCAGTTGCAGCCTGCAACTGAGGTCAGGGATTTAGTCCCCTGACCAGGAATTGAACCCTGGGCCCCCTGCATGGGGAGCTCAGATTCTTAACCACTGGACCACCAGGAAAGTCCTCCACCTCCCTTATCCTTTACTTAGAAATCACTTCTACTGTGTAGTAGAGACAATGCTATGTGGCCACCAAGTCAATTCATTTTCTTTCTGGAGCCTAGGAAACCCATGTGACCTATTTCTCTTGCTAGGTGGGGCCATGTGGCCAGTCCTGGCTGGTGGAATGTAAATGAAAGTTATGTGTGTTACTTGCTGGCCCACAGTGTTGAGAATCTGATGTCCCTTCCCTTACACACCACCAGCCCCACCACCACCTGTGCCCTATATGCCAGGTGGGTGATGCTGGAGTGGACTTGAATCGTGTGGGCACAATGTGGAAGCCGTCCCTGGGACACCTTTGGTGAAGAACATTGGGAAGTCTGTCTGAGCTGAATAAAACAGAAATACTGACTGTGTTAAAACACTGACATTTAGAGGCTGTTTGTCATATCACCTGGTAATAATTGTCCTAATTAATGCAGTTTGGGAATTTATTCCTATATCCCCTTTGAGGCTTGATTGAGTACTCCTCTATCTGTCCTCATAGCCCTCTGTACTTACTGTGAATATATAACTTCTCTCTATGTAACACAAATGCCCATTTTCTCATTTCTTTCTGCAACTTAAGCTCTTTGAGGGCAGGGATTGTATCTTGCTCATGGCTGCCCAGCATCTGGCACAACTGTAACTGACTTGTTAGCATGCAACATTAATACAGACACCTTATTTCATCCTTTCTATTAATCAACTGAAGCCCTGCATTTTAATGATGTCCAGAATCTCTACTTTGAAGTCCTCCCTCTGCCAATCATCTTGGCTAGGAGGGGTTTATTCAGTCCAAAGGGATAAGTTCTGTTTTCTTTAAAAATTTTTTAAATTTATTTACTAAGTCTTAGTTGCACTACATGAGATCTTTATCGTGGCATGCAGGACCTTTCAATTGCAGTGTAGGTTCAGTTGCCCTGAGGCGTGTGGGATCTCGTTCCTTGATCAGGGATTGAACCCACATTATTTGCATTGAAAGCAGATTCTTAACCACTGGACTAGCAGGAAAGTCCCAATGATTCTGTTTTCAAATGTCAGGCAGAGAAAGAGCTAGAGAATTAAATCAATTCATCAGTAGGCTCTGGGTTAAGGCTGCTGCTCCTTTAATCACTGGTCTGTGACCTTACTGCACAAGAACGGTTTAGTCCAGATCTAGCCCTCATGGCTGGAAGAATGCCCCTGCTAGTTCAGATCTCTGTGGAGGGCCACCTGTGGGCTCCCAGGGACCAGTTCTTCTGGTTCACATTCATGCCAGTCATTATTCCCGAGGCAGAACCATGGGGACAAGGCAGCTGGATCCAGAGAGGTACAAAGTATGTGGGTCCATACTCAAGTTCACATTCAGTGGGAACTCTTCCTCTTGTGGCCTTCTAGGTGCTGGTATGGGACCAGGGTCACCTGTGCAGAATTCTCCATCATGATGAGCTCCCTTCTGAAGCCGCTGACGGTCTTCGGTCCTGCTAGTTCTCATACCTTCAGAGTGGTTGGTTGCAAGGACACCAACTCACACGGAAGGGTCAGGGCTGGATCAATTTCTTCCCAGCATGAATCTCGGTCCCCATGCACAGTGATCACCTCTGTATACCAAGCTTTTCCAGGCCAGAAAAAGTCCTTTTACCTTTTCCCCCAGAGCATCAGGTGCCTGCTTTTTGTATATTTTGTTCATTGTATTTTTATATAACTAATAAAGGCTACTAAGGGATTTTTCCTGAGCAAAAAGCAAGTACTTTGTAAAGTGATTTTCCTTCTTCAATTAAACCAGCAATTCTCAAACTTTTCCATCTCCAGAACACTTTTTACTCTTAAAAATTATTATTATTAAAAAATATATTTATTTATTTAGGCTGCTTTGGTTCATCTTTGTGATGTGTAGGCTTTCTCTAGCAGGGAAGTCCCTGACCAGGGACTGAACCCATGTGCCCTGCACTGGGAGGTGGATTCTTAGCCACTGGACCACCAGGGAAGTCTCACTCTTAAAAATTAATAAAATTTCATTTTGGAGTTCTGTCTATCTATATTTACTATGTTAGAAAGAAAATAAAATAGAGAAACTTAAAAAATATATATTCATTAATTCATCAAAAATAACAGTATTAAACCCTAAGCATGTTAATGTAAATAAAGTATATTTTATGAAAATAGGTTTATTTCCCAAAATAAAAATAATTTAGTGAGAATAGTCATGTTGTTAACTCTTTTTACTATTCAGTGTAATAGAGGGAACTAGATTCTCATATTTGCTTGGGATTTCAATCTGTTGCAATATATCGTTTTGGTTGAAGTACTTGAAATATGGATGAGTGTTTTAATAGCTTTTTTAGGTGACCATAGCATTATTCTTTATGTAGTTTCTTAAAATTTAGTTGCAGTATAGAATCTGAAATCATATCAAACCCATTGAGCTACTTTTCACTTTGAATGGATCTTTTACCTACACATAATTTTGTCACGTTGTGCACTGGTCACGTGGAAAAATATTGATCTACTCAGTTGTGCAGATCTTCCAAATGCAGACACACCTCCTTAAACAATATTAAAAGAACTGTACTGTTACTGTCACTATTGGTTTCAACAGAAAACCCTTAAGCTTTGGGAAACTGTTAAGCTCAGAGTAACTGCTACAAGTTTTCCAAAATTCTCATTTTCACTTAAAAGCTCAAATTTTATCACTGGGAACCAGCACTGTCAGTTGTTTTCCTTGAAATGACAGGCTCACTTCATTTATATTTGAGGAAATGTGCCAAATACTCAAGTCAAAATAATCATAGTGTGTCTGTCAGTTCTTTCAAGTAAAAATAATCTTCCATGAAAAAAACGTTAGTTCAACCCAGACCTCATACAATCTTGCAAGTGTTTTCTCTTGGGACATCCATCCTACTTGGGTATGAAGCAGAAGTGTTTTAGTTTCATTTCATCACATAGAATATTAAAAAGATGTATAAATAGGATTGATATTTGATATAACTAAATGATGCCAACTAAAAGCAGCTTTGTTTTTATCCATTGTCTTTTTTTTTTCCCCCTGTGAATGCATAATAATAAAGAAAACAGGGAATTCCCTTTCTCTGGTGGTCCAGTGGTTAGGACTTGTTTTTCACTGCTGTGGACCTAGGTTCAATCCCTGGTCTGGGAACTAAGATCCTGCAAGCCATGAGGCAAAGCAAAAAAAAAAAAAAAAAAAAAAAGAAAAAGAAGAAGAAAAGAAAA
>SJYV01028462.1:246502-312769 GCA_006410875.1 Neotragus pygmaeus | reverse complement strand
GAAAAAAAAAAAAAAAAAAAAAAAGAAGAAGAAGAAAAGAAAAGGAAAAAAAAGAACACAATGACTACCAGTATAGCTACCTGGCCCACTTCTTTGCTTTTGTACCATCAGTGTAAATATCAGTAGTGGAAAAAAGGCAAATGACATTTTGGTAATATCATAAAAACAGTTTTGACCTTGCAGATCCCCTGAGAGGACTGTGGGGTTGCCCCAAGATTTTCAGATTTAAGAACTATTGAGTTATTTTCCTGCTCCTTTCTTCTAATTAAAACAAAAAAAACTTCATTGAGGTATAATTGACATACAATAAACTGCACATATGCTGTTGGCTTCTTTACCCAGGAAAAGCCTTGAGTTCTACTTTATCAGGCATACAGCATATGGTACACTTATTCTAGTTTACCATGTATTCCCTGCCTCAGACTTGGAGCTAGCTACTTCTCCAAGGAGACTTGTTCCCATTTAGTTAGGGATGATATTTAGAATGCAAAATCTGGGTAATAGGCATGCTCATTGCTGCTGGATTAAGATTGCATCTAGGGACTTCTCTGGTGGTTCACCAGTTAAGAGTCCACCTTGCAATGCAGGGGACTCGGGTTTGGTCTCTGGTCGGGGAACTAAGATCCCACATGCTGTGGAGCAACTAAGACCTGACAGACAAATAAATAACTAAAGTGAAAGTGCTAGTTGCTCAGTCGTGTTCAATTCTTTGTGACCCCATGGACTGTAGCCTGCCAGGCTCCTCTGTCTATGGGATTCTTCAGGCAAGAATACTGGAGTAAGTAACCATTCCCTTCTCTAGGGGATCTTCCCAACCCAAGGACTGAACCTGGGTCTCCTGCACTGCAGGTAAATTCTTTTCTGTCTGAGCCACACATATTAAAAAAAAAAAAAGATCTAGGTCCTTTGAGTGGTTAGAACTAAGAGAAAGAGAGAGAGTGTAGGGGAGGAAAAAAATCTTTCCTGCTGCTCTCTGTGTCTTGGCTGAGATTCCTGTAATAAAAGACAGATTAAAAAGAGAAATACGTAATAAGTATTTGTTAATACATATACTTCAGTATTGTACATGGGAAATACCCAGGGAAAAATGAATAACTCTTAGAAGTAGCTTAGAACTCCAGCTTAAATACCATCTTCAGTTGAACATGAAATAAAGGTATGAGGAAGACCAGTCACGATGTGGCTATGAGGGAAAGCATGGTAAACAAGAGTACAGTTTGTTATGCAGATTTAGGTAGGTGCCTTCCTCATTGATAAGGGTCTAAAGTTGACAGGATAAACGTTTGTCCTTGATAGAGAGAGAAGGGTCCCTTTCGTAAGTTTGTGTCCTGTCTTATAGGGAGGGTAGGGAGCTTTTCTTGTATCTATTTCATCTTAATTGCTTTCAGCTCAAAATAATGCTCATGTTAAAGAAGCATATTTGGGGGTGGCATATTCTGCTACTCTTCAACAGATAGACTTAAAAATCAAGTTCATGTTAGCATTTCAAATATAAGTTCAGGATATTTCTTTCTTCTTTTTTTTTCATGTTCCAATCTTTTTTCTTTCATGCTGAAAATCTTGGTACCAAATAACAGTAATATAACTGTTTATTTTCTTGATCTTATAAGGTACCTGAACAGGCTTTGCTTTTTTGGCCTTTACTTTTATTTATACATAAAATACTTTTTTATATTGTAGTATAGTTGATTTACAATGTTGTGTTAGTTTCAGGTATACAGCAAAGATATTCAGTTATACATATACATATACCTATTCTTTTTCAGATTCTTTTCCCATTTACATAATTACCTAAAAAGAATCTGAAGAGTAGATATACGATTGTGTACAAACACTGAGTAGAGTTCCTTGTGCTATACAGTAGGTCCTCGTTGATTATTTTATATATAGTAGTTATATGCTCTATATGTTTATATATATGTTATATATATATACAGTTAATCTGAAACTCTTAATTTATCCCTCCCCTTCTCATATATATATATTTGAATTGAAGTATAGTTGACCTATCCTGGACAAGGGAACGACTACCCACTCCAGTATTCTGGCCTGGAGAATTCCATGGACTCAGGAGCCTGGGAGGCTACAGTCCATGTGGTTGCAAAAAGTTGGACATGACTGAGTGACTTTCACACAGCTGATCTCTGTGTTAGAGAAAATGTGTTGGAGATGTGAGCATAAAGGAGAAAGTCCAAAAGTTGTCATTTTTTTGAGGGGTGGGGGCTGCACCTCACAGCTTGTGGGATCTTATTTCTCAAACAGCAACTGAACCCTGGTCCTCAACAGTTAAATCACCAAGTCCTAATTATCTGTGGTTCAGTGAATGAACCACAAGGGAATTCTATCAATTAGTCCTTTTCAAGAACAGGTAAGGGAATTTGCTAGGTGGTATAGTAGGATTGTCTGGCAGTGTTAATTCTGTACCTGGGATCTGTGGTCATAAATTTAATGTGGCAAAAATCTGAACAGTTGTGTGATTTCCTGCAATCACACAAGCTGCTTACATGCAGTCATGGGATATATGCGTAGGAGTCTAGCAAGGGTTGGGGCTTTCCAGGCAAATATAAAGAAGAGAGGGGCAAGGGGATTAAGGGTATTTTCAGGGGAGTAGGGCTGAATCATGGAATCTAAGATAAATAAAGAGGGAAGTGAGAACACGAGGTCAGTGATGGAAATGAAAGAACAGGCCAATGGATTAAGATTCTCATGAGGTCAAAAATAACTACAGCAACATGCGGAATCTAAAAAGAAATGATACAAATGAACTTATTTGCAAAAGTAAGAATTACAGAAACAGATTCACAGACTTAGAGAATGAACTTAATGATTACCAGAGGGGAAGGGTAGGGGAAAGAGATAGGGAGTTTGGAGAGGATGTGTACACACTGCTATATTTAAAATGGATAACCAACAAGGACCTACTGCATAGCACATGGGATTCTGCTTAATAGTATGTAACAAGCTAAATGGGACAAGAATGTGAAAAAGAATAGATAAACACACATATATAATTGAATCACTTTGCTGAACACCTGAAACTATCACAACATTAATCATCTGTACTCCAATATAAAATGCTTTAAAGAATAGCTAGAGCAAGGGATTGAGAGTCTAAGTTTGAAGGATAAGAATAAGAAGGAGAGGTCAAAGGGTGGGATGCTTTGAAAATATGATTTTGTGGAAAATGTGACGCAGGATAACATATGAGAATTCAGCAGAAGGACGACACTGAAACAAGAGATGAGAAAAAATACGTCTCTCTCAAAAATCTCCAGAGACACTGGAGGCATGATCCTAGATGTCCGACCACATATGGGATTGTGTTTGAGTTATTCGAATTTAAATATTTTGGTCCGGGGTAAACCTTGCAGGCTGGAGGACTGGGAGACACCTAGGTGACTGCCTTCTTGGTTACGTTTTAGGGTCCTGTCTAGAGCAGTACTAGGTTCAGGCTCTGGAGCTAAGCTGGGAGCACACCTTTGCCGGGACCACCACAGCTAACCGCTGGTGGTAAATTAACTGGCACAGGATATTTTGATTCTTGACAAGACTTCCAAGTCAGAAAACTTATTGAAACTACTTGAGATGGTAGCTCGCAAAGGGAAGTTTCAGGGGGGAAAGAATATTGTATATGCAGGAGTGCGTGCGTTTCATAGAGGGATCAAGATTAAGAAATTCCAGAAATAGTTACTGAGAGAGGATCCTAGAATAGTGCGTGGATCTATAGCCACAAAATTCCCGAAAGGGGAAAGATCCTTGGCAGGTGTGCTCTGATTGGCCCAATGTTTTTCTTCTTCTTTTTAAAAAAATACATTTATTTATTTGGCAGTGCTGGATCTTAGTGGCAGCATGTAGGATCTAGTTCCCTGACCAGGGTGGGAACCCGGGCTCCCAGAATTGGGAGCACGGAGTCTTAGTCATTGGCCCACCAGGGAAGTCCCTGATCCAATGTTCTTATCCTGCTGCCTTTGCTGAGAGTGGACGGACCCCTTACAGGCTGGGCTCTTCTGTAGGGCAGGCAGCCAGACAAGCAGTAGAGGTCATATGCTGCCAGAAACTGGGGATATTGGATCAGGACAAGAATTGAGGATTTCGATTTGTGACTTGGCCACTCCTCAGAGAAGCTCAGGGGTGGCAGGTCTCTGGGAAAGGGCAGTGAAGGACAAGGACAGGATGCTGGTCGAGGCCACGTGTCTTTTCGGAGCTTTGGATGAGTTGGTGGCTGTGACTGCTGGTACCACCTAGAGGGAGGCTGTTGGGATTCATACATCACAATTTCTGATTGTGCACTAATGGGAAGTAGAAAAGACCTCTGCATTTGTCTTACGACTAAAGAGTTTTGCAGAGAGCTCTGAGACTGGGACAGGGAGCTTTAAAGGAAAAATAACCAAAAAAAAACAGGCCGTATTTGAGCCAGTGACTGCTGCTACTGTTAACAGTGATGTGCAGCATGTATAGAAGGCAGGAGTCAGAAATGAGCCCAAGAAGCCAACGAAATCAAGCTTCCAGAAGAGGAAGTGACCACGAGAGACGTTAACCCCTGTTTCCTTCCAAGAATTCTTGCAGTTATTGGGAAGGACATTAGATTTCCCCCTGTATACAGGAAGGTACAGTGACACATTTTTATAATAGTATTTTCTAAATCTCATTTGTAAATTTTTTTTAGCTTTAAAAACTCTTATATAATTGCTATTTTTTTAAATTAGTTAATTAATTTGGCTGTGCCCAGTCTTAGTTGTGGCACTTGAGATCTTCAGTTGCAGCATGTGGGATCTAGTTCCCTGAGCTGGGATCGAATCTGGGTCTCCTGAATTGTTAGCATGGAGTGTTAGCCACTAGACCACCAACAAAGTCTTTTTTTGAACAGATATCATATACACATGGTATAAAATTCAAAAACAGGTATACAGTGAAAAGTAAGCATTCTTCTCAGTTTTCCTAGCTATTCAGGCCTTCATTGTCATCAATATTTCGACTATCTTTTAAGAGATATCTCAAGCATTTTTAAAATGTGAATTTATACCTTATTTTTTTTCTCACGCAAATGGTAGCTTACTTTACACAATCTTTTGCACATCTTTTTTTCACTTAATAATATGTTTTGGGTATATCTTTTAATATCTCCACAGAGAATTTTGTTTTTTAAAATTTGGCTTAAGTAGCATCACTTTTGCAGAAGGCAATGGCAATCCACTCCAGTACTCTTGCCTGGAGAATCCCATGGATGGAGGATCCTGGTAGGCTGCAGTCCATGGGGTTGCGAAGAGTTGGACACAACTGAGTGAATTCGCTTTCACTTTTCACTTTCATGCATTGGAGAAGGAAATGGCAACCCACTCTAGTGTTCTTGCCTGGAGAATCCCAGGGATGGGGCAGCCTGGTGGGCTGCCGTCTATGGGGTCGCACAGAGTTGGACACAACTGAAGTGACTTAGCAGCAGCAGCATCAATTCTAATTATGATACCCTTCTTTTAGTTTTGGCTTCCCTTGTGGCTCAGCTGGTAAAGAATCCACCTGCAGTTTGGGAGACCTGGGTTCGATCCCTGGGTTGGGAAGATCCCCTGGAGAAGGGAAAGGCTACCTACTCCAGTATTCTGGCCTGGACAATTCCATGGGCTGTGTAGTCTATAGGGTCGCAAAGAGTCGGACACGAGTGAACAACTTTCACTTTAGGTTTCCCTGGTGGCTCAGATGGTAAAGCATCTGCCTACAATGTGGGAGACGCAGGTTCGATCCCTGGGGAGGAAGATCCTCTGGAGAAGGAAATGGCAACCCACTTCAGTACTCTTGCCTGGAAAATCCCATGGACGGAGGAGCCTGGTAGGCTACAGTCTATGGGGTCGCAAAGAGTCGGAGATGACTGAGCGACTTCACTTTCATTTTCTTTCTTTTACTTTGGGTGTATAGAACTTGCCTCAGTCCACAAAATTTAAGTTACTGTATTACTAAACCAGTTAGAAATGATAAATAACTGAATATGATTGTAACTGATGTTTCATACTTAGCAAAGTGAAAGTTGCTCAGTCGTGTCCAACTCTGAGACTCCAAGGACTATACAGTCCATGGAATTCTCCAGGCTAGAATACTGGAATGGGTACCCATTCCAGTGGATCTTCCCAACCCAGGTCTCCAGCATTGCAGGCAGATTCTTTACCAGCTGAGCTACCAGGGAAGCCTATTTCATACTTAAGATCTATTTAATAATAATAACTATTCTCAATAAAGAAAAGTGAGATGCAGCTATAGGTATTATGATTCTTCTGCCTCACAGGCCACTTTGATGAGACAAACTGTGAGCACTAACTGTGAATGGGAGTTAAGGAGGGCCCGGAGAGGAGAAGCACACACACTGCAACACATATTATCACAGAGAGTGTCCCCAGGCTTGGACTTTTTTTTTGAAACTTTTTGGTCGCATCTCACGGCTTGTGGGATCTGAGTTTCCCTATCAGGAATGGAACTCTTACCCCCTGTACTGAAAGGCAGAGTCTTAACCACTGGACTGTTCTTTACTACTGTTCTTAGAGAAAATGTTCATTCTGCTGCAGCTAACCAGTCATCTTCTACACCAAATACTATCCCATGCCATGGAGGTGCCATGCAATAACTCCTGGGAAGCACCTTATACCACTTAGGAGACTTTAGGTCTCTAATCTGAAAGTGCTAAAAAAAAAAAAGTAAAAATGTAGGAAAACAAAAATGTAATTATTTAATGAAGTTATTTATGTCCATGGAATGGGTTTGCTTGTCACTAAAACTTGTGCTGGTTAGAATTTGGTGTGTTTTATCTGCTGTGCTGAAATCTGCTGGTATTATCTATCAATGTAAGATTCAGAATCAATGACTAAAATATCTTTAAAAGAAAATGATACCATCACTTCTGTAACTCTTTTTAAAGGGAACAGATTTTCTAACATTTTGTTTATAAATAAAGCTATAATAAGTATTTCTATACTTATTTTCCAAATGTGCTGTAATTTTAAAATGTATTCATTAATCACCTTATTTTTATTGAGATGTAGTTAACTCATAATATTTTTAAATTAAAACAATTTCTTTTGGTGTTAAATAGGATAAATCACTAAGAGTAGAATTGCTAGGTCAAATAAGTGCATAAGTGCCAAGTCACTTCAGTTGTGTCCAACTCTGTGTGACCCCATGCACTGTAGCCTGACAGGCTCCTCTGTCAATGGGATTCTCTAGGCAAAGAATAAAGGTCAAATATGTAAGAACAAAGGTGAAATAAAGGTCAAGAATAAAGGCAAGAATAGGTCAAATAAAGGTGTGCTTAAAATCTTTTTCTTTAATTTTTAAAAGCATTTTGGCCATGCCACACAACATGTGGTATTTTAGTTCCCAGACTAGGGATTAGAACCCAAGCCCCCTGCATTGGAAGCACAGTATCAACCATTAGACCACCAGAGAAGTCCCTTGCTTAAAATCTTAACAGCCATTGCCAAGTTACTCTCTAGATTGGTTGTACCAATGTGTACTTCCACAAGCTGATTTTTTTTCTCCCATGCAGCATAGCTTTATTTAGAGGCCAAAGAACAGAGGCTAATTTTAATCTTGAAGTACAGATTGTCCCTAGGTGACTGAAAGATTTAGGGTGAGCCAGACAGCTGAATTTTGCATTACATACAACCAATCTGTCTCTTAGATATATCTTTGGGAAATTTCACACCTGTGGCTACTACTCCTGTGGGTCATACCAGGGGGGCATTGGATACCTTGCCATGCTGTTCATTAGTTTCTTTTGCTGGTTTCATATCCTCTGTCTACCCTTTAAGCTTCTTTCCTTCTTGCTTGTCTGTTTCCCTGGGTGAGCTGACTCTTTCTATGGTTTCATGCCTCACGGATGCCGTCAAGAGCTGTACCTTTCAATGCAATCTCATGGACTCTTTATTCCCCTTTGTATTCTGTTGTATGCACATTAGGAAAGTCCAGGATGCACACAAGATTAAATTTTGATGTATATGAAGAAAAGTGAAGGAATATTCTAACTTGCATGAGGATGGAGTGGTGCATAAGCTTCAAGAGAAGTCAATGACTAGGACCTCCTTGGTGGTCCAGTGGTTAAGAATCTGCCCTGCCATATTTCGGACCATTTTGATTATGAGAATGCGATGACAATGCAAAGCTAGCCTATGTATAGGCTTGAGTGCGTTAGAAGGAGGCCGCTACCCAAATCCAAGATAAATATTTTGGTGAGACATGAAAGATTAATTTTAAAATGTGTGAGAACAGTTTGAACTTTGAGTTTTAGAAATAGTCTTTCAGCTTCTTTCTTTCAATTTTACTCCTACTTTCTGTGTATACATATATAGACTGGTAGGAAAAGTAAATGTAATAATGAGATCATGATGTTTCGAGTTTCTGTTTTCTCTCTTACCTGGTATAATCCAAATTTCAGAAAAAATACTGTCTTATATCAGTTTTATTTATCATGAGAAGTCACATTCTTCAGCATGAAAACAGATAACCAGCTATGATCAAACCTGAAACTGCATTCCAATATAAAAATGTTCTTGCTCTCTTTCTGAAGAGTGTTGTCACGCTGTTCAGGTTTAAGCAAGGCAGGTTTCTTCCCATTGGATAGCTGGGGGATGTTTGAGTAAAGCAGTCCAGCTGTTTTTGTATAAAGTGATTTAAAAAAAATCCTGGTGACCTTTTTCTGCCCTCAAATAACTTTAAGAACAGTTGGACGTAAAAACCTCAAACTTTACATATTCATGGCTCTCTGAGGAATACAATCGTTGTTAGTTTGAGAAAAAGCTGAGTATTTTTCTGAGTTGGAAGGCTCTAATATTACATGTTTGCACATGCTTGGTATGTTACTCGCAGTCTGCTGATGAAAATTGATATGAGACTTTTATAGCTTATGTGTAGATGCTGGTTTTTTACTTTATTTACCATGTCATAGAACTTACAAAGGCATATGGAATTTATGCTGTAACCTTTACATTGAAGTTAAAACATTACATCTGTTCAGCAATATAAAAACAGAGATCCTACTTCGACATTGCAGAAGTCATAGAATACCTTACAATGGTGACTCCAAGAACTGATCTCAGCTAAGTTCATACCCCATCAAAGGAGGCCTGAGTGTTCTGGTGCTCCATGGGAAAGGGTTTTTTTGGAAGGCTCCATAATAGATCTTCACACACATTCCAGATATAGCCCTAAGTAAAGACTGTTGACTGCTAGTGTGGTCAGGCTTCTGACACTTGGGGTTTAAAAAGTAACTTTCATCAGAGTTCCATTTAGAACGCAGAAGGCAGTTAATTCTTCATGGCCATATACATAACCCCCTGAATGTTTGGCCGCCACCCAAAATGCAAGCCCATTGTATCATCTTCTCCTCTGGTTTGAGTTCCATATTATTTCACCTTCTCTCTTTCCTATTCATATTCCAACTGTTATACTCTGATCTCTGGAATCTTTTCCATAGAAAGCAAACCCTCCTGCAACCTAAGCCTCTTTCCTGGAGTCTTTCTCCATTTACTCACAGAGATGCTACTCCTTTACTGTATACATTGACAGCAGTGTTACTTTACTGTACTCTTCATTCCTGTAAAAAACTTCATAATGTTGGAAATAAAAATTATTCTTAACCCTCAACCAGGAGATAAACATGATTACATTATTTGTTTTTGGCTGTGCAGTGCAGCATGTGAAATCTTTAATGCTGGACCAGGAATCAAACCTGTGCTCCCTGAAGGGGAAGCATGGAGTCTTAACCACTGGACCGCCAGGGAAGTGCCATGGTTGCATTTTTGAGCATATTCTTCAGAACATGAGTAGTGATTATATTATGTGTATTTTTCCCTATGTAACAATATACTGTAAGCTTCTTTTAAAAATTGTGATGTGAATTATTTCAAATATATATAGAAAAAATATACAAAACCCAAAAAAAGAATTAGGGTTAGGGTTAGGGTTGCATATCCAGTTGCTTGTTTTATGAATTGTAAAAGACAATCTACTGGATATCTTCTGCATATCACTCCAGGTTCAATCTTTACTTTTCTGCATCCTGCAGAGAAGCCCCAGGAAGCTGGCTGGTCTGGCTGATCCACTGGCTCATTCTCTGGCTTACAACTGGTTTGCCCCATGGGAGGAACCTGTAGGAGGAGTTGGAAGGTGAGTGAGGTCAGGGCACTGTTCCCTCCACTCTTCAGTTCCATCCCTGCTGTCGTTGCTTGTTAGCTGAATCCTTTTACTGAAAGCCCTAGTTCCTGTGGGCGTCCCTGGTAAAGAATCCTACTGCAAATGCAGGAGATGCAGCAGGAGCTGAGGGTTCGATCCTTGGGTCAGGAAGATTCCCTGGAGAAGGAAATGACAACCGACTCCAGTATTCTTCCCTGGAAAATCCCAATGACAGAGGAGCCTGGTGGGCTACAGTCCACAGGGTTGCAAAAGAGCAACTAAGCAACAACAACAAACCTGGTTCCTATATGACAGCTGTCTCCACCTAGCTCCTCTTTCTAATGGTTCTGATAGTCTCTTCATGCTCTTTGCTGTGATCACCTCCAGGTTACAGTGCCATCCTTTGGTGGCTTTCTCAAATGTTGCCCACAGCTATTATGGGTTCAGTAATGTCCTTCCAAAATCCTCATGCTGAAGTCCTAACCACCAGGATCTCAGAATGTGATCTTTTTTTTGGAGATAAGGATCCTTACAGAGAGAATTAAGTTAAAACGAGGTCATCAAGGGTGGGCCCTGATCTAATATGACTGGTGTCCTTGTAGAAAGGAGAAATCTGCATGCAGAGACAGACACACAGAGAGAAAAAGACGCGAAGACAGCGGGGAGAAGAAGGCCATCACCAGGTTAAGGAGGCAGGCCTGGGACAGCCCCACCCCTGCCCACAGTCCTCAGAGGAAAGCAACCTTGGTGACGCCTTGGTTTTGGATTTCCAGCCTCCAGAATTTTGTAACAATAAAATTCTGTTGTTTAAACCATCTCACCTTTGGTGCTTTGTAACAATGGTCCTGCAAATACAGCACCTTTATAAATAGTCCCTTTGTTCACAACATTTTTAGATCAAATATTCTGTGATTCACTAGATGTGACATTGTTTTATTTTATTTTTTGGCCGTGCCTCCCAGCATACAGGGTCTCAGTTTCCCAACCAGGGATGGAAGCAAGGATGGGGCCTGGCCATGACCTACTTTCCTGTTAATGATGTATGTGTGCACAACACTCTGAACATATTTAAGGAGCCTGATTTGGAGCACTCCTCTGACATCGGCCCACATCTAGACCATTTCCACCCACAAGGAGGTGGGACGCCTCTGGAGCTTCTGTCCCTCCAGGGTGCTGTTGTTTATTGGCTACTTTGACCAAAATCACCTGTGGAATCACCTGGTAACAATACTATTTCTGTACATAAGAATATTTTTTGTGGTTGTTGCTGTTTAGTTGCTAAGTCATGTTCAACTCTTTGCAGCCCCCATGGACTGTAGCCCGCCAGGCTCTTCTGTCCATGGGATTTCTCCCAGGCAAGAATACTGGAGTGGGTTGCCATTTTCTTCTCCAGGAATATTTTAATCACCCCCAAAATTAGACCAGTAAGCAATTGTTGGCTTACTGACAACCAACACATATGTTTTGTGGAAATCTGTTTTATTATAAAGAGACAGTATGTTTGTCTTCGCATTTCACCTGAGGCCTTTTAATTTCCAAATTATTTCTTTATTTGTTCCTAATAATTCATTAGATCTATTTTTTTTTTTTTAAGAACATCACTAAGGAAGAGGAAACTTTTGATGTTCTGGACTGCTAAAAGAGGAGCAAAAACGCAAAAAGCTTTTCACTGGAAATACCTATTAACACAAATAAAACTCTTCTCTGCCAAATTAACAGTGTCGAAGGTAGTGAAATCAAGTTTCATGCTCACTTGCCTACCTTAGATAATTAGCGAAGTGGCTCTTTTGAACAGAATTAACTGAAGACGAATGAGCAGTTTAGGAAAAAAGAAATTTAACGGCCTTGGGGAAAATATAACTGGAAATTGAAAATTCAATCCACATTACATGTTGAGCTACTGAATGTGATTTGACTATATGGAAAAGTAGCCTGGTAAATCCCTCCAACCACTGTCCATCTTAAAACACGGCACTGAAAGCCATGCTCATCACTCAGGTTAGTATTTCACTGTGGCTTTCAAGATAACATGCTGTCTATTTTTAAATAACATTTAACATGTTCATCTCCCTTTGACTGAGCACTTATAGCAAAATTATTAGTGCTTATGGCTTACTGCAGACAGTATTTATGCTGTTTCCAGAAGCCACTTTTATCTGTTGGAAAAAAAAAATCCCACTGTAGGATTTCCATCCTTTTAGGCTAACGTCTGACTCTATTAGCTCCTGAAGAGAAGAACCATAAATAATCTTCCCATTTTACATTCTATGCTTTTAGCTAAAGCATTAATCACAGAGGTTTTTTTCCTTTGCCTCATGAGAAAAACCAGCCTTACAGTTTGAAAATTTGGTTTACAAAATATGGTTTTTAGGGTAGGGAAGAGTGGGGGTTGGATATAGGAAGAAGAAAGGGTCTTTGCTGGTCTTTATGAATTAAAAAAAAGAGAAAAACCTTAGGGAACAAATGGGCCTTTTTCTTTCCAGGATCAAATAATATCTCAGACAGCTCCCTAGTAATACATTTGGGGGAGGGGAGTCATATTAACTCTTTCAGGTCAGAAGGTGCTATTTATTCATCACAGTAGAATCATCCTATGGCCTGAGCAGCTGATGTAGCTCTGGAAGAGCTTAGTGTTTAAACCTGCTGCACAGTAACGTTAGAATAAGATTAAGTCTGATTAACAGTGTTTCTCTAAAATTCATATGCATACAACTTAATTATTATTATCATTGGGTTTTTTTTGTCATTGAAGTGACAGATGTTCTTGGGTATACTTGAATCATTAAATAGGCATGTCCTTTTTCTTACAGGGTGATCATGGGAGAGCAGTTTTGAACACAATTCTTGATTTCTCTCTCTTTCTTTTCCCAAAAGGCACTACGTCATCCTCAGGAGTTAGCCTGGCAGGGCTTGATGGTGCTAGTTCTGGTTCAGCCATTAATTCCCTACATCATTATGCTAGGTCTGTAACTCATTCCTGAGCCTTGAAAACTGCTTGTTTGATTTGATTTTACCTATTGACAAAATTTGCCTTTTGATTTTGTTAATGCTTCGATATGATTTCTGATATGACAGAAGGTTAGGTTAACTCAGACTTTTAAGGAAAAATTTCAACTGACTTGGATTAATAGCAGTAATAATTTACTAAATGGCACTGTTATTCATCCTTAAATATATACCTGTTCTTAAAGCCTCCAATTTCTGTAATAGCTGTAAGTGGGAATAAAATGACTAAACTACCACATACATATATTTCCTATGCTTCTCAAAATTGCTTTAACACACAGCACATTTATATTTTCTTTCTAGTTTTCATGAATCTCAAAGAACTTTATTACATTCTTTTAACTTCAGTATTTCTTTTATCTCATTCTGTTCACCATTAAGCTGCTGGTCTCTCATCACTTAAATATTTTTGTCCCCAAGAGACTCAATTGATAAATAAGCAAAGCATTCTTTCCATTAAGGAGTTATTATTTTCTTTTTGCCTGAAGTCTCAGAGCTAGACAAAAACCGGGGTCAACTTGGTTCTGGTACCAGTTCTTTTTCTTTGTTTTTGGTTTTTCACTGCACTGCAAGGCACGTGGGATCTTAGTTCCCCATCTAGTTAGTTCCTGCCCCCTGCATTGGAAGGGTGGAGTCCTAACCATGGGACTACCAGAAAAAGTCCTATTTTTTCTTTTCTGATAACATGAACTATAGGGACTTCCCAGATGGCTCAGTGGGTAAAGAATTTGCCTGCAACGCAGGAGACACGGGTTCGATTTGTGGGTCGGGAATATCTCCTGGAGGAGGGCACGGCAACCCACTCCAGCATTCTTGTCTGGGGAATCCTATGGACAGAGGAGCCTGGCAGGCTACAGTCCAGTCCATAGGGTGGCAAAGAGGCGACAGGACTGAAGCGATTGGGCACTGAGCACAGCATGACTACAGAATCCCAAATTTCCTCCTTACCTTGGCTACTTGTGTGCTTAGAACAAAAGTCTGTTCTCAATTCTTATAAACATGTTTTTCTTTTTATTTCCCACTCTTGATTCTGATTTACTTTTTTTAAAAAAGCTTTTGGTATAGATATCTTTGTCATTCTAATCATTTTAAGAATGTGGTGGGCTATAGATAAAAAGCCTTTCTAGGTGTTTTTCCTAAACCAGTAGACCAGCAAGTATTTATTGAGCACATGGAATGCTGTAAAATCTGTATCAAACAATCTGAGGAATGACTTGCTTTTCTAGTGCTTTGGTAGAAAGTTCCCTGGCATCTTGACATGACAGGGAAGGGGGTGGGAAATCCTGAACAGTTAATGTTTTTTGTCAGACTAATAGAATGAGGACTCAAAAGAAAATTTAAGGTATAGGAAATACAAAAAGTAATACTTATTAGTTGGGCTTCCCAGCTGATGTGATTGATAAAGAACCCACTTTCCAATGCAGGAGGGACAAGAGACTTGGGTTTGGTCCCTGGGTTGGAAAGACCCCCGGAGGAGGGCATGGCACTCCACTCCAGTATTATTGCCTGGAAAATCCCATGGCCAGAGGAACCTGGAAGTCTATGGTCCACAGGGTTACAAAGAGTCGGACACTACTGAAGCAACTGAGCACTCACGTATATTTATTAGNAGAAATACAAAAAGTAATACTTATTAGTTGGGCTTCCCAGCTGATGTGATTGATAAAGAACCCACTTTCCAATGCAGGAGGTACAAGAGACTTGGGTTTGGTCCCTGGGTTGGAAAGACCCCCGGAGGAGGGCATGGCACTCCACTCCAGTATTATTGCCTGGAAAATCCCATGGCCAGAGGAACCTGGAAGTCTATGGTCCACAGGGTTACAAAGAGTCGGACACTACTGAAGCAACTGAGCACTCACGTATATTTATTAGTTGTCTCAGACTGTAGATTAAGATCAATGCCCACTACTTACACAGTCCAATAGAGATGGCCCTCCATATGCCTAGGGGGATAAGGTCTGGGACTCTGGATAAACAAACTCTGTGAATTAGAAAGTCCCTTATATGAAAGGGTCTAGTACAGTTGGCCCTCTAAATTCTCAGGGTCCGTATCGCGGGATTCGACCAATTTTGCACTGATTTTGTTCTAAATTGATTTGTGGTTGATAGAATCCGCAGCTGCGGAAGCTGCGGGTAGAAGGCAGGGTTGGGCGATTGTAATGTTGCTGTTGAAAGAAGGGACTGTCAAGTTCAAATAGTCCTGTTTCCTCATTTTGTGCGGATTCTCAGTGACAGGGTTCAGGACACACTACCCTAAAAAGAAGGCACCTTGGCATATGGAATATATTAAGCTGAAGATGTTTGAGAAACAGAAGATGCAGGAAGAACTCTGTGACCTATCCCATCTCCCGCAAAGCAGGTTTTGAGACCCTCATGCAAGAGATGGCCTCCCCATATCCAGAGGAAAGGACCATCCTTATCTCCTAAGACAGAGGGACTGTGAGAGGAATTTGAAGATCAAGTCTTGCTGTCTCCCAGTTTTCCATTTTCAGCACGTATATTTTTGTCCTATCAATTTTTGTGCAAGTTCTTACTCTTCATCAAACAGAATAAAAAGGCTCAGGTTTAACCACTTCTTTGGATTTCCATTTCCTTATGAGGGCTCCTGTGTCATGTAAATCTTCAGTTCAGTTCAGTTCAGTCGCTCGGTCATGTCTGACTCTTTGCGACCCCATGAATCGCAGCACGCCNATCCACTTTCCCACTCTTAAGCAAATTCAGACGATTTGCACTCAAGTTTCCCAGAACTTTTCATCCCATCGTCCTCAGTTGATGACCACTGCTCAATACATAAAGAAAATATTGTAAAGTAAAAAAAATAAATAAAAAGAAAAAAGAAAATAAATGCCATATAATGAAGATTCTTTCATTTGCCTACCATTAAATTCTTCCAAATCACCTACATCTCTATCTCCATAATATTTCTTCTATCATGTTATGAGGAAAGCAGTGTTTCTACTCCTCTCTATCCATGTTCTGGATTCTGTCTCTTTTCGAGTACTCAAATAATTCTTTCCTACTAGTTAGTTCATTTCAATACATCAACCAATGTCACTTAATTTAAGCAACAACCACAGAAACACACCTACAAGCATAAATTGTCTGGAATCGACACTTGCCTCCAGCCAAAGCCCATTTCCCTTGGAGAAGGCAATGGCACCCCACTCCAATACTCTTGCCTGGGAAATCCTATGGATGGAGGAGCCTGGAAGGCTACAGTCCATTGGGTCGCGAAGAGTCGGACATNACACTTGCCTCCAGCCAAAGCCCATTTCCCTTGGAGAAGGCAATGGCACCCCACTCCAATACTCTTGCCTGGGAAATCCTATGGATGGAGGAGCCTGGAAGGCTACAGTCCATTGGGTCGCGAAGAGTCGGACATGACTGAGCAGCTTCCCTTTCACTTTTCACTTTCATGCATCGGAGAAGGAAATGGCAACCCACTCCAGTGTTCTTGACTGGAGAATCCCAGGGACGGGGGAGCCTGGTGGGCTGCCATCTATGGGGTCGCACAGAGTCGGACACAACTGATGCGACTTAGCAGCAGCAGCAGCAGAGCCCATTTCCCTACAGTAGTAAAATTCTTCAAAGGTGTCTACCCTGTTTGTACCTATTCCTTCATGTCACCGTTCTTCATTATGCTTAGTCTTAGTCATGCCTGACTCTTTGCAACCCCACAGTGTAGCCTGCCAGATTCCTCTGTCCATGGGGATTCTCCAGGTAAGAATACTGGTGTGGGTCACCATGCCCTCCTCAAGGGGATCTTCCCAATCCAGGAATTGAATCCCACATTGTAGGGGAATTCTTTACTCTCTGAGCCACTAGAAAAGCCCACATTCTTCACTAAATGTACTCATTTAGTGCTTTATCGGAGAAGGCAATGGCAACCCACTCCAGTACTCTTGCCTGGAAAATCCCATGGATGGAGGAGCCTGGTAGGCTGCAGTTCATGAGGTCGCTAAGAGTGGGACATGACTAAGCAGCTTCCCTTTCACTTTTCATTTTCATGCATTGGAGAAGGAAATGACAACCCACTCCAGTGTTCTTGCCTGGAGAATCCCAGGGATGGGGGAGCCTGGTGGGTTGCCATCTATGGGGTTGCACAGAGTCAGACACAACTGAAGCGACTTAGCAGCAGCAGTGCTTTATCTTCTTCTCTCCAATGAAATGGTTTTAATGAAAACACCAAAGACCTCCATTTTGCCAAAGCAAATGAAACATTTTCTGTTCTCATCTTACCCAACCATTCAGTAGAACTTGATACAATTGACTATTCTCTCTTCTTGAAAACTTATGTAGGTTTCCCAGACTCCTGAGTTATTTCACTTAATGCACAACTACTTTTTACTAGGACCTCAATCTCCTCCAAACTGGGAAAATCTTCAAGGCTTTTAACATAGTCCTAGAATGCTTTCTTTTCTCTTTCTATACTCAACCTATGTGACCTCATTCAGCTCCCCATGACTTCAAGTACCAAGTATACACTGATAACTCTCAAACTTATACTTCTTATCTGGATGGAACTCATCCCTGAGAATAAGACTCAAACTTCATTTTCTATCATCTTACCCATTTCCAATTTCACCTCTCAAAAGAGAGGTTATTTTCGCTCAAAGTATACCTCCCCCCAAAACTGAGTAAATGACATGACCTTTCAACAGCTACAAAACAAAAAAAATCTTAGATTCATCTTGGCTTATTTATTTCTCCTATACCACATGCCCAATCTAGCTATTACTCCTGTCAGATATATCACCAAAATATATCCCAAATTTGGTACCTTCTTCCCACTTCCACTTTTCCAGCCCTTCTCAAGTTTACCTTCACCTCCTGCCTGTTTAAGTTACTCCCCTGCATCAAATTGTCAATGAAATACAATTATATTTAAGATTAAATTTTTTAGCATAACCCCAAAATCTGTCTATAACTTGAGGTCTCTCTAAATACAGTTTCTCTCTCCATTTTACCCGTTCACTTCATTTTGATCACAATCACAGTCTGCCTTTTAACACCTGGAGATCGTTTCATTCTAAAGGAATATGCTCTTGCTGTTCTTTCAGTTTAGAATCGTTCTCATCAGTAAGGTCATCGAACTCAAATTTCACCTGAGCAGAGAACTTGTCTGATACCGGCCTCAGTCACTCTCTACCATATTTTTCCATTTTATTCTCTATTGGTAGCATATAACATCCCGAACTTATTTCACTTCTTGGTTTAGCATAGTCACTGCCTTCCTCTTTTGAGTGTGAACTCTCTGAAGGCAGGGGCTCAATTTTCTTAGTTTGCTATCACAAGTACCCAGATCAGTGCCTGACCTACCTGACTCAGTGATTTAACAATAATTACATGTCACAAAACCTCATACGTCTTACTCTAGAATTTTTACTTATATTTAACATGTCTTTACCTCTAGGAATATCAAAAAAATGACATGACTTATTATGCTACCCTAAAATGTGACATGGAAAGATTTCAATCACCCATGTTCAGATTATTTATACCATTTTTTCACTGTTCTGCGTATTTCCTAATTGAATACATAACAAGACATTACCAACAATACTAAAGAGTCTCCTGTTCATTCATACAGACATTCATTCCTTCAATTTAGTGTGTTCCCCGAATCCATATGCTGAAGTCCTAATCCCCAGTACCTCAGAATGTGACTATCTCTGGAGACAGGGTCATTAAAGAGGTAACTAAATTAGACTTAGGTCATTAGAGGGTCACTGATAGAATATGACCCGTGTCCTTAGAGACTGGGACATATACACACATGTGATGACATGGGGAGGAGAAAATGGCCACCTATAAGTCAAGGAGAAAGTCGTCAGAAGAGACCAACCTCTGACTTCTAGCCTCCAAACTGATGAGAAAATAAACTTGTCATTCAAGCCAGCCAGTCTATGGTACTCTGTTATGTTAGCTCTCATAAGCTAACTGACAGGTGAAAATAGCAATATGTAATACAGCATGCTGTGCTCGGTAGCATTGGAGGCTCAATTATACCTTTTGAAATTAAATAAAACAAAAATTTAAGATTCATACAATTTAGTATTTGCATATCTATTTTTATTCTTTCTAAAGGATGGTATATTCTAGTACCATTTCCCAAGTTCAGATAAATACCTTTATGGGGAAATCAAATGAATTACCTATAGTACTCCTACCAGCTAGAAAACATGGCAAGGTAATGCATCTTTTTCCTCCACTTCAAATTCTTTGTGTGAGTGTAAATGTCAAAATTTAATCTTGTTCTTTCATTTATCTTTCTGTATTTTACAGCTAACTAATGCTTAAAAGTTTTTTTTTTTTTTTTAAAGCTCACATCATAGATTTTCTCAGAGAACATCTCAAAAGCACAGCTCAAGAGTGTTCTACTCTTGAGATTTAGTCTTTACCACAGAATTCTCCAGGATTAGAGAACTACGATCTCAGGTCAGCCAAGTGACTCTGAATTATTGTAACATAACTTGAACCCTCATTAGAAAATTCCACTAAGGAAGTTCAAGCTGGTTCTGGTTGTTAAGGATTCACAAGAGTGCTGTGATAGCAAGTAATCTACACAATTTGCTCTTTTGATAAGCCAAATGCAGAACATATTTGTTGTTTTCATGTCTAAATAAATGAAACAATATTTATATATAACTGTTATCTTTTTCCAACTGCAACTCAAAATATGCCTGTTTTATATATGAAAAGTACAACTTTAAAAATTAAAATAATTTGTAGGGCCAGTATCATTTTTGTAAGATTTTGGTGTATATTCTTCTAGCCACTGCATACTAAAATCACCTCTATCCCCACTTTCTCCGTCTCTCTTATTCTTAATGAGATTTATACTGTGGACATGCTGATTTGAATATCTGAAGGACAAACCATATTCTAATATGTGAGTATGGCAATGTACTTTAACTTAACCATGACTGATAAAATTTAAGAGGTTTCCTTTTCTTTTTTGTTTTATAAATATTCCTCTATAAATCCATGTATTTTTATAAAATTTCAATTATTTCCATTTGGGATATTACTCAGTTTGGATTTTCTGAATCAAAGGGATTGTTAATTTCAAATTTTAGACATACTGTCACATTGTCCTTAGGACACTCTAATCAGTTTATTCTCCAACAAAGAGTTCATATAAATTCTAATGTGCTCATAGATTTGCTGCCACCAGATCACATGTTGAATTGCTAATGAATTTGGTTATATCATCACATTCATTGACTTTGACAGTTTCACCTATTATAGATCACCTAATCACTGCTGGTTTTTTCTATGTTGTCTTGTTTGTATTTATACTGTGGGTATATTAAACCTTTGATGCATCTGCATTGCAAATTTCTTTTACAGTATATAATTTTCTAACCTTATTTTTGTTTCTTTTTATCAAAAAGAAAAAAATGACTTTTCCATAATGAAACCTTTTAGTATTTTTCTTAATGATTCTTGCCTTTGAGTACTATGAAAATAAAATTTATTCACATTTTATTCCAGTATTTTAATAGTTAATTAAACATTTGGAATTTATTTTGATCTGTTGTGATAAGGAAATACGTTAAGTATTATCTCTACATTAATTACTAAATAATCAATTTTTCTCCATATTATAAAAATTATAGCATAAAAGGAGAACTGTCATTACTTACTTGGGCTCATTTTTCTAATAACTTTTTATTCTCATTGAATTCCTTGTCAATTTTGTCACCAATATTTCAATTACAAGTCAGAAATTGACAGGGTAAGTTTTGTATTATTATTCTCTCTTTACCATAAGTTTCCTGATGTAGTCCTTCAGAAAGGTTTATTCTCAAATAAAATTGGGAATTATCTGGTCTCCAAACTAAGGATTCCATTGTGTTGAGAGTGAAAAGTTAATGGATTCTAATAAATGCATAAAATATTTTGAGAGAAANCTTCAAGTTGCAAACTTTCAAAACTGCAAACATTCGTTCGCATGTCCAATCAGGTAAGTTAATTCACGTGTCTGGCATGCATTGTCATATGTGTGCATTCGCTACAAGGGTTGTGCTTCTGTGCATTCTACTATACAGTACTGAATCAAGTGCAGGAGTACAGTATCTCTATTTCAAGCCCAGGATGTCCAGAGCAAGTGTAAAATCAGTGGTATATAGCCTAGTTGGGTGCCTAGGCTAACTTTGTTGAACTTACGAACAAACTGGACTTAACGAACGCACTGTCGGAATGAAACTCGTTCATATGTAGGGGACTTACTGTACGTAAACTTACTGTACATAAAGTTCTGTGCAGTGAATGCTGAAATGGTATGTTATTGTTGTATAATCAGAAACATGTAAATGACACAGTACTGGCTCAGTGGTTGGGCCACCCCAGATTCGGACACATGCTTGACATCCTGGCCCTAAGCAGTGGTGTCTATTGTTCCCGTGGTGGCAGCATCAGGCAATGCTGCGGTCCCTCATGACACTCGAGGGTATGACCAGCCAGCGTCTTTCCGGGACTTCCCTCTTGAAGAGACATGAGATGCTGTGGGCTGCAGGCTAAATGATGGCATGGAACCCAATGAACACCCATCCAGTGAGGCCTCTGAGGTTGGATGTTGCTGGGAAAGATGTGGGCATGCTGCTGACATATGTTTACACTTCAACTTGCCCTGAGCATGTGTCTACACTCTGGCTTGCCCTGAGGACATGTGTCTACACTCCCACGTGCCCTGAGGACCATGCCTTAAACTGCAGATGCCGCAGCTGCCATCTTGGATCCAGCCTCCCAGACAGACAGCTTAGAGGGAGTAACGCCCTGCAGAGCAAGCTTTGATCAATGGAAATGGAAGTTGGTGGATTACACCCCCAGGATGGAACTGTCACAGCTCCACAGCAGGTTTCTGAAGACATCCTATAGGAATGACCAGTCAACAGCACTTGTCACCACTTCATAACCTACCCTCCGTCCTCCTCTGCCTCCCTCTCACTTCCTGGGATTGGGCTCCCCAGTAAAGTGTTTTTTAAGATTTAGCCTTAGCACTATTTTCTAGGGATTGGCCTCAGACAGTTACTTATGCTCCCGTACATATTTCATGGTTCCAAGTATATGAGCAATATTTCTAACAGAGCTTATTCAACCCTTCACCACCTACCCCGTAGCAGCACACAGCCATGTCTCCCACAGACTTCCCCTCCCAGTCTCCTTAAGGAAGGCACAGAGGTGAGGATAAGGCAGAGACAGAAGGCTTTAGTGGAGGCTTCAGTGCCATAACTGCTTGCATCTCAGCAAAGCTGTATGAATTTTATATATTTGTTTACTTTAGAAAGGCCAAGAAAAGAACACAGCAACATTTCATTTCTCAAGGGATGACAGCAGATGCAGGGCTGCTAATAGAAGTGTTTGTATAGCTCTTCTAATGCCTTGCTGTAGGAGGGTTCCATCACAGTGTGTTGCAACTACCGCAGAAAGCCTATTTCTTCTTTCTTCCTACATCAGACCTGACTTTCCATGGCCTCATTCACCTACTTGTACCTGGAGGATCTAGACAAGCTCTTCTGTGACTAGCTTCTGGCCTGGAGCAGCTCAGAAACAGCTATTAGCCAGGTCCCTCTGACATAGAGGTGCGCTTTGGTCTCCCTGGGCCCCTAGCTGGCCACCTTGAATTTCACAACTTCAGAGCTTGCCTTGGCCTGAGCCTTCCTGTGTCAGGAGCCAGGCTCCTGGCTTCCTCTAACTCCCGACATCTGGGTGTCCTGTTACCTGTGAGTCATCTTGCTCATTGACTCTTGGCCTGCTTTCACTTCCTGACATCAGAGCTGGTGCTGGTACCACTCACCTTTCAGGCACTGACCCTTGGCATATGGCAGACCCTGCTGGCCCCAACATTTGCCTTGACTAATCATCCCCCACCTCCCACATCTTGTAGCATAAAATATGATCACTCATTTTTAAATACAAACTGTCTCTTGTTCACACTAAATAAATTGTTCACTACCAATGGTCTCCAACTTGATGAAAGCAGAAGCCAAAAGGAGTTATTTGAATAAGATCATGAAAGCTAAGAGAGGACTCTTTTATGGGAACAAATTCTCTTTATAGAAATATCAGTAATACTTTGCTGAGTACCTATTAGCTGCCAGGTACTAATCTAAGGAATTTTACAGCCATTAGCTCACTAAATCAACACAACAGCCCTATGAGGTAAGTCCTCTGATTGCCATTTTATAAAAAGGTGAAGAGTATACCTTCTATTTCATTACTTCTTCATGTTGTAAAATAGTTGATCAGTTCCTTGAAATCTCTCACCAGTCTTTTTTAAAAATATTTATTTATTTATTTGGCTGCACTGGCCTTAGTTAGGATGTGGGATCTTTAGCATGTGGGATCTTTAAGTTGTGGAGTGTGGGATCTAGTTCTCTGATCAGGGATCAAACCTGGGTCCCTTGCTTTAAGAACATGGTTCACCGGGGAATTCCCTCTCCCCAGTCTTAATGGATCTCTCATAACAAAGATTATGATTTAATAATAGATTTGCTATTGTTGTTTAGTTGCTAAGTCGTGTTCAACTCTTTGTGATTCCATGGACTGCAGCACACCAGGCTTCCCCGTCCGTCACTATTTCTCAGAGTTTGCTCAAGTTTGCTCTGTAGATAACAGATATCAATTTTAACATGGGCTCAATATCTTAAATTTCTATGACTCTTATTGGTTGTCTTCCAAGCAACTATAACAAACACATAGTACAATTTAGCATTATGTATCAAAATTTAAAATAGCCTTCCCTTTTCATCTTAAAATTTCACATCTAAAAAAATATAAGTTCTCCTGGTAGATAAATATATGTAAAAGAATATTTACCACAGTGCCATTTATAGTATCAAAAAACTGGAAACAAATTAACTATTCATCAGCAAGTGATTCATTCACTTAATTAAGGCATTTTCATACAATGGCTTGCTATATACTATTGATTCATTTAAAAGGAGAAGGGTACATCTATGTGAGCTAACATGGAAACATGTCCAAGACATGGTGTCAAATGAAAAAAGATAAGACTACAGATTCTATTAATGCAAAAAAAGTAACTTATAATTTATAAATTTATAGTAGTAACACACATTTAGATAATGTCTGAAACACTAAGTTATTAATATTAATGACTTTTCTGTGACATTAGATCAGTTATGGGGGTAGCAGTGGAGGTTTTCATTTTCTATCTTATATGCAATTATATTTTTTACATTTGAAACGTATATATTTTTTATAAGAAAAAACATTAAATATACCAATTTCTATTCTGAAACTAAAATTTTCATGAAAGGCAAAAATTCCATGTAGTTATTTTTTACACCAGTGAACAGAGAGAGGACTGACTGTCTTCATGACAACTTCAGGTCTTGTCTTCATGGAAAATATGCAAAAATCCTCTATTCTTATTCTATGTTTGTCTGTTGCCAAGGTAGTGTTAGATAAATTCAATCTTTTTACACAAGTCAATATTTAACAATTCTAGCATGTTGTAAGTTACATATTTCTTTTTTTCCTCCCTTCTGTTTTATTATATAGCTTTATTTTTATACCAGGGTGACGTGTTTGGAAATCATTGTGATGTTCATATTACATAAACAGAAGCATATTGAATTCCATGGATTATCTCACATTAACTCAGTTAGATCGGAGGCTAGTGTCTGTGCACACAAGAGATGTCTTAAAATCTTTAATGTATTTTAAGATAATGGATTTCTCATTCCTTATACAGACTTGCTAAGTAAGGAAGATTCAAATGCAGAAAGATTTAAGTAGAAAAAAAATGCACACCCTGTGAATTCAGTTGTGTTACCCAACTCGTAATTACTCAAAGGTTTCCGAAGAATCAGTAATTGAAATTTAATTCACATCCAGGTTCCAAGTTTATATAAGAAACTAAGTTATCTAAAGTTTGGGGTTATCAACTGAATAAACTATGCCTAGCGTTTCTAGCCTTAGCATTCTAGTCTTTCTTTAGGGAAAGCCTAAGATATAAACCTCTCACTATAAAAATAGTAGTAAAGAACTTCTGGTGGTTCAGTGGTTAAGAATCCATGCTTCTGTTGCAGAGGGCAAAGGTCTGAACCCTGGCTAGGGAACTAAGGTCTCACATTCCATGTGGTCTGGCAAAAAAATAAATAGTAGTGAATAGTAGTAGTAGTAGTATTGAACACATTTTCCTAGTAACTTAGATTTATTAAGTGTTTTCACAGGTATAGACAAATTCAAAACTGGTAGTGAGGCAAAGGGAAAATCTCCAGGATAGTTCAGATTTAAGAACACTTTTTGTTTCCCTGGTGGCTCAGTTGGTAATGAATCTGCCTGCAGTGCAGGAGACCAGGGTTTGATCCCTGGGTTGGGAAGATCCTCTAGGGTAAGAAGTGACAACCCGCTTCAGTATTCTGCCTGTAAAATTCCATCCACAGGGGAGCCTGGGGGCTACAGTCCATGAGGCTGCAGAGTTGGACCTGACTGAGCAGCTGAGCACACACCCACTAGAATGGATAACGTTTTAAAATATGGACACAAAAATTGGTAAGGAATGTGGAGAAACCAGCACTCTTATGCAGTGATATATGGATATAAAGTGATGCAACCAGCTGGGAAGTGGTCTCAAAATTTCTTATAAATTAAACATACCCCTATGTCGTACCCTATGATTAGTTCTGCTCCTGGATACTGACCAAAGAGAAATTTTTAAGCACTCCCAAAAACATGTGTACCCAAATGTTCTTAGAAACTTCACTCCTAATAGCCCCAAACTGGACACAAAGTATGTTAATAAGAGAATATACAACAAACTGCCATATGTTCCTAAAATGAATGACCACTGAGTGGCAAATAGGAATAAATCACTGATACAGGCAGCAGCATGGATGTGTCTCAAAGATTTTACGAATGTCTTTGAGTCTGAATAATACAAATGTCTGAGTGAAAGAACTCTTACTCGGTGAGTCCATACTGTATAATTCAATTTCTGTAACATTTTTTAACTAATTTATGGTGTAAAAAAATCAGAAGTTTGCCTTTGGGAGGTGAGTATAACTTAACTGGGAAGGAGCATAAGGGAAATCTGGGGGATGGGAGAGGTGGATAATGGTAACCTTTTATATTTTGTTAGGGGTTGGGTTACACAGGTGCATGTCATTTTCAAAACTTGCAGAGGTATACTTAGGATATAGGTGCTTTATAGCATTCAAATTCTACATCAAAAGAAAAAAACATGTTAAACAGATATTAAACTCTAGTTACCAATATGTATGCTGAGATAATTAAAAGTAAACATACTAATGTCTGCAAATTACTTTGAAATGCATGAAAAAAGTGAGATGGATTGATAGATGGCTAGATGGACACATATTGATAAAGATATATGTTAATTATCTGGACAGTGGGCATATGAGTGTTCACTGTAAAAATCTTCTGACCTCACTGTAAGTTTGGAAATTTTCATAATACAATTTTGGAGGATACAAGGAAAGAGAGAATGGGTTAAGTAGAATAACATTAACTGCATCATGAGCAACAAGTGGGGTCATAGTCTATTATTTAATGCTGACAAACAGAACTGTAGGTGCCTAAGAATACAAAGATAAACACTAAGAAAGATAATATTATTGACTAAAATTGGAAAGCAAACGAGATGAGAGAGAATGCAAGCTAATTTTATTTTGCTCAGAATGTGAAACCAGTGCACAAGAAAGACACTATTAGTATTTATAATACATCTTTAAAAATGAAAGAAATGAGATCAAACATAGAGGTTATACCGATAAAGTTATCTATCCCACGATAAAAGTATAATTCAGCTCTGTGCTGTATATAAAAGACTTGCCTAAAACAAAAGTGACTCAGAAGGCTAGAAATAAAAGGCTATGCAAAGTTGTGCCAGTTAAAAGCAAACAGAAAGAAAGCAGGAGTCAAGGCTCTGATATCAGACAAGGTAGAATTCAAGCCAAAAATATTAATCAAGACAAAGAAGATACTAGATAACCATGCTGTCCATTTCAGTAACCATGAGCAACACATAGTAATGTGACTGAGAAATGAACTTTTAATTTTAGTTCATTCATTAATTTATATAGTGCAGAAACCATTTCCATCATCACAAGAAAGTTCTGTTGGGTAGAACTGCTTTATAATATTAAAGACTCCAAGTTACAATGAGGATATGACAGTTATAAATATCTACATACCAAATAACATGGCATCTACTTTAAAACATCAGAAATGATGAAAAGATGCATATCCACTACAAGAAAAGACTTTAAAATCAAATTTCTCCATTTAAGACAAACAAGTGAAAATATCTGGAGCTTAAGTATTGAAACTGAAATATACACACTGCAGGAAGACTTAATGAGCTGATCATTTTTTAAGTTCTCAGAATCTCTCTAAATACTCTCTTCTCCCAGCATATGGTTTGCATTTGCAGCCCTTGAAAACATTTGGTGATTTCTTAATAAATTTTCAGTGTTTCTAATGAATATGCATGGCTATAAAAGGAATTATGGGAACAAATGAACTGCTCTAAAAACATATTTGCATCATAAGTGTACTAACCTTCAGGGCTGTGCTGTGAATACAATTTGTGGGAATTTTTGAAGTGTTCTGAATTTTTAGGAAGAAAGTCACTGCATAAGCATTTCTGTTTTGTCTTTTTTAAGTGAGTACATGGGTCCCCAAGGAAAAACCATTTTTGTCCTGCTTCAACTATTCACTCCAATTAAATCCTACAACAGTCGGGTCCATCTAAGGAACAATGCGCCTGGCTCAGCTGACATTTCCTCTGACAATAAGCTATTTGAAAAACATTCCTTGACTTCCTTTCTTAAGCCTACAGCCTGGTGATGGTTGAATATTCTAAACTTTGGTACTGTTACTGGAGCCCAGGTAGAAGGGAGAGTCATACTGGGCTTGTCTTCTCTTTTTTTTTTTGGCCATGCAGCTTGGGGGATCCTAGTTCCATGACCAGAGATTGAATGCCAGCCTTCAGCAGTGAGAGTATAGAGTCCTTACCACTGGGCCACCGGGCAATTTTCCCTGGTCTTGTTTTTAAACTGAAGACTCATCAATGGCCCACCCACTTCAGCTTCCCAACAAACACAGGGCGGAATTGTTCACCAGGGGAAGAGGTATAGAACAAGATGGAAACCCACCAAAGCCACAAAACCCACCTCTGCTTCCTTCTCTGATCATGACAGTGCCCCTCACAAATGGTGACCCAACACTCTGAGGCCATAGAACAGTTTTCTTCAATGGATAGGTGTTACGGTAGCACAGGACTGCCCGCACCTATTACAATTGCCTTTAAGACTGCATAGGGTCAAGGATTACTTATAGGAAAAGGCTTCTTCCTTTTATCCTTTTATCCTTCATCCTTATATCCTTTCTAGGAGTCATAAATTAAGATCTTTATTTTTAAAGATTTGAGGAGAAGGGGTTTTCTCTGGTCTGCCAATATGATATCACAGGTTACCTGTGTAGCAACAGGTAGAGCTGGGTCATCAGAAGACCTGGTTAAATATGTGCATGGACTAGCTTGTGTTGCAGATGCTATTTCTCATTTCAATTACTTATCATCTTTCCTTGAACCCCTGTATCACAGGGCAGCATAAAAATAGGACCATCCAGGGCTGAAGCCAAGGGCACTGAAAATATTCCTATGGCCTAGAAGTGATTGCCCACCTTGACAACTCATTGGAAGGCTTATCCATCCTTTTTCCCAGAAGCAGCATGTTGCCATTAGTCGGCTATGTGTGACCAGTGAGGATGTGCCAGCTTAAGATGGCCTCTTTTTTAATTTTGACCAGCCCCGTTTAGCTGTAGATGATGATGATAAAGTTGCTCTCGCTGGATGAGAAATGAAACACCATATCCACTTTGAGGTACTTCATCACAAACAATGTATTTGCCAACATTCAAGGGAA
Source organism: Neotragus pygmaeus (assembly GCA_006410875.1). Taxonomy (NCBI): domain Eukaryota; kingdom Metazoa; phylum Chordata; class Mammalia; order Artiodactyla; family Bovidae; genus Neotragus; species Neotragus pygmaeus. Next base: position 283,691 of record SJYV01028462.1, on the reverse strand, counting down.
CTTATAATTTGATATAACTTGATCATCTTCCTGTGACGTATATCAGAGGAGAAGGTCACCTTCAGTTCATCTTTGGCATGACTCCTAAAGTGGTGTGAAATATCAGAAGTGGTGGGTGTTGGGAGGACAAACATATCATCTGGGAAGGTGATCACAGCAGTGAAGGCAGCATGAACTCACAGGCCTCGCTGGGGAGTCTATGAAACCTTAGAGACGAGTCAGGAGAGGCAGCAGTTCTGCAATAAGGCAGCCTTTGGGGAAGGCTTTCTGTCACACATGTAAGTTGGTGACTGGAGGACTGCTTCACCAGGGACTCAAACTGTTTCTGTGTTTTTAGTATCTGTTCATTTGGCTGCACGGGGTCCTAATTGCAGCACACGGGATCACTGATCTTTGCTGTGGCATGCAGGAGCTCTAGTGGTGGCAGGTAGGATCTGGTTCTCTTGTGTATGTGTTAGTCTCTCGGTCGTGTCCGACTCTGCCAGGGATCAAACTCAGGCCCTCTGATTTGGGAGCTCAGAGCCACTAGACCACCAGGGAAGTCCCCACACTGAAACTGTTTGGCTTAAAGAAATGAACAAACGCCTAAAGACATTTAGCTGTCCAACTCTTTGTGACAGCAACGATGAAGCAGTCTGTTTTTGCAGGGGAGGTAAACTATATAAACATCCAGGGAAACTTTAGCCTAAAGGAAGCCTCACACCCCCAGTATGAAGGGTGAGTTAGCCTTGATAATGGTGGGTTGGATGAACCCAGTGGAGGAAGGCCCTGTTTGGATTCACTGTATTTACATATATGGGCATTTGGGTCTAGTCTTTCTCCCAGAAGGGCTACTTCATTAGTGAATCCTCAACAGAGTTCTCACAATATACAGGGTTTGGAGGATCCCTTTTTACACTTCTGAATCATGTAAGTCCAATCTTCTGGAATTTTACCCTCTTTCTTATTAGTCTTGGATGGAGCAGAGAATTTGCTTAGCAGCTCATGTTCTGGAATCCAGGCCATAGTCCAAAGGCAGGCTCCTTTCACCCAAGATTGCAGACATATAGTAGAGGTCTCAGAATCAGAGCCTAGACACATGTCCCCAGTGCATCAGCCAATCCAAGTGACTGTTTGGAGAAACCCAGAGAATCTATTTTTGTCTTCATTCATTTAAGAAATATTCATTGATAGCCAAATAAATGCCAGGTACTTGTTCAAGAAGGTAGGGGTTTGTCTACGAACAACAACAAAATATATATCCCTCCTTTGGGCTCCTTACATTTGGTAAAGAAGACAGTGATGAAGGAAGACAGATGTGGGCAACAGAAGCAAAGTGGAAGGTGTCCCAGAATCAGAGGCAGGTATCTGCAGGTTCATCCATAGCCTGCATGGACCCGAGAGGCACTTTCCTGGAGCCTGAAGCTGGGCAATGAAGCCAGCCAATGGAGAGCCTCTCTCCATTCCTGTTTTTTTCCATTTGTAAAACGGAGATTATGATACCTGTTTGCAGATGCTTTGAATTCCAGGTGTGCAAAATGATCCCTGATGTGAATGCAAAGTTATTCTCATTCCAGCATGAAAGTTCTCTGAGCTTTTTGATCTTGTCACATTTTGAAAGCCATGTGCTCCAGTAGAATGACCCCTGGACTGCCCTCAAGGTACCCATGTTCCAGTCCAGCTCTGCCATCAGAAGATGTGTAACCTTAGGCAGAGTGCTTAACCTCTTCGAATCCTAGTCTCTCTACCTATAAAATGACTGTGTTGGGCCAGGTGATTGGTAAACTCAAAATTTTTCTAATCTCTGATGTACTTTAGAGAAATATAATCACCTGAACCAGTCTTACCAGTACAAATGGTACTCATGACTTAGGAAAATTCCCTTGTTGTAGCTTATGGCCTGAAATAACTTTCTTTCATTTAAAGCAACAATTTTATTCTTGTTTCCTAGACCAAAATTGTGTGTTTTTCCTACTTTTCACTTCTCTCCTGAGTATATAATTAGCAATTTCAAGATCTCTTCCAAAAGTTTTGCCATCATATTTAGCTTTACGGTTGCTCTTATGAGCTTTTTTCTTGTTTTTCTTACTTCAAATCAATGTTCTTGTTGTTACACACACGGCCGTGGCATGTTAGTAATATGTAGTAGCAGCTAAACATCAAGTACTTACTATAAGCAAGCACAAAACATCTCATATAATCATCACAGTAACACTAAGGGAAGCACCATTATCATTTCTATTTTGTAACAGAAGAATAGATGTATTGAGGGGTAGAAGGTTTCCCAGAGTTACACAGCTAGTGAGCCCAGCTTGGATTATCTGACTAGAGTTCAAAGTCCAGACTTCTACTCCAAAGGGACTCAGTTGGCATCTAAAGAGAGGAGAGCACAGAGAGATAAAGAGGAAGGGAGAGAGAGGGAAAGGAAGGAAGGAAGGAGGAGAGAGGAAGAAAGGGGGGAGAAAGAGAGAGAGAAGGAAGAAAGAAGGAGGGAGGGGAAAGAGGAGAGAAAGGAGAGAGAGGGAGGGAAAAAAGAGAAGGAAAGAAAAAGACAAGCAAAAAAATTAAAGAAAAATAATTTTAAATGTTTACACTATTTTTTCATTGCATGGAAACTGTATTAATATTACAATTTAGATTATCTGCTGTACTGAAAACGAGCGTAACCATGAGAAAACTAAGACTTTGTATTTTACCCATTACAATGTTGTTATCTGGGTCTATTTAGGAAGCAACAAAATGGGGGCAGCATTCTAACCTTTGACTCTGAAATTAGATCCTGGGCCTGACAGCGAGGACAGAGCAGGCAGCATGTGGCCCAAGGTCAAAGACTGCCCAAGAGCACCCCAAAGGCTCATGCCCTGATAGAGGTTAAAACGAACTCACAAATCCCATGACAATAAATAGGGACTCTTTCTGAGCCTCCGAATAACCCATTCTATTTTCAAATAAGATCAACTCAGGAAGCTGAGGTTAGAACAACTAAGGGCCAAGAATATTCCATCGCTGGAAAGCCTGCCCTTCATCAATCGTTGCGTGCCTGTGATGCTCTCTGGCTTACCTACATTCATGACCACTTGGGGAAAGCTATGATATGTCACAGAGCCTCAGCTGTGCTCCTGAAGGTCCGGGGCCCACAGGGGAGGGGCAGGCAGCCGTCCCTCCACAGGGGCAGTGCTCTGTCCCACTGTGGGCAGGGCCTCCAGCGCCAGCACAGCTGTTATCAGGAGGTCCCTACACTCCATTGCATCTATTGACAACCTGCAACCAGCTGGCTCAGGCACGTAAAGCTTCACTACAGTCATTTATGAGTCGCTGTAACTTCAGGGTTGTTTTTTCATGCAAAGATCAGAAATACAAAAGTAGATCAATTTAATCAGAGAGCTAGAGAGTTCAAGTGTCATGAACTTGTAAATTCTTAATCTCTATAGACCAGTAATCACCTCTCACTGCCTTTAAAAAATTTTTTATATAAGTTTATTCAATTTCAACGATCTTATTTTCCCTCAGACCATTCATATTGGTTTAACAAGGGAGCAGGGAAGCCTGTGGGAGCAAATACATTTATGTTCTACAAAAGCTTATAAAACATGTAAATCTATAGAGACCAGTCTGCCTCTTATTTCGTTAAGGTATGTTTGCCTGAAACCAGAGAGGAGTATTTTGCAATCAAAGCTATAAGGTTTCTTAAAAAATAACATCTATCTTTTTTTAATAATATCTTTTTTTGTTTACCATCTTAACCATTTTAAAATGTACAATGCCGTAGTATTAACCTTAAGCATATTGTTTTGCAATTTTTTTCATACTGCAAAACTGAAACTCTATATCCATTGAACAACAATTTGCCTTTCCCCCATCTCTCCCTAGCTTCTGGCAACCACCTATTACTTGCTGTCTCTGTGATTTTGACTATTTTAATTACATTATGTAAGGTGTTACTATGCTTCATCTTTTTCTGACTGGCTTATTTCATTTAGCATAATGTCCTCCAGTTGATCCAAGTTGTAGCATTTGACAGGATTTCCTTCTTCTTTAGGCTCTATTATATTCCATTGTATGTACATACAACCTTTTCTTGATTCATTCCTCTGCCCGTGAATATTTTGGTTACTTCTACCTCTTGGCTGTTATGAATACTGCTGCAATGAGCATGAGTAAATATCTTCTTGAAATCCTGTTTTCAATTCTTTAGGATATATATCCAGAAATGGGATTTCTGGATCCTGTGGTAGTTCTGGAAGAAAAGCTATGACCAACCGAGATAGCATATTAAAAAGCAGAGACATTACTTTGCAACAAAGGTCTGTCTAGTCAAAGGTATGATTTTTCCAGTAGTCATGTTTATATGAAAGTTTGACTATAAAGAAAGCTGAGTGCTGAAGAACTGATGCTTTTGAACTGTGGTGTTGGAGAAGACTCTTGAGAGTCCCTTGGACTGCAAGGAGATCCAACCAGTCCATCCTAAAGGAAATCAGTCCTGAATATTCATTGGAAGGACTGATGCTAAAGCTGAAACTCCAATACTACGGCCACTTGATGCAAAACCTGACTCGGATAAGACCCTGATGCTGGGAAAGATTGAAGGCGGGAGGAGAAGGGGACGATAGAGGATGAGGTGGTTGGATGGCATCACCAACTTAATGGACATGAGTTTGAGTAAGCTCTGGGAGTTGCTGATGGACAGGGAAGCCTGGCGTGCTGCAGTCCATGGGGTTGCAAAGAGTTGGACACAACTGAGCAACTGAACTGATGGTAGTTCTACTTTTAATTTTTTGAGGAACCTCCATGCTGTTTTTCATAGCAGTTACACCATTTTATGTTGCCACTGATACACAAAGTTTCCAATTTCTCCACATTCCTACCAACACTTGCTACTTCCTTGGGTTTTTCTGTTTTGTTTTTTGTTTTTTTTTTTTAGTGGCCATCCTAATGATATCTAATGATGAGGTGCTATTTCATTGTGATTCCTCTCTGCAGTTTATAAAAAGAAAAGTAACAACCAAGCAAACAGTTCCAAGTAGTTCAATTAAACACTCTATTCAATTATTCCTACCACCCTCAGACACTACTGTCTCTGGCTCTAATCTATTCTTTGTCCAGTGATAAAAAGCACTGTTTGGTGCAAAAAGTAGTCAGCCTCCATAGATCCTCTGACTCAGCACTCCGCCTCCAGGTACAGAGTCAACATAAGTGAGCATGCATGCCCACTATCAGACATATGTAAAAATGTTCATAGTAACTTTATTCATAACAACCCAAACCTGGAGATGGCCAAAGTCCATCAACAGTACAATGGAAAAGTAAACTAGGTTGACACAGTGGAATGATAAACAGCAGTGAAAAAAAACGCACTTCTACATGTGCCAACTTGGATGACTTTCACATACATAATATAAAGTGAAAGAAACAAGGTTCAAAAGAACAGGTACTACACAATTTCATTTGTATGAAGCTCAAAAAAAGGCAGAACTATGTAGATAGAGGGCTGACTATCACTTCCGTTGCGGGAGTACTGACTAGTAGGATACACAGGGATTTTGGGGGATTTTGTAAATATATCTTAATTAGGTACAAGTTATATGAATAAATACATAAATGAAAATTCATTAAGTTGTATAGTTTACTTAAATCTGTATACTTTCCCTTATATCAGTTACAGCTACCTAAAAAATTAAACTAAGAAAGATTAATCTTATACCCTCCCTTTGTAATTTTTTTTTTTTTTTGAGAGGCTACTACCCAAAGCTAGTAAATGTGTTGGAGGAATGTGGGAAAGGAAAACAAATGCCAAACTCAGCATTGCAGTGATCTTCAAAAAATGGAAGAGAAATGAACGTAGAGATGAAATAATAAGCTTCATTTACCTTGCACCTAAGACACTTCTTGGCAGTAAATTAGAAAAAATAAATTAACCTGGAGGGTATTCATAGTCCTCTAATTTACTATGGTATCCTCAGCACTTGAATGTGTTAATTTTTAAATGCTAAAATCCATCACTCAGTTGTCATTCACAACAATTAATTGTGAATCCACTGTGAGCTTGGCTTTGTTTATAAGCAGTTGTTGCCTTGCATTGTTAGGCATAGAGTTACATTTGTTTGTGTTCATTCCTTATCGCCACAAAGCAATCCAGTGATGTAAATAGAGGGTTGAAAATCAAGCCATTGCTGGAAGATTAGTGCTCTGCATAACTCAGCTCTAAATAGAATTCCATTAACTCTTCAATATTAAAGGAAACACTGCCTCATGAAGTCATCCTAATTTATAGCCAGGACTCTTTATTAGTAATAATAACATGGCAAGGTCTAGATTTTGAGATATAAAAGTAAACCATATAATAAATTCCAGTTTAATTAGTCTGTGTTTTCCACTTATACAGGTCTTGGCTAGCAACATCTATACTGGGATGGACAATTAGGTGCTACTGGATCCCTCCAGGATCAGAAGTATATATAATTCAAGACAAACCTGCTTCTTGTGTGCTGAGCCACGTGAAAACAGCTACAGTTCTTACCACCACCCAGTGCGAGCACTGTCATCTCTCACCTGCACAATATAACAGCATCCCAGAGTCTCTGCTTCCGTCCTGTCCCTAGTCTACTCTTTGCACAACTGGAGTGGTCCTTTTAAAACCTAAGTCAGATCAAAACCCTTCTTTGATTAAAACCCTCCAATGTCCTTGCAATGATTACAAGGTCTTACTCTCTCTGACTTCTCTAAGTCCTCTGACCTTCTTTACAACACACTCCCCTTTCACTCTCTACTCTCCAGCCAGCTGGCCCCTTGCTGATCATGAAAGCTCCTTTGCATCTGTTTCCTGGATACCTGCAGAGCTTGCTCTCTGGTGGCTTTCTTGACTTAGTTCAACTCTCACCTCAGCTAAGAGACCCCTGACGGCTCGACGGTTCTAAGACAGCCCCTTCAAACAACATCTGCTTCTCTTTCTTCGTGGCACTTGTCAGCACCCTGCTTGTTTTAAATGCCCTTGCTTACTGGACCACTGTCCACATCTCTCCTCTGGTGTGTGAGCTCCCCCTGCTGGAGTGTAGGGACTTTGTTCACTGTTGCATTCCCAGAATCTAGTACCGTGCCTGGTAATATGATAGGTGTTCAGTAAATACTTGCTGATTAATTATATAATGTATGATTTAATGCATATTCAGAGAGAATCTGTAGGCATTTTTAAGTTCGGAACTAGAAAATAATTTCTAAGCTGCATATTGTCTAAGATCTTAGGGTATCATCAGTATTCTTCTAACACAGCCATGTATAGATGTGTTGTTTATAACATTTAAAAAGACATTGATATATATGACAAACTGCACCACTCATTCCAGTGACATGATATAAATTGAGCATAGAACTTCATGATACTGATTGTATCATAATTTTTGGCTATTATACTGTATCTAGCAGCAAATAAATCTATATCAGGGTTACGAAGAGCAAGAAATTTGTTATAGTCCCTTGATATATACCATCTGGTGCAGGAATACTGTAACTTCCACTCCTTCATTGTTCAAGAGACACATATGACCACTCATTTCTCTATAAGAGTAAATTGACTACGGCCTGTGTACCAAATATAGGCCAGCAGCCTGTTTTTGTATTATATGAAAGCTAACAATAATTTTTATATTTTAAAGAGTCATAAAATAAATAAAAAAGGATGCAACAAAGACCCTATGTGGCAGAGAAGGCCTAAAACATTTGCTTTACAGGAAAGGTTCACTGACTCCTGCTCTACAAAATCAGGTTAATGGACATGATTTTTGGATTTTCAGGAAAAAGGGTCTTGGAAAAAAATACCTGGAACATGGATGGTGCTGAAACATCTGGTTTGGCTTATTTAATCAGTCCAGATTCCAAAGGCAATGCATTTTCTAACAGAAGATGGAGTTNCTGATAGAGGTCATGTGAAAACAGTCATGTTTTTTTACTAGAAAAATGGGATCATTTGTGTACCTTGTAACTATATATGAAGTGGTGGATTGTGAAGGATGCAAGAGGAGATTGGCAAGATTTAAGTGAGAAACAAGGCCTTTCCCATGAAGGCGGTTTACACTATACAGGAACATCTATACTTGTGTCCTTGCAGGGAAATAAGAAAGTTGAAAATAGAAGCCCCTCAGGTAGTGAGGTTTGATAATAAATAATCACAGGGTTTGTGCCCTTATTCTGTGGGGGAAACAGAGATGGGAGGATTCAATGGAATAATAGAATGATCGGGCATCTAGAGACATAGGCTNCAGGGAAATAAGAAAGTTGAAAATAGAAGCCCCTCAGGTAGTGAGGTTTGATAATAAATAATCACAGGGTTTGTGCCCTTATTCTGTGGGGGAAACAGAGATGGGAGGATTCAATGGAATAATAGAATGATCGGGCATCTAGAGACATAGGCTTCCAGCCTTTATTGACCTGCAGCCATATATCCTCACCCATATGGGTTTAATTTCTGTACAAGTGAAAAATAATTCCAAACAGGTGAATAATCTTTGATTTTATCTATGTGCATTGATCTGCAATGAAAAGTCAGAGATTTTTAATTAGGTTTATAATTTTGCCTCTTGAATGAATCACAGAGATGAAGGTATATAGAATAAAGTTCAAGAAGAGGTAATTCATCTTTAGTCCACTGTTGTTGAACAAACATCATACATAATATTTAAAATATATAAATCAGGTTATAGTGTTCTTGAAGTTGTGATCTGGAAAGGATTGTTGTTCAGTTGCTAAGTCATGTGCGACCCTTTGTGGCACCATGGACTACAGTGCTTAGGCTTCCCAAGTGACGCAGTGGTAAAGAATCTGCCTGCTAATGCAGGACATGCAAGAGACGCAGGTTTGATTCCTGGGTTGGGAAGATCTCCTGCATGGCAACCCACTCCAATATTCTTGCCTAGATAATCCCATGGACAGAGGAATCTGGCGGGCTGTAGTCTATAGGGTCACAGAGTTGGACACGACTGAACATGCGGCCTACATGGACTGGACAGCATACCAGCTTTCTCTGTCCTTCACTATCTCCCGGAGTTTCTCAAACTCATATCTACTGAGTCCGCTGAAAAGGATATTTTGGTATTATTTACTGTTATTCTTACCATTTCTTTGAGTTTGTTTCTTCCTAGTTTTGTTAAAAATTTCAAACCAAAGCCTTTTTAGTCTAGAGATGGTCTACAGAATGGTCTAGAGAGTAAGGAAGGCTCTTTTCTCAACACGAAACTAATAGAATATGACTCTGTAATCTTGCTTCTGCTGCTCCAGTTATTTTAGGAGGCATAAAAATGTTCACCTATTAAAAATCCAGTACTATTGTGGTTGATAAAGTGCTTGCGGTCTATTAGCAGTTACTATGAGAACATGGCAACAGGGCTTTGGTGTGACTAAACCCACCGATGCCATCTTCTGGGTTCCTGCAGCAAACTCTTACAAGCTGCACAGTTAGTGGCCAGGCCTTTCTTGTACATCTTGGAATAATGGAGTCACAGGTAGGGTTGTGTTATTTAAGATTTTTTCCCCATGGCATAAAGTTATAGTGTAGCTCCATGTGAAAGTTGTACTTGTTTTCTTGTAAAATGGCAGTGATTTTAAAAACTATTTTACCTAAGATTTTTATAGATTTTGAACACTTTAAAGCTTAGTTTTTTTCTTGTGCAGTTTGAAGTGTCTCAATAAATGCCCTAGTGGTAAAGATATAATTTAACTATACTTTACTAGTCAGTCAGTCAGTTCAGGCGCTCAGTCCTGTCTGACTCTTTGCGACCCCATGAATCGCAGCGCGCCAGGCCTCCCTGTCCATCACCATCTCCCTGAGTTCACTCAGACTCGCGTCCATTGACTCAGTGATGCCATCCAACCATCTCATCCTCTGTCGTCCCCTTCTCCTCCTGCCCCCAATCCCTCCCAGCATCAAAGTCTTTTCCAATGAGTCAACTCTTCGCATAGGGTGGGCAAAGTACTGGAGTTTTAGCTTCAGCATCATTCCTTGCAAAGAAATCCCAGGGCTGATCTCGTTTAAAGCTACTTTTTATTTATTTAAAAACATTTGTTAGATGTTTTGTTTGACTTCCGGAGAAGGCAGTGGCACCCCCCTCCAGTATTCTTGCCTGGAAAATCCCATGGACAGAGGAGCCTGCTGAGGGTCAGACACGACTGAGCGACTTCACTTTCACTTTTCACTTTCATGCATTGGAGAAGGAAATGGCAACCCACTCCAGTGTTCTTGCCTGAAGAATCCCAGGGACGGGGGAGCCTGGTGGGCTGCTGACCATGGGGTCGCACAGAGTTGGATACGACTGAAGTAACTTAACGGTAGCAGTTTGTTTGACGTTAAATTTGATGATTTTGTTATCATTCTACTTACAAATTTCATCAGTTATAAAAGCTATACATTAAAAGTATGATGGAAAGAGAGCATTTATTCAAGGTGCCATTAGTGTTGGGATTAATAAATTTTAAAGAACTAACCACTGGGATGGTGCTAGCACATAGTAGGTGCTCAGTTAATCTTTGCAAAAATGAGTACTGTATTTTCAACTAATTCATGGAACATGCATAATGAGCATCATATTTGTAGAAAAACCCTAACTGGGTAGAAACCCTGCCATCAGAAGAGCCTGAGATAATCACTTTTACTAGAGTCATGTCGTAACGAATTCTAATGAGTGAATGATGGCAGTGAGTTATAGCACAACGGAACGCTTCCTCTGTTCAACACAACAAACAAAAGGTACTAAGAACCCACACTGAAATGGACTCTTTCTACATTTTATTCCATCTTTGCCTTTAGAAAATTGAAATTTTTTGCTTTCAGATTAAGAAAGTCATTTAAGATGTGTCATTAAACAAATGTATAGAGGATCACTGCCTTCCTATAACTCAGTGAATTTCTTAGCGCCACCACCACATATACACAGTGGAGTAGTTTTCTTAAAGGGGATGACTTCAGTGCATTTTGTTAAAGGGATCACCTTTTACAAATGAAATGTAATGTTATATACAGACATAAAACTTAATTTGATGATAGATATGTGCATGCATAACTTCACATTGCCTTTAGTCAATTCTCTTGAATTATAAGATGGTGTAGAGAATGAACACTTTCTTAATGGATAATAAAATTCCACTTCTTAGCAACGAGGCTTAGTGAGAACCACCAGGCTGAGCCTGTTCACAGAGCTTGGGTCAGACTTCAGCCACTTCTCAGCAGTGTGTCTCAGGACCTCTGCCCTCATGTCCCACACAGTGACATTAGGTGGGTCACATGGTGCTCATCATAAGGAAGTGATGTCACCTGTTTGTGACTTTGCATTAAGTAGTTTGAGTTTACTGTGAGAAAACAGCTTTGGAAGTGTTAATGTGAAAAGAATGCTGTGATTCTACAGTTGCAGTCTTCCTTTATTTGAAACCTGAAGGCAGCAGGCATAGTGAGGACATCACCTTTGTCTCTCCTTGAGTTCTGTGTGAAGAGTTAGGCCTTGTGTAGGGCGCTGGGCTTTTTTCTAGACTACCTAACTGCCAGGCATGGTTGTGGATTTGGGCATAGGCCCATTGGACGGGACACTCTAGATATAAGTATACGTTACATACAATATAAATATCTAATGCATACACCACACTTGGATTCCATTTCTTAAACTGTCACCAGTATAGGTCAATAAAACCAGTAATATGAGAGTAGCCTTCTCTTGACTTATTACTCTCAATCTCTGCCTGCTTTTTCATTCTCATCTGTGGCCACACTACCCCTCACTTATTGTGCTTTAGTCATCCTGATCCTCTTTCCCACCGATGGGACTTTGTATCTGCTCTTCTTTCCTGGAACTCTTTGCTTCCAGCTATTTTCAAGTTGCAGTTTGGTTGTCACCCCTGTCACCATCCTCACCATTTTGAAGACAACATGAAACATTCTTTTATTAAAGTTACCAGTAAATATCTTAATGACTGAATCCAGTAAGCCATTTTAACATCTAATTTTCCCGACCTGCTCCTTCAAATCTGTTGCTTGCTTTTCTGTGAGACTCATGCTCCTGGTTCTTTTACCCCTTAGCCTGTTTTTATTTTTTATTTTTTGCTTTAGGTCTTCTTCTCTTCCCGGCCTCTTGACTTAGGTGGCCTGTGGTCATCTGAAATCCACCATAACACAAAGTAAACTTACTTCCTCTTCAACTTTACCTCTCCTTGTATTTCCTATATAATAGCAGTATTTCCATTCACCTTTCATTCAAGCCAGAAACCTAGGAGTCATCCTAGATTGAGTCAAGAACTTCTGATTTTACCTCCTGTTTCTCGATACTTCTCACTTCCCTCCATTCCTTTTGTTAGTGATCTACCTCAGGACATCACATCTCTTTCCTTTAGTGCTGAAGTACTCGCCTATTGTACCATCTTCAGTTTCGTCTGTATCAAATCCTTCAAGTGCACATCTAAAGTGATCTATGTAAGATAAAAATTAGACTTTATCAGTTGCTCCAAAAAACTCTTAAATGTGCTGATCCTTAGCATGAAGGATTGTTTGTTGAATGAATGAATGAATGAATGAATGAAGAATGATACCAGTGTCTATTCTTTGGGCTCATTTGGGTCCTAGATTATATTGTCTACAACCTCTTGAAGGTTTCATGTATCAGCTAAACCTTTCCTGAATTTTGCTTGGAAGTTCATAAAACTGGGATGAATATCATTAGTATGGGATTATGGTTCATAGGTTATCTGTAAGAACAAGATAGGCTTCCTGTGGTGAAAATAAGGTTTATGTGCCTATATTTTTCTTTGTCTTTTAGTTATAGTCTATTAAATTTTTATTTGGAGACTTTCTTAGGAAAACTATTCAGAAATAAATGTTTTCCCCCCTCTTTTACTAAAAAAGAAAAGTGAATGTCACTTTAGTGTATCTGCATTTATGTAGCTGAATTTCTGTATTGTGAAAGAAGATTCTAATCACAGTTTGAAAACTGGTGTTTTGATTGCTATTCTTAAAGGTTTTGTAAATTTGTTTTATTTTAATGAAGAATCATCATTCTCTTAATAACAGCTTACCCCCCCCCCAAAAAAAAATGGAAAGAATACATTGCATTACAATTAGTTGCTTAAATATGCTTATCAGGTCAGAGGTAGGAAAACATGGGTATTTTCCTTTACTCTTAAATTTTTGTACAATGCTTCAATATGCTCTTTTTTTGTGATAAAATAAACATAAGTTTACCATTTTAAAATGTACAGTTCTATGGCATTGTGTACATTCACATTTTTGTACTGCTTTAGTATACTTTTTAAAAATTATTTTGTTGAAATAATTCATTATTGAGACCCCCAAACTGTACTTACATTAAATAAGCAAAGTTCCCTGTGGGGCTTATCAGTGTGTTCTGATGAAAAGTGATTTTGTTTGCTGAGTTTTCTTAAGGAACTTGCAGCATATCTGGCCTTATTGGATTCACAGATCAAATGCCAATGGGAACTTACGGAAACAGGTTTATTAATTTGATTTATTTAAACATTTCCCCCCTATATCAGTGTAATAAAACAAATTTAAAGAGCTATAAATAATTTATTCTTTTGTGTAATATATGTAATATATACATGTATTTATTTGCTCATTTGGAAGCTTGTAATAACTTTGCATTTTGTCCTTTGTGAGATGACAATATAAGATCATATCTTTTCCACTAATTCTAAGTTTTAAGCCATTTTAGGTTAAGTTTTATAATTATGTAAAAGTTATAGGTCGAGGCAAGAAATAAGCATTATGAGGCAAATGGATTCTTTTGTAGGGTAGATATAAAATATTTATTTCTTGAAGACTTACCTTTCTAGGAGAGAAAATTTTGATATAAGAAGATATCACCATAAAGAAGAGAGGCTTATACAAGAAAGCTTTTCTGATAGCAGTAGTTTTGTTCTCATAAACAAACAGTGGCTGAAGTCAAGAGTGGTGCTTAGACTGTTGGGAAGAATGGTATAATCCCATGTACAGGGTACAGGAACTATAGGTGTACATTCAGAGGAACACTGATTTCCCATTTAGGCTTTGTTAGAAACTATTATGGGTTTTATAACTCTGTCGACAATCATCTTATTTGGAACATGATACGCTTATATAAAAATAATTTTTAATGTGAAATCTCTCATTACTTAAAGGTCTAGTGAAATGGTAGTTTTGAAAACTGAGTCATAGTTTAACTTACCATCACAATTCACAGCTTCTCTCAGTATTTTACTTGGTAGATTGATCCCATCTCAGCAGTACCATTAGGTTTCTGCCTTGAAAGTGAGGAAAATACAAACATCTGATTTTTCTGAACATGTGGGCTGTGATGAATTTAAATGCATTCAAATGTGTTTTAATAGTGCATCTACGCATAAGCAGCTGAAAATTTATGGTTGTTTTTTAACATAAAAATGAAGAAATTGACCACTGTCGGGTAATTAAAAATAACAACTCTATAGAGAAATAGGAGTAAGTTTTAAAATGCCAGAGCACCAAGAGACAATATCCTCTAATCTAAATGGACTAATTTATATCTTTGTCACTTAAAGATCAGATATATATTTGAGTTAATGAATCATCCTTCCAACATCCCATAACTAAAGCAAATTCTGTTTCCTTTTTCCAGGCAAAGTTTTAGTCAACTGAATAATAAACCATCCTGCCTTTTTCTGAATCACAAGATAGGGAGACTCTTACAGGCAAAAGTGCAATTAAAAGAGATCCTAGAGGAGAGATTCTATCATGTTTTAAAAGAATGCCAGTGAAGGAAACAGCCTAGACTACTTTGGCTATACTTTTCAGTGTTTAAAATAGTAATATCATATGGCTATTTTTAAACATTTTCATTTTATTGTTGAAGATTTGTTTTAAACGTTCATAGGTCAGGAGTGAATCAGCTTCCAGATATCCACCAATATCCTGGTTGGTGCCTAATGACAGTCCTAGAGAGACCAGATATATGAGGAAATGTTCCTCTCCCTTCAAAAAGGTTAACCTTACAAAAAATATTCATGAACATTTTCTCTTTTGAGTCTTACAATAATGCTCTATCATATTAATGATCATTCAGTTCAGTTCAGTCACTCAGTCGTGTCCGACTCTTTGTGACCCCATGAATTGCAGTATGCCAGGCCTCCCTGTCTATCACCAACTCCCAGAGTTCACTCAGACTCATGTCCATAGAGTCAGTGATGCCATCCAGCCATCTCATCCTCTGTCGTCCCCTTCTCCTCCTGCCCCCAATCCCTCCCCGCATCAGAGTCTTCTCCAATGAGTCAACTCTTCGCATGAGGTGNTCACTCAGACTCACATCCATCGAGTCAGTGATGCCATCCAGCCATCTCATCCTCTGTCGTCCCCTTCTCCTCCTGCCCCCAATCCCTCCCAGCATCAGAGTCTTCTCCAATGAGTCAACTCTTCGCATGAGGTGGCCAAAGTACTGGAGTTTCAGCTTCAGTATCATTCCTTCCAAAGAAATCCCAGGGTTGATCTCCTTCAGAATGGACTGGTTGGATCTCCTTGCAGTCCAAGGGACTCTCAAGAGTCTTCTCCACAACACCACAGTTCAAAAGCATCAATTCTTCGGCGCTCAGCCTTCTTCACAGTCCAATTCTCACATCCATACATGACCACAGGAAAAACCATAGCCTTGACTAGACGGACCTTAGTCGGCAAAGTAATGTCTCTACTTTTAAATATGCTATCTAGGTTGGTCATAACTTTTTTTCCAAGGAGTAAGTGTCTTCTAATTTCATGGCTGCAGTCACCATCTGCAATGATTTTGGAGCCCAAAAAATAAATAATAAAAAATAAATAATGTAAATCTTAGATTAGATAAATTTGTATGCTTTACTCCCTTGAATCCAACGTACAGGTCCTGACCGGAGAATTATTGTATAGATAGAGGAAGAGATTTTTTCTTCCCCTACTCTGTCTCTCCAAATATTTTTAACATACTTACCTTAAACTCTTTTTAAAATAGTTTTACTAAAACCAGTCCTTGGGTATAAAGGACCACCTTTGTCCTGTCTGCCAACATTTCCTCAGTAGTTTATTTCCTGGTGTGGTTTCTGATTTTTACTGTGAAGTTATCTTCAGCAGGGGTTGTTCTGTTTTCTGTGAAAGTCTCTTGTGTGTTGGCTTGTTGGAGAGTTCCTACAGAATGTTTTACTTTTCCCCCTGACTGGGGACCTGTGGGTTCTGTAGTGTCAAGCCACTTTATACTTTTAATTTTTCAGCCTTGAGGTTCCAGTATCGTGAAGAGTGTGAATTTCAACCTCGTTTTCTGCACAAGCTGAAGGTCTGGGTTTCAAATTTCTCTCCAGTGACTGTTTTTCCATCCATGGGAGCAAGTTTCCTTGCTGCTTCCTCAGATGGGTGGGAAAAGTTTTTCTAGGCTCTGTTTCACAAGGGCCAGCCCTGCGTGAGTCCTGCCTTGACCTAGAGTCCTATGCCCCTGTCCTCACATAGGTGTTAATGTCACAAACTGTTAAGGTCCATACTCAACGCAGTTTCCCCTGTGAACATTTTGACTTCAGTTCCCAATTACCATCCTAAATTTTGCTCTGTTTCTGAGAGTTTCACTTCTTGATTTCAAACTCATTTATGTCTTAAGATTAAAAAAAATACAGCATTCCTATGAGGTCAAAGTGGAAGGATTTCTTACATTGGGTCAGTCTGCCAAGCTGACTAGAAAAACTAATTTATTAATGAGGAAAATAAGGCCTAAAAAGGCTGAACTATCTTGTAGGTGAGAAATAGAATGTTATGAAGCTAAGGTATACATAATGCCATGAATGCTCAGATTCTACTTTCTTTAAAACCTAGAATACCTAGAGTTTTACATTGTATCCTTGGACAAAAAACAAACAAAACCCCCCAACACCCTGTATCTTCCTTTTCTATTGATTATACTTTCACAATGTTGTATGTCATTTCTTTGAGTATTATATTTGGATTGAGGGATACAGGTGGTAGCAACACAATGGTGCCCTGGGAAATTACTTGCTGATACTATTTAATTGAGATTCTGGATGAGCTGGAGAGGAATTTGGAATAGGGGCTGTAATAAGGAACTTCAGTGGTCAAAAATTTCTCATAATAAGAAGAACAAACGGAAGCAGCAACATCATATTGAACCAGAGGTATGAGAGGAAAGCCTAGAAAATCAAAAGAGAGTTTGGTGAAATGTTCACACAAACCATCAAGTGATAAGGATAAAACAAAATTTAAGCTCTCTGGATATAAAATGGAAAGTTCCAGGTGATTGGTGGGGCAGGAAATCCCCAAAGCGGGTAGGTAAGGATGACAATACGTAGGCACCTGGCCCGATACACTTGACTCAGCTTAGGGTTATCCAAAGCACCGGCAGGTCCCGAGACCTGGCCAGAGATTCTGGGCTTCAGCTGCAGAACTAGCTGGTCTCCCATGGTGACTCTGCCCTGCTCTACACATAAGTGGAGGTACAGTCGGAGAACAAACTCAGTCTCATGGTAAGGAAAAATCAAGAGTGTGCTATATGAATATTCTCAGCCATGTGTTTTAGGAAGAGCAGAGACAAAATGACTCTTGGAACTGGAACTGGGACTTATTTGAAACAACTCTTTTTACTGGAATGAACATATAATTTGGAATTAATCAAGGTTTGGTTCTGACTTGAGGTTTTCTATTTCTGGTTTTATATATTTGGGTTAATTGTTTGACCTTCTTGAACCTCATGTATTTCGTAGGTGTTTCATTAGCAAAATGGAGATGATGCAGAATTGTTTTCTGTGAGAATTAAATAAGGTACCTGGCATCAGCAGTCTCAATAAATGGTACTTATTATCATTTGGGTAAATACTTCATAAGAGGTAAGTGTCAGTATTGAGGAAAGTTAAGAATGTGATGTCCTTAAAGAGATCATGCTTGGCCTTCAATCTATATTAGTTTCCCTCTTATATTCTTTCATAAAGCTCTGTATTTTCCCTTTATAGTGTTTGCTGCTATTGGTAACTGTACATTTATTATTTCTATGACTGTTTAACATAGCAGTTGCACAAAGTGCTGAGTGAGGAAGATTGCATGAGGGCTGGGAAGAACTCAGTGTGTCCAACCAGGGCAGTTCCCACTTGGATCTGCTAGTTGTTCTTTTTAGGGAGAAAGGGACTCAGTGCTACTAGATTTTCCCATTTTTCATATAACTCAGAATTGTGACTTTTTGTGGGAAAGGTCCTGGTCTTAAAATGTAGGGCAATAACTCAATTTAAAAAAGACATGGTATGGGCCAAACAAAATTCATTTGTGGGTCATGATAGATCTGGACGCTGCCAGCTTGCAATCTCTGGTTTATAGCTGGCCCTTTGACCAGAGCTGTGACTGTGTGTCATGCTCAGTGCTGTTTGTGTAGTGCCTGGTTCAGGAACACGCGTAGCGGGCACTAAATGTTAACTGAAAGGAACACAAAGAAGGAAGGAATGGAGAGAGGCAGGAGTGGGAGAGAGAAAGGGATAAAGAAAGGGGGAAATAAAAGCAAGGAAGAAGGAGAGAAAGGAAGAAAGACTGCAGCTGGAATTTCTTTTCTTTCTTTAAGGTATTATATTGGAAAAATTGCCACTATTGAGAATAGCCTGAGTAAGTTGATAGATTTCATATTTAGGAGTTCTAAGTCAGTTAATATAAACTATAAGAAAGAAAAACCATTCACTGCTTCTCTGTATTATTTTTAGGGAAAAATAGACATGTGAATTTTGTTCTTTTATAACCAAATATTAATAAAAAAGAAAAGGTTTTGACTACTTCAGAAGCATAATTTGCCATATATTATATTGAACAAACTGTGGGTTGCATATTGTCAAACCAATTTTTGTCTGCTGGGAAATAGACTTTAATCTCTGACCTCAAGTTTTATTGTGTAATGAGCTCACCAAATACACTGAATTGCAGATTTCCATGGTAGTATGATTTGTATACTGACCTAAACTCTGGAAGTCATTGCAGCTGTCATTTGGTATAAAATAGGAAAAAAAAAAAGGTGGGGGGCTTTGAGGAGCTTAGATTTCTAGAGCCAATGGAAGGGGGGGAACCTCAAATGCTAGATTACTTAGAAACTGTCTAAATTTAAGTAGCTATCTTTGACATATTTGTAAATATAAGGATTCCTAGAGATTTGTCTATAGGGATAGAAAATATGCATCAGTAACTAGAGTGGTCTGTTGGCCAGATTGCTGAATTGCAAAACTGAAGATCAACGAATGTTCCTAATAGATACTTACTGTGAACCCTGCACTGCATTAGGTACTGAGCTCAAAAAGTAAGTATTAGGAGTGGTGGTGGAGGGGGCCATCTCTGTGCTCAAGGAGTTTACAGCCTAGTTGGGGTGCCAAGACAAATAATTGAGAAAGGATAAAAGACTCTGTGATTAAGGGCTAAGCTGTGTGTTAAACTGTAAGTGTAACAGGAAATCACAGGGTAAAAGTCACAGCAGGCTTTATGGATTAGGTAAGACATCAGCTAGCACTTCTAGAAAGTATCCTTGTATTTTAGAGAAGAAAGTAATACATGTCACTATCTCTTTGCCTTTGAAAAAGTATGTTAATTCCTATCTTGGGCTTTTCTTTAAATAATAAAAAAGTTGTCTCTTTGTCTATTAACAATTTCCATATTTATTCCCCTCCCCACCCCCGTAACTCTCACTTTTTACTGTCAAAAAATCCTAGGGTTTCTTTATTCAAACTGTTTCTTACCAATAATAGCCTAGTTGAGGGGTTTTTAGCAGCATGCATAATTTTTTTTAATAACATTTAAAAAACATTTATTTATTTGGCTGTGAGGGTCTTTGTTGCTGTGAGTGGGCCTTCTCTAGTTGCAGTGTTTGGACTTCTCATTATGGTGACTTCCCTTGTTGCGGAGCATGGGCTCCAGGGAGTGTGGGCTTAGTAGTTGCAGCATGAGGTCAGCTCTAGAGCAAGAGGTCAGCAGTTGTGGCAAATAGGCTTAGTTACTCTGCCACATGCGGAATCTTCCTGGTATAAAATAGGGAAAAAAAGGGGGCTTTGAGGAGCTTAGATTTCTAGAGCCAATGGAAGGGGGGGGGACCTCAAATGCTAAATTACTTAGAAACTGTCTAAATTGAAGTAGCTATCTTTGACATATTTGTAAGTATAAGGATTCCTAGAGATTTGTCTATAGGGATAGAAAATATGCATCAGTAACTAGAGTGGTCTGTTGGCCAGATTACTGAACTGCAAAACTGAAGATCAACGAATGTTGATTGAACTTGAGTCCCCTGCACTGGTAGGTGAATTCTTAACCACTTGGCCACCAGGGAAGTCCCCTGCATAGATTTTGGTCTGCCCAACTTCACTCAGCCAGTAGGAAAGCCAGGAGTAGAACCTGAGTCCTGTGCTTTCTCTCTGATTATACCGTGTGGCCCGCCCTCCACAGCCTTAAAACATGCTCTACTAATGGGTTAAGCCACAGCACATCCTTCTGAAGGAGTACTATGCAGTCATCAATTATGATGTATATTAATGTTTATATTTATTGTTATGGAAGTCATTCACAGTAAAAGCAATTAGTAAACATAATCCCATCTTTGTCAATACATGTTTTTAGGTATATGTTTGCATGGGAAAGATCTGGAGATTTTATTCTAAACCATTAACAGTAGTTATTCTTGGGACTTCTCTGGTGGTCCAGTGGTTAAGAATCTGTCTTCCAATGCAGGATACACACAGGTTCGAACTCTGGTCAGAGAACGAAGATCCCATATGCTGTGGGGCAATTAATCCTGTGTGCCACAGCTAGAGGGAAGCCTGCACACTGAAATGAAAGATTCCAAGTGCCACAACTAAAACCTGACACAGCTAAATAAATAAATAGATATATATTAAAAAAAAAAAAACCACCAGTAATTGTTTTTAGTACTGGGATTTTACATAGATTTTTTTCATTGTAATTTCTTATTTTTTGACATTGATTATTATTTGTGTGACAGAAACCGTGAAGGGCTCCTTATTGCTTATAGAAGTAATTAGAAGGATTAGATAGCCTGGTTTCCTATTTTAATCACCAATTATGATTATTAAAAAAAATAAACATCAGTGCTCAGGTTCTACTTCAGACCGGTTACACTGAAATGCCCGAGGAGTAGGGCCCTGGCTTTGGCTTTTTGAGAAGCCTTTTAGGTGGTTCTAATGCGCATCCAGCATGACTGGGACTTGGGCCGAGCAAAGTTGTGTAAAAAGTCGGCCAAAGTTTGAGAACCATAGTGTATAGGCTAGGCTTGATACTCTTCTGCACCCAGCCTCGATTTCTCCACACTTAGTCTACTCTTCTCCAACCCATAATTTGCACTCCAACCTAGAGTGATTATTGTCTGTCTCCTGAACTATGGGACCAGGTCCATCTCTTTTCCCAGCTCTTCACTTTCCCTAGCATGTCAGCTTGCTTTCCCTTTGAGACATTCAAATTTTAGCTTTTCTTCAAGCCTCACTCAGGTCTTCCCACCTCCATGAAGCCTTTCTGCAGCTCTCTAGTCTACCTACAACCACATCTTCTTCTTCTCTAACATTTATTACTTCAATAAGTGTATATTTAATTCTTTTTTTTTTTTCCTTCTTCCTTGGAAAAAAAGCTATGACAAACCTAGTAGTACATTAAAAAGCAGAAACATCACTTTCCTGACAAAGGTCCGTTTAGGCAAAGCTAAGGTTTTCCCAGTAGTCATGTACAGATGTGAGAGTTGGATCATAAAGAAGGCCGAGCACTGAAAAATTGATGGTTTTGAATTGTGGTGCTGGAGAAGACTCCTGAGAGTTCCTTGAACTGCAAGGAGATCAAATCAGTTAATCCTAAAGTAAATCAACCCTGACTATTCATTGGAAGGACTGTTGCTGAAGTTCCAATACTTTGGCCACTTGATGCAAAGAGCTGACTCATTGGAAAAGACCCTGATGCTGGGAAAGATTGAGGGCAGGAGAAGGGGGTAACAAAAGATGAGATGGTTGGATGGCATCATTGAGTCAATGGATATGAGTTTGCACAAACTCTGGGAGATGGTAAAGGACAGGGAAGCCTGGAATGCTGCAGCCCGTGGGGTTATAAAGAGTCAGACATGACTTAGGGACAGAACAACAACAACCATACTGCATGGCTTGTGGGATCTTAGTTTCCTGACCAGAAGCTGAACCTGGGGCCCATGGCAGTGACAGTGCTGAGTCCTAACTACTGGATCTCCAGGGAACTCCCTCATGTTTATTACTTGTGAAGCATTGAGTGAAATGCAGGAGAACTATGTCAGGGTCCTTTTAAGGGGCTTTAAGTTGTTTATATAAGGGATTAAAGATGGGAAATCCGACACTGAGGAGATGAAATGATAGCCAATAGGATGTGAGGTTGGAGATATGAAAAGGGTGATTGAGAAGGGCTATGAGACAGGGGCACTGGTAATTTGAATGTGGGTTGTTTGCTCCGGAAGATGACAAGTGAAGAGAGGAAAGGAAGAAGCTCTTCCATATACCATATTTTTTAAAGGAACATTTTTTCTACTCCTATTTATAAAAGTAAGGGCATTTGGAAAATATAGAAAAAACAAACAAAAACATCACTTGCATTCCTACTACCTGAAGATAAACACTGATGTTAGTTCTTTGCTGTATATTTTTTGTCTTTAAAAAATGACAATGTATATTTGTTGTTGTTTAGTTGTTAAGTTGTGTCTGACTCTTTCGACCCCATGGATTTATCCCACCAGGCTCCTCTGCCCGTGGGATTTCCCAGGCAAGAATACTGGAGTGGGTTGCTATTTCCTTCTCCAGGGGATCTTTCTGACCCAGGGATTGAACCTGTCTCCTGCATTGGCAGGTGGAGTTTTTACCACTGAGCCACCAGGGAAGCCTGACAATGTGTGTAGCCATAGATAAAATATATTTTATACTAAAATAACCATATTTAACACAACCCAAATTTTTGTTAGTAAAGTTTTAAAATATATACAATTTCATATATTTTCATGTCAATTTTTAATGATCATAATAATTGCCAGTGGTCATGAAGTACTCAACAATTTAGCCCATCTTTCTATTGGACTTTCTCTCATTTGTCTACTTGTGAGTTCCATTTGTTCTCTTTAAATTCTCCTTTAACATGCTCAAGCACATATTAGCATACTTTTATGCTAATCTATGGTCCAGTTTTTTGGGAACCAGCTCTTTCTCTTCTGTCACCTTTCTGTAGCTTTTGCTCATCTTTCTGGGAAATTTCCTCAGTGTTAGTTTTCAACTCTTCCATTGAGTTTTAGCTTCTGATAACATATTTATAACTTCTAAAAACTTTCTTTTCCTTGATATTTCATCTTTTAAAATACTCTATTCTTGTTTTGTGGTAATTATTTTATCCCTCCTAGGATTTTTGTTTGTTTTGTTTTCTTTTTTAAACCTTTCTTCTCCTTGCATAGTTCTTTTTTTTTTTTTTCTCCTCCAAGTTGCTGTCTTTCTGTTTGTTGCTTTGGTGTCTGTAAATAGTGAGTGAATAGTGCACAAGACCACTCTCACTTCTGATACCAGTTCTAAATTCAAGGGTGCCTAGGACTATCCTTGGGCTTGATACTTCTCTAAAAGTACTCACAGAACTGAAGGCTATGGTTTGGACTTCCCTGGATAAGTGGATAAGAATCTGTCTGCCAGTACAGGGGACATGGCTTCAGTCTCTGGTCCGAGAAGATTCCACACGACAAAGAGTAACTAAGCCCGTGTGCCACAGCTACTGAGCCTGAGAGTCTTGACTACCGAGGCATGTGTGCCCTACAGCCCATGTTCTGCAACAAAGAGTAGCCCCCGTCACTGCAGCTGCCTGCCCCAGCAACAAAGACCCAGCACAGCCATGAATTAAAACAAAAGCTTTTGTTTGGGACAAAGAAGGATGAGAGGATGCAGCATGATAAGCCTTTGATTCCTGGGTGGCTACAGCATCACTCATGGCATGGAATAGCAACACTGGTGTTATCAGTTACTGGAGGTAAAAGTTAACAATGGAATTTAGAAATGATGAATCCAGCTCCAAGGAGCAGACTCACTGAACGCATCAGTAGAGTTCAGTTCAGTCATTCAGTCTTGTCTGACTCTTTGCAACCCCATGGACTGCAGCACACCAGGCTTCCCTGTCCATCACCAACTCCTGGAGTTTACTCAAACTCGTGTCGATTGGGTCGGTGATGCCATCCAATCATCTCATCCTCTGTCGTCCCCTTCTTCTCCTGCCTTCGGTCTTTCCCAGCATCAGGGTTTTTTCCAGTGAGTCAGTTCTTTGCATCAGGTGGCCAAAGTATTGGAGTTTCAGCTTCAGCATCAGTCCTTCCAATGAACTGATGGACTGGTTGAATCTCCTTGCTGTCCAAGGTACTCTCAAGAGTCTTCTCTAACACCACAGTTCAGAAACATCAATTCTTTACTGCTCAGCTTCCTTTATAGTCCAACTCTCACATCCATACATGTGACTGGACACATATGGAAATGCAAAATAATAAGAAACAAGCTAACTATACAATCCCTCGGTTATTATTATCTGAAACAGCTAAAATGAAAGTAAAGGAGAATATTGGGGCAGATCCTGACTCAGGGCCAGACTTGGATTCTGAGCTATAGCTGCTCACCTCTGGGGCATTACCAGAGGAAAAGTTACATTGAGAAAACAGATAGTGAAGAACGTTAGAGAATGCAGAAAGAGAGAACAGACAGTAAAGAACTCACCCCAGCAGGACAGAAATCTCTACATGGCGATTAAGAAATGGGATAAAGAAAGTGGACACAGATAGGGTCAAAACGAAGGTCTTAAGGTAGCACTCTTGGAACCTGAGTGGGTCATACGCATGAAGAGCTCCTTTAGGTTCCCTAGCCCTGAGAGGTTCTAAACAAGTCTGCTCTATCCATTCTAGTTTGGAGAAATTTAGAAAGCCCAAAGACAAAGATGACAAACAGAAATCTGATCTCCAAACACGCAGAGATAAGGTTCAAAGGGGGCCTAGGTCTCTTGGCTTGACTCCTGTCTGAAGACTCAAAGCCAAGTGCACAAGAGTGGGTAGAATTATCAGGGGTGGAGAAGAGACTTTCCTAGGATTCCTGGACATGGGACCCCAAGGCACAGTGATTCCAAAATCTGTCTGTAAAGTCCTAACAGGGCACACTGAGATTGGGAGGATGTGGGAATACAGTGGCAGATAGGATCAAGGTGAAAATTTGGGTGAAAACTGGAATGACTGAACAGAGTTCACGTGGAATAGGAACAGTTTCTGTCTTCTTTACCTGAGTGTATTATGGAGATAGATATTGTGTCTGGCTGAAGAACACTTCTCCTACTTAGTATTGTAAAACAAAAGTCATGTAAATCTGCTCTTCAGCCAATATTGATTTGACATGTTCAACCATGGCAACCAACAAGATTGCCCAAGCCTACACAGGATGTTGATTTGAAACAATATAGAACAACTGGTGAACAAAGAAGACTGTTACTTTAATTAATGCCTTGTTAGAAGCTTGAGAGCTGGTTCAGATACACTCTCTATATGATAGCCTTGTGTGAAGTTTAGGCTGAGGATTATGGTGACCAGTGACCAATACCCAGCCAGTGACCACAACCCAGCAGTGACCACTGGGAGTTGGGAGGATAAAATTTCCCTTTGAGAGATTACTAGCCTTGCTATCAGACTTCAACTGAAACTGCCTGTATGATCGAAGGACATAAAATAATCTTGAAATTTGAAATACTCCAAATATTTTGAGTGATGTTGAAGAAATATTTTGGGATTTTCCCAGATGTCCAGTGGTGAACACTCTGTGCTTCCACTGCAGGGGGCACAGGTCTGATTCCTGGTTGGGGAATTGAGATCCCACATGTGGTGTGGTCGAAAAATTACTACTACAATAACAAAACATTCTAATGGGGAAAGGCAGGGCACAATAAAATGAAAAGGGTCTGTTCAGGGGCATATCATGGGAATGCTAGGTACTCATTGTTTTGCTATAAAAAAAAGCTTGACTAAAAACCAAGGAGTGGCCTGTATAGCAAAGAATTTAATTTTTCGCTAAAAATGTTCTGGCCCTTGCCTTAGGCTTCTGGGAGGTTATCATTGAGCCTGTGGAATGTCACATTGATGGGAGTAGTTTTGTTTGGATGGGGCCTTTGAGTCACGCCAACATGATTTAGAGTGGGTGCTGTGGATCATGTCAAAGCTCTGGAAGACAGGATGAGTTTTCCTGGTTGGCAGTACTCTACCATTGCCACACATCATCCCTGGATGCCATGGGGAAAGAACAATTAGGAAACCCTATGTTTGGACCCTGTCCTATGCATTTCCTCCCTTGGCTGGTTTTAATCTATATCCTTTAGCTGCGGTAAACCGTAACTGCGTGAGTATAACAGCTTTTAGTAAGTTCTGTGAGTCCTTCTCACTGGAGAAGGCAATGGCACCCCACTCCAGTACTCTTGTCTGGAGAATTCCAGGGACAACGGAGACTGGTGGGCTGTCATCTATGGGATCACACACAGTCGGACACGACTGAAGTGACTTAGCAGTAGCAGTGAGTCCTTCTAGCAAATTACAAAACCCTAAGTGTGGTCCTGGGAACCCCCAAATTTACAGTTGGTGTCAGAAGTGAAGGGGGTCCTCTGGGCATTTCCTTCTAACTATGCAGTTATATAACTCTTTTATATTAGAGGGTTTCCTTGGATACTTGTTGATACTTGAGGGTCAGCTCCCATGGATGGCTAAAAAGCTGGGTGTGGTACCTACACATGGACTGCACTTCACAATAGGCTGGTGGTTTAGTGGGAAACCTCTGTGTAGGTCTTTGCTCTTGGGCTGGTCACATTCTATAGAAAAGACTGTCAAATCCCACTAGAGGGAGATGCCTGGTTGTCAAGGTCTTGCAAGTCCAGGAGAAGGAAGGGTGGTGGTCTCAGTCTCCAGTATGCCTATGCTAATTCCTCTGTTTTCCTTTGCTTTCAATTATTCCTTGGTGACCCCTGAGTCCCAAGCCCCTTGCCATTTTCCGTGCAAAAATGAAATCTTTTGTGGGGATGAGGCAGTAGCTTGACAGTTTATAGCTGGCAAGGGAAATGAAGATCTGATTGTTTCTCAGACAGACTTTCAACTCTCTCTTTTATTCTCCTCCCCAGCGCCCCCGTCTCAGCTCCTCTTCTAGCAGGGTCTGGGGCCACCAGTTCCTGAGCCTTTGGGGGCTTCTCTGCTGTAAATCTAGATGCTTCTTGGCTTTCTTCACTGTCAGTGTAGGATTTAGTTTTTTCAGGGTGCTAAATCATGTGTCACTTAATGATCTGCTTTCCAGCTTTCACAGTTTTCATGCTTTGTTTTCTCTCTTCTTTCTCTTTGTTTTTAAGGGTTGATTTATTTATTTAAACCTTTTGGGTGAACTGGGTCATGTCTGTTGGTTCCGTAGGATCTTAGATTAGGATTTCATTTGATTTTGCCAAAGATTTTTGGCATTGGGACTCAAAACTGAAAGGGATGTGAGAGATCATGTATGGGAACTGCCCACTCCTTTCTCACGAGGTGAAGTTGCCTTTGGTTGTGAGAGGGGAAGAGTCTGGCTTAATATCATGCAGCTAGCGAGGGGCAGAGCTGGGACTGGCATCTGGATCTGGTGATTCCTAGGCTACCAGTTCTTGCTACTACTAAGTCCACCATCTTCTTAGGGATAAGAAGGAAGCCCCATCACAGAGTTTAGCCCAAGGTTTTCAAACCAGGGTCTACAGAGATGTGTTGGGGTTCTGTATACATTCGACTCAAAGAATAAACTGGGAGATTGGGTTTGACATACACACACAGAGTGTGTGTGTGTGCTTAGTCACTCAGTTGTGTCCGATTCTTTGTGAGTCTTTGGACTGTAACCTGCCAGGTTCCTCTGCTTATGAGATTTTCCAGGCAAGAATACTGGAGTGGATTGCCGTTTCCTTCTCCAGGGAATCTTCCTGACTCAGGGATTGAATTTTAATCTCCTGTGTCTCCTGCATTGCAGACAGATTCTTTACCTGCTGAGCCCCAGGGTAAGTCCCCATATACACAATACTCTATATAAAATTGGTAACTAATAAAGACCTACTATATAGCATAGGGAACTCTACTGAATATTCTGTAATGACCTACGTGGGAAAATAATCTGAAAAGAGAGGCTATATGTACATGTATTAACTGATTCACTCTGCTGTATAGTAGATACTGACACAATGTTGTAAATCAACTATACTTCGAGAAAAAAAATTTTTTAAGCACTAATGTTTATTTATTTATTTTTAAATTAGAAACATTTTAAATGTTTGGTTGCACTATATAGCATGGGGGATCTTAGTTCTCCGAACAAGGGTGGAACCCTCACTCTCTGTGTTGGAAGCATGGAATCAATCACTGGACTGCTATAGGGAAGTCCCAGTAAAGCATAAGTGTTTATATTTTGCCAATTTATACCAATAGGACATTGTTTTTACTGTATTAAAAATCCCTATACTGTTACTATAGCATGATTTTAGGAGAGAGTAGAAGTATATAAAAGTTAAATTCTTCCATCTTTGCCCAGAAGTCAGGACTTTGTTTCCTGTATCTCTCCTTCTGTCCATGATGATTTAAGGTAACGGTAAGGATATGGAGGATAGATAATAATGTTGTGGACTAACTTTTCCGGAGGTAAAATAAAGGTGGTCTAGTAAAACGACTCCTTATTTTTTTTAGTTATGTGGTTGATGGTGTTTTGCATTTTGTCCTTGGTAATGTGTTTGTGCTGCTTGATCACTCCTAACACAAAAATGGAAAAACAAACAAACAAAGTGTCTGGGTGAGGGGAAGTAAAAACAGAAGGATGAAAAGCTATAAAAATAATGGGAAGAAAACAGAAGTGAGAGGATGTCCTTCCTCTGGCTTTTTGCCTCCCTACCCTCCTCTTCTTTTTTTGTTTGAAGAGCATAATCTAATTAAGCATTCATTCTCAATGCCACATAACACTGAGTCGAGTTCTCTGTGCTATATAGCTGTTGCTGTTTAGTGGATAAGCTGTGTTTGGCTCTTACGACCCCATGAACTATAGTTCAACAGGCTCCTCTGTGCATGGGATTTCCCAGGCAAGAATACTGGAGTGGGTTGCCATTTCCTTACCCCAGGGGAATCTTCCCCACCCAGGGATCAAACCCATGTCTTCTGCATTGGCAGGCGGATTCTTTATCGATGAGCCACAGGAAGCCCATGCTATATAGTAGGACCTTGTTAAAAATCACCTCCTTTTAAACTTTTTAATAGGTCTTTAAGGAGAATTAAGGTCAGGTATTATTGATTAGAAAAAGACAAGAGATAGGGTTATGTCTCTTAAGTACATTGTTATGTCTTAAAAAATACAACACTTATATAGAAGGTGTAGATTTTGTTTGGATCTTGGTTTGACCAAAGCAACTATAAAATGTCATTTCTCAGCCAAATCAGGATATTTGATTTTGGTCTGGGTATTAGGTGACATTAATTTTGTTTGTATAGCTGATAATACTGTGGTTATGCATAGTCAGAAATGTCCTAATGTATATAGGTGCCCGAGGACATGATGTATGAGATTTGCTTGGAAAATATTAAAATATCACTGCAATCAAAATCAAGGAAAAGAATGCAAAAAGGAGTACATGAAACAAAGATGGCACTTCAAATATGACACTTGGATTTGAGGAAGAGCTCATGATACTACTCTGTATGCAATCCTTCAAAATATAAATTTAAAAAATACATATTTTTGTTTTTGTTTTTGGCCACACTGCAGGCATGTAGGATCTTAGATCTCTGACAAAGAGAATGAACCTGTTCCCCTTGCATTGGAAATGTTGAGTCTTAATCACTGGACTGTCAAAGAAATCCCTAAAATGATATTTAGAGCTCTGTAAGTTAAGTATGCCTGCTTCCTCTGAAAAGATTTGACTGTGCATGCTGTAAATGAAAACCCAAAAGCATAAATAAAGAGGGAATGAAAATTTTTAGGCAAAACAGCAAATGAGGTTATGGATGCTGACTCTACTTGAGAAAGGAATACATCAATAATGTGTAGAAACAAAATGAGAATACTAACAGTAAAAATAGCAGCTAACATTCATAATAAATAGGCTTAGCAATCTTGCTGCTGTAATCAAAAATATAGAATAATTGCGAGATCTTCATTCTCCTTAAAGATCAATTGTAAAGTTTTTTAAAGGGATGATTTTTGAAAAATGTATACTGCCTCTATACATCAGACACAATTATATTTATTTTTAATACTCATCTCACTTACATGATCCCAATAATACTGATGATCCCAAAAATATTGGAGCTAGACAGTGTTAAGAGTACCTTTCGACGTTATGTGGAAACTGAGGTACAAAACTCCCAAGTGACTTGCCCAAGGTCTCCTGCCTGGGAAATGGCCGGCAAGGATTCTCATCCTGCCTGGAGACCATACTTTTTAACCTTTAAAATTCTGGCCAAGAGAAAAGTATTTTTGGAATGCACAAAACCATGGCTATTTTGATCAAGGAGATTTGTTAGATGTTTTATAGATACAATTTATGGTACATTGAAAAAGTTAAAATGCACCTGCAGCCCAACTGGTGTGCAGGTAGTTTCTGGAAATTTGTAGGATAACTGTGTTTAGTCACCTCTAGCAGTTGTGATTTGATTTTTCCCAGGTGGAAAATATGTCCTTTCTCACCCATTAGTGACTACCAGGTAAACTCAGCGTCCCTTTGCTGCCTAAAGGTGACTCCTAGAAGAGGAGAGGTTGGCTGCAACCAAAGCAATTGACGCCAGTGGCTCCCGTCACACAGAGCTTCTGCTGCAAACATTTTAACACTTTCTTTTTTTTTAAAATCCATGGCAACAGAACCATTACAGAAATTAGCTGCTATAGAGTAAGACAACAGAGGATGAGAAAACTGGAAAATGAAATCTATTTGGGAAAGTGGAAGCAACCTATAAATGAGCTCTTCTGTTCATCCTCAAGCGTGCTGTCCACTGCACTTATGTGGGCCAACAGTTAACGAAGCTCTTTTCTCATAAACAAGCAGCAAGTGTTTTTTGGGAAAAAAAAGAAAAGAAATATTAGTGATTTTTAAAAATGCTGAATCCTAGGTGTAGAGGGCTTCAAAATGTCTCACGTGTGTAGTTCATGCCTGAGTTTTTGACTGTGATTTTTGCATGAGCAGGAAGAGGAGGACCCAATCTTGATATAAGATAAAGATGTCTTTACTCACAGATCATGTCATGGGCTTCACAAGGCGGCATTTGAATTGTGAATACTGTGGTCATAGGAAGAGAAGAATGGAAATAAAAGCAAGAAATGAGGAAGATGGGGGAAGATTATAGGTTGTGCCTACGCGGTTTATGGCAAAGGAAAGCAGTGGCGTCTGGCTCAGGACAGGGTTATGTGTAAGGGAATAGCTGCAGGTAGTAATTGAAATTTATATAGACTTTGGCTAAACTGTGACCACCACCCACATTATCCCTATAGTCTCCCAAGTCAGACATGCCATTAAGTGTGATACAATCACTCTCACAACAGGGGCTACTAGTTAGAGAGAACTCCAAGATGGTTCCTGAAATGCCTGATGAAAACAAAGGACAAAAAGAACACCTTGATGCTCAGAAAGAAAAAACAGAATTGGTTTGCTGCAGGGCCTCTGGACGTACCATGTGACAATGTAAGGGGCATTTCCTTTCACAGATTCTCCAGGTCAGGATCCACATGGTAGAGTAGAGACAGCACTGATGAGAATATGTCAGTGACTGTATTTTGTGATATTATGGCTTTTCTTTCTTTTGCAGAGACACACATATGGACCACTACCAGTATAATGTATGTGTGCTTATTTGCTCAGTTGTGTCCTACTCTTTTTGACCCCATAGACTGTAGCCTGCTGGGTTCCTCTGTCTGTGGAATTCTCCAGGCAAGAATACTGGAGTGGGTTGCCATTCCCTTCTCCAGGGGATCTTCCTGACCCAGGGGTTAAACCCAGGTCTCTGCATTGCAGGGGGATTCTTTACCATCTGAGCTACCAGGGAAATCAGTGTAATAATAATCAATAAAAATGATCATTTACTGAATGGTTACTATGAGCTGATACATGACTTGGGAAAGACATGAATCCCCAAAGGGATGGACAAAAGTAACAGCAGCCCACTATAGCATTACCATTCTCTTTCAATAGAAAAAAAATCTGAGGCTCAAAGGGGTTAAGTAACTTACTCAAGGTCACACAGCTGGTAGGTGAGAAAGCCCTAGTCTTGACACCTCATACTTTGTGAACATATCCAGGCGGCACAATTCTGGGAATCATGTCCTTTGAACGAATTTGTGTACAATATCATAATTTCTATATGTTTAAATATAAACATAACAAAGGCATTTTGAATCTTTGTTTTCATTGCGCCTATCAGGGTGTTTCTGGGTTCCCAGGCTCTGGTGCATTTTTCATTTCAGTTATTGTATTCCTCATCTCTGTTTGGTTGGTCTTTATATTTTCTAACTTTGTTAAAAACTTAACCTCTTGCTGAGGTTAACTTAACCTCATTCTTCTCCTGAGTTGTCAATCACCTTCACGATCACTACCCTGAACACTCTCTGGTAGATTCTCTATCTCCACTTCATTTAGTGGTTTATTATTATTTTATCTTCTGGTCACACCACATGGCATGCAGGATCCTAGTTTCCCAATCAGGGATTGAACCTGTGACCCCCTGCATTAGCAGCACACAATCTTAACCACTGGACCATCAGGGAAGTACCCGATAGATCTTGTGGGGTTTTGTCTTGTTCCTTCATCTCTTCCCTGATTTTGCCTAAATGGCTGTGTGTGTGTGTGTGTGTGTGTGTGTGTACATACATATATATACACACATTTGGCCACACCACAGGCTTGAGGAATCTTAGTCCCTGGACCAGGGATCCAACTGGGCCCTTGCCAGAGGACTGCTAACTGCTGGATGGCCAGGAAAGGCCCAGCTGTTTGTATCTTTATGACTGTGCTAGGTTAGGGACGTTTCAGACCTTGGGAAGGTGGCCTTTGGAGGAGATGTCCTGTGTTTCCCCACAGCACACTCCCTCTCCTCACCTAAGTCATAAGCTCAGGGTCCCCCAAAGAGGGCTCTCGCGTGCTTCCTTGGGCTGACTATGAGGGTGGTCTGGTGGGCTTGGTTGGCCCCTTGGTCTGGTTGGTTGCCAGGCCCTGCCTCATGAGGTGGCGCTGGCTGGCTGCTGGTCGGCGGGACCAGGGCATGAAGTGGTGGCTGAGGGTGGACCCCAGGGGACCTCGGGGCTGGTGCTGCCTCCTGGCAGGTCACAGTCCGGAGGACTCCAGGCTGTCAGGTGAAGCCAGGTTCTGGGGTTTGGTGGCTCAGACGGTAAAGCATCTGCTTACAATGCGGGAGACCCAGGTTCGATTCCTGGGTCAGGAAGATCCCCTGGAGAAGGAAATGACAATCCACTCCAGCACTCTTGCCTGGAAAATCCCATGGTTGGAGTAGCCTGATAGGCTATAGTCCATGGGGTCGCAAAGAGTCAGACATGACTTCACTTTCACTGGCTGCACGGCCCGGGGTCCCAGAGCTGGTGTTCGAATGCTGGTGAAGTGGGGCCGCCCGGGACACGGTCGAGTAGGAAGTCCAGAATGTCCCAAAGCTTGGGTGGTTCAGCTGGTGTGGTCTGATCTGCTGGCGGGCAGGCGGGTCCGCAGGCTGTGGGATGAAGATTTCACCGCATCTGGCGGCTGCCCCTGTGGGGAGGCTGGTGGGAGGCTAGAGGGGCTCCCGGGGGGCGGGGCCAGGCGCAGGGGATTCTGGGACCGGTCCAGAGCACCGGCCGGCCGAGCTGCTCTCGGGCAGTCTGGTGGCCCCGGCACTGTCTCTGATGGTCTTAAGGCAGTCTGACTGTGAGGAGTGGCTGTGTTATATCCTGAGGAGTCCCATCACTGGTGCCTACAAGATGCTGGGCCGGGGCAGGGCTCGGTCCACAGCTAATAAGCTAGAGGAAGGAATCCATATGCTGGCAGGCTTGCCAGCATCAGTGTGCCAAAGACAGCTACCAGCATCTGTGTCCCCAGAGTGAGCTGTGTTTCCTCCTGCCTCTTCTAGAGATGCTCTGAGACCAGCAGGTAGGTCTGACCCAGGCTCCAGTCGGATTATTGCTTCTGCCCTGGGTCCCAGACGGGATGAAAGATTGTGTGCACCCTTTAAAAATGGATCTTCCCTGTAGTTCAGACGGTAAAGAATCTGCCTGCAATGAAAAAGACCCAGGTTCGATCCCTGGGTCGGAAAGATCCTCTGGAGAAGGGAATGGCAATCCCCTCCAGTATTCTTGCTTGGAGAATCCCATGGACAGAGGAGCCTGGCGGGCCATAGTCCATGGGGCTGCAAAGAGCTGGACACGACTGAATGACTAACACTACTTTAGGAGTGGAGTCTATTTCCCACAGTCCTCTGGCTTTCTTGAAAGTAAGCCCCACTGGCCTTCAAGGCCAGATCCTCTGGGGTCTTGTTTTCCTGTGCAGGAGAAGCTCTGCAATGTAATTCTTTTCCAGTTTGTAGATTATCCCTGGGAGTATAGGCATGCATGCTAAGCTGTTTCAAAGCAAGAAAATAGAGCAGGTTGCCATTTCCTCCTCTAGGGACCTTCCCAATCCAGGGATCGAACCTGAGTCTTTTATGTCTCCTACATTGGCGGTAGGGTTCTTTACCACTAGAGCCACATGGAAAACCCAATATACTTGACTGTATAGTGTGTCTGCCATTCCGACCGTTATCAAATTGGTGCCTGGACTCTCACCAGGGTCCTAGGCTGGGTGGAGACCCCTTGTCTTGGCCAGGGTGGTTCTTTTTCTGCCCAAATTTGCATAGCTAGCAATGAAACTGATGCTGAGGCTGGAACAGCACAACTTTATTCAATGGCCGAAATGGAGACGCTGGAACTTAGTTTGCAAATCAACTTCTCAGCCTGACTTGGTGGAGATATCATATGTATAGCAGGGTCAAGATCCAGGTCTCCTGCATTTCAGGCAGACTCTTTACCATCTGAATCACCAGCAAAGCCCATAAAAGGAAGGGAACTGAGTAAAGAGGAGGAGGAATATTCATGAAATATCTCAGAACAGGGATCTGGACTCTGACTCCATCTCTGGATAGATAGTGTCAGAATTGCATTGAATTAGAGGACAGCCAGCTGGTGTCTGAGAATTCCTTGCTGGTGTGGGGAACCTCCCCCTGTACACGTCAGAATTCGGTCTCTTTCGTGAGAGCCTCTTAATGAGTCCTGTAACGGGTGCTGTGCTGTGCTTAGTCATTCAGTCGTGTCCGACTCTTTGTGACTCCATGGACTGTAGCCCACCAGGCTCCTCTGTCCTTGGGGATTCTCCAGGCAAGAATACTGCAGTGGGTTCCCATGCCCTCCTTCAGGGGATCTTCCCAACCTGGGGGAAAACCCAGGTCTCCTGCATTGCAGATGGATTCTTTACCATCTGAGCTACCGGGGAAGCCCAAGAATACTGGAATGGGTAGCCTCTTCTTTTCCAGGGGATCTTCCCAACTCAGAAATTGAACCAGGGAAGAGGGGTGATAGCTAGTATCAAAATATATGATTTCTAGGGACTTCCCTGGTGGTCCAGTGTTTGAGACTCCATGCTTCCGATGCAGGAGGCATGAGTTGGATCCCTGGTTGGAGAACTAGGATTCCACATGCCACATGATGTGGCCAAATTTTTTTTTTTTAATGTGAATTCTAACCAGCTTTGTGTTCATGCCAAGTTACTTTGCCTTCCTTGAATATTTATATTTTTATCTTTAAATGAGAAATAAACACATCTGTCCCTTAAAGATTGTTATGTTGACCAAATAAGAAAATATTTGTGAATAAAAAGCATCTTGCAGAAATGTATGGTACAATTGAAAAAAAATTAGATTTTCCTTCTTTTGAAATTAGTGCCAGTTAGGCAGAAAATAGCAAAGCAACACTTCATGTGTCTGGCATCGGTGGAAGATTTATAAAAGTGAATTTTCTGGGTTAGTTAACTCTTTGAAATGCCAGCATAAGAAAATTATACTCTGCATTACTGACCATATCCTAAGTGAGGAATGTCCCAAATGATCATGGGGTCACTTTATTCCTCTCCTTCTACCCCTTGTAGCCAATTACCAATTAAGTTACATTCAACTTCGCAATTTTGCTTTATTGTGAGGTTTTATTATATGTGGTCTTCTGTGTTCTTTACTTGAATATGCTGAAAATAATTTAAAATGTCTGGGCTCTTAGTTATCATTAAATACAGTTGGGATATGATCCAGGAGATTCTGTTCCTACAGATTGGTAAGATTTGTTGAATTATTGAATTTGCTTTTTATGGTTTTCTGACACTTCCTCTATGCCAGGATTTTTTTTGTCATTCTTCTTCTTTTTCTGCCAGGCTTTCTTGGTCATTTTAGCTTTTGTCAGAGAACTGAGACCCAGTAGTTCTTTTGCTTGCTTGTAGATGCTCCTTTAACCTGTTATAGGTTAGAAAGTCAATAAATCAAGCTTACTAGAACTACATGTGCTTCCCAGGCCATGAGCCAAGGGGAAAAGTTATTTTAACAGGTTATAAAAGAAAAAAGAAAATAGAAATAGCCTAATAACAAGATACTATTTTGGTGTGTCAGTCCTCATCTGCATGGTTGTGGGAACCCAACATTCAGATCTTTCTCTTTGAACTCAAAAAAACCAAAGAAATTTTCAGGTGCCATTCACGCTTCCTTCTTTATTCACCAGGCCATGGGCTCTTGCCTTGTGTGTGGCTGATGCGGTGCCTGGCCATGCTGGAGGTACTGGGGTGTCTGATGTGCAGCTGTGGCTGCCCTAGGAATGTACACCCCATTGTACCTGTCAGACTGACCCCAACCCCAGGAGTGTACTCCAAGGCATTGGGGTAGATAAGGTCAGTTTTCATTCCAATTCCAAAGAAAGGCAATGCCAAAGGCAATTACTCACATGCTAGTAAAGTAATGCTCAAAATTCTCCAAGCCAGGCTTCAGCAATACGTGAACCGTGAACTCCCTGATGTTCAAGCTGGTTTTAGAAAGGGCAGAGGAACCAGAGATCAAATTGCCAACATCATGGAAAAAGCAAGAGAGTTCCAGAAAAACATCTATTTCTGCTTTATTGACTATGCCAAAGCCTTTGACTGTGTGGATCACAATCAACT
>SJYV01028462.1:177706-246419 GCA_006410875.1 Neotragus pygmaeus | reverse complement strand
GCTTTTGAACTGTGGTGTTGGAGAATACTCTTGAGAGTCCCTTGGACTGCAAGGAGATCCAACCAGTCCATTCTGAAGGAGATCAGCTCTGGGATTTCTTTGGAAGGAATGAAGCTAAAGCTGAAACTCCTCATGCGAAGAGCTGACTCATTGGGAAAGACTCTGATGCTGGGAGGGATTGGGGGCAGGAGGAGAAGGGGACGACCGAGGATGAGATGGCTGGATGGCATCACTGACTCGATGGACGTGAGTCTGAGTGAACTCCAGGAGTTGATGATGAACAGGGAGGCCTGGCGTGCTGTGATTCATGGGGTCGCAAAGAGTCGGACACGACTGAGCGACTGAACTGAACTGATTACAACCATGGCCTCAGTGAGTCATGCCTCTCTGTTGTCTCTCACTCCCTTTCAAGGTAACTTTGCTACTCCCTTTGTCCAGTGGAGTCTACCACCCCACCTATTAAATTGAAGTATAGTTGATTTACAATGTTGTGTTAGTTTCAGGAATACAGCAAAGTGATTCAGTTATGTATTTTATTATTGTTGTTTAATTGCTAAGTCATGTCCAACTCTTAGTGACCCCATGAACTGTAGATGCCAGGTTCCACTCTTCACAGGATTTCTCAGGCAAGAATACTGAAGTGGGTTGCCATTTCCTTCTCCAGGGGATCTTCCTGATCCAGGGTTCGAACTAGTATCTCCTGCACTACAGGTGGATTCTTTACCACTGAGCCACCAGGGAAGCCCCTCAGTAATGTATATATACATATATATTCAGGTTCTTTTCTAAGTTATTACAAGATATTGAACATAGTTCCTTGCAGACAGTAAATCCTTGTTGCTTATCTGTTTTATAGATAGGATTGTGTATCTATTAATCCCAAACTCCTAACTGATCCCTCTTTCGCTTCCCTCTCCCCTTTGGTAGCCATAAATTTGTATTCTATGTCTGTGAGTCTATGTCTGTTTTATAAATGGATTCACTTGCATTACTTTTTAGATTCCACATATGAGTGATGTCACATACTTGTCTATCTTTGTTTGGCTTAAATCACTTAGTGTGATAGTATCTGGGTCCACCCATGTTGCTGAAAATGGCAATATTTCATTCTTTTTTTAAATTGCCAAGTAGCATTTCATTCTATATGTATACACCATATCTTTATCAAGTTATCTGTTGACAAACATCTAGGTTGTGTTCATGTCTTAGGTATTACAAATAGTGCTGCTATGAACATTAGGGTGCATAGATCTTTTTGAATTAAGAGTTTTTGTCTTTTCTGGATATATGCCCAGGAGTGGGATTGCTGGATCATATGGTAACTCTGTTTTTAGTTTTTTAATAAACATCCATAGTATTTTCCATAGTGGCTGCACCAGTTTACATTCCTATCAGTAGTTACTGTGCCGTCTCTTGTATCCAGGCTGCTTTGTGACTTGCTCTGACTAGCAAAATGTGGCGGAAGCCACACTGTGTAACTTCTGAGGCTAGACCTTGAGGGGTCTTGTAGCTTTGCATTTCCTCTGTTGAAACACTGCTGTCTTGTGAACAAACATGGGCCGGCCTCTTTGAGGACAAGAGACTGCACAGGAAGACTACACAGGCAGCTTTAGCTGCCCCAGCAGAAGCCCCAGACATGTGAGTGGGAACACTAGGACAATGGGAATACCTCTCCAGTATTCTTGCCTGGAAAATTCCATGGACAGATGAGCCTGGCGGGCTACAATCCACGGACTCTCAAAGAGTCAGACAAGACTGAGCATGCACATGAACACGCAGTGCCAGCCAGCTATCAGCTAAGGCACCGGCAGACTGCAGCTTCACGGTCACCCTACCTGAGACCAGAAGAAAAACTGCCTAGCTGATCCCCGTCCAAAGTGCACAGTTTTGAGCAAATACACGGTGTATTGTTTGAAGTCACAGTGTTTTGGGATGATTTGTTATGGAGCAAAGGATAAATTGGGTTTCCCAGGTGGCTCAGTGGTAAAGAATCCACTTGCCATTGTACCGAAGAATTGATGCTTTCAAACCGTAGTGCTGGAGAAGACTTTTGAGAGTCCCTTGGACTGCAAGGAAATCAAACCAGTCAATCTTAAAGGAAATCAACCCTGAATATTCATTGGAAGGACCGTTGCTGAAGATAAAATACACTGGCCATTTGATTTGAAGAACCAACTCATTGGAAAAGACCCTGATGCTGGGAAAGGTTGAAGGCAAAAGAAGGGGGAGGCAGAAAATGAGATGTGGTTAGATATCATCACTGACTCAATGGACATGAATTTGGGCAAACTCCGGGAGATAGTGGACAGAGGAGCCTGGTGGACTACAGTCATGGGGTCTCAAAGAGACATAACTTCAGCGCCTGAACAGCAGTAACAAAGGATAACTCAAAGAGGAAGATAAGAAAATTCTTCATTCCCATCAGCCAGAGTGTTTGTGCTACTCCCAGAACTCTGCCTTCAGTCACATTCATTTCACACAGAATAAGTGGGAAAGATTTTGCTTCACTTTCTCCTCTATTTGGCTCTGTTGTCCCTCAGGCACCGACTCTTTTCAGAAGTGCCACTTGCTGCCACCCAGCCCTCATGCTCATCAGAGCCTCCCCCTGACTTTCTCCACCTGAGCTGTACCTGGAGTGCCCACAGGGCTCCACTCCCCTGTAACTGAGGGGTCTTACTCTAATGGCTGGATAGATCTCAAAGGACCCTTAGAAACATGAAGGACCAGGGTAACCACCTCAAAATACCCTCCAGATACTAGTGATTTAGCCCAGCAGACCCAGTTTCTCTCTGTATTCTGGGACTCTGTTCCATTTACCCAGAGAGAGAAAAAACTGACAAAGGGTAAAACCCAAGTGGTTCTGTTTTGAGCAAGATGTTTCATCTCTTTTCTTGGACTGTTCAGAGGCCTTTTTGTATTGTCAGGATACTTGGCTATACCCTGATTAGCTAAGGTTCTTTGGTAAGTGATAACTTCCAGATAAATAGTTTTCTGTGTAAGAAAGGTCTATTTTAAAACTAGAATTTCTTGTGTTCTTGCCACTCCATGCAGGAGAGTTTAGCCAAATGAGATTTTATCACTAGCATAACTGTACAGAAAATGGATTCCTCAGAGAGACCTTGTATGGCCTTGTTTCAGAGTGGAATAAAAATGATAGGAATTTTAATCTCTTAGTAACTGTCCTCATTGTAAATTTGTCAACAAAATATTAGTCAGAAAAT
This sequence comes from Neotragus pygmaeus, assembly GCA_006410875.1. NCBI lineage: Eukaryota > Metazoa > Chordata > Mammalia > Artiodactyla > Bovidae > Neotragus > Neotragus pygmaeus. The sequence continues at coordinate 243,198 of SJYV01028462.1, read as the reverse complement.
GACATAATTACAGTTAATAATAAAATGAAAAGTTGTTTTTCATTTATTTGGAGATGGTAATAAAAGATTGTAAAGAACATTTTGAAAATACAAGCAGTAAACAATTTAAAGACATAACTTTGCTGACAAAGGTTCATATAGTCAAAGCTATGGTTTTTTCTCTAGTCATGTATGGATGTAAGAGTTGGACCATAAAGGAGGTGGAACACCAAAGAATTGATGCTTTTGAACTGTGGTGCTGGAGAAGACTCTTGAGAGTTGCTTGGACAGCAAGGAGATCAAACCAGTCAATTCTAAAGGAGATCAACCCTGAATATTCACTGGAGGGATTGATGCCGAAGGTGATGCTCCAATACTTTGGCTGCCTGATGCAAAGAGCTGACTCACTGGAAAAGACCCCGATGCTGAGAAAGACTGAGGGCAGGAGAAGAAGGGAGTAACATACAGTGAGATGGTTGGGTGGCATCACTGACTCAATGGACATGAGTTTGAGCAAACTGTGAGAGATAGTGAAGGACAAGGAAGCCTGGTGTACTGCAGTCCATGGGGTCACAAAGCCTGGGACATGACTTAGCGACTGGAACAACAACAACAATTTAAAAAAGGAAATCACTTAACCTCACTTTCACAGATAGCTATTGTCCGTGTTATTTTTTACTGTGTCCTTCTAGACTTGAATGCACATGCTCACTGGTGAGAGTGTCCTCAAAAGATAGAATGCAGGTCAGGTTTTTTTTTTTTTGCTCCCTCAAATTTGTATTTTATTTGATCGATCATTCAGTTAAAAGGTCACCAAAAGTCAGGAATTGTCTATTTCATTTTACACAATTAGGTGATTTTTATAGCAGCTTACTCATCATGCTTTGGGGAGGGGTATAAAATATGATCTGCAAGACTAGGAATTTAGCTGTCTGAACTCCATACAAAGGAGCCTGCACACTAAGGAAACACTTGTCCATTCATGGAAACCAGGAGGACATAAAAGGACAGGGTCAAGTCAACAAAACAGCCTGTCAGTTGACTATACTTTTTCTCTTCCAACTGTAGACCATGGGAATATTGGGTGTGGTCCCAAGAGGGGACTATTACTCTGAGAGAACTACATTTACTCCACCTTGCTTGAGTATGCTTCAAGGCATTTACAATTTATTCGAGTCTGAAATGAAATGAAGAAAGCAAGCAAGCCACTGTAACAGACAGGTGGTTTTCATTACATATAACCATTAATCTTGTCCTGATTATTTATCAGACTATGTTACATTGCAATGTTTCCTTAACCGATTGATGGGCTATCACCACAAAATATGTCACCAAAGTAAAATAATTGTTGATATATTAATGAAAACCATCAGGGAGACCAGAAAGCCTCCCCTCCGTAGAATGAAGGCAATGAGGAATCTATTTAGGAAGAAAGAAGCAACTGTTGATACTAATCAGATTGAACTACCTCTTTAATTGAGTCGTGTTTAGGATTGTGGAACAAAAACATAGAGTTGTTTAAAGACCTGTTAAATCACAGGAGCACTTTTAATTGAGCACTTTACAGTGAAAATCTGAGTTTTTACAAAAGCCATTTTAAAGGGATGATTATTTTACAAATGATTCACAATATACTTAACAGTACTGTATTGTATGTGTAAAAGCTTGCTACAAGGGTAGGTCTTATATTAAGTGTTCTTATCATTAATAACATGACTAAAAATAAATGATAAATAAGAAGGCAGGAGAAAACTTTCAGAGGCAATGGATAGGTTTATGAATTAGATTATGATGATGGTTGCACAAGTATATACTTGTCTCCAAACTCATCAAGTTGTGCACATTAAATATGTTTAATTTTTAATATGTGAAGCCGCCACTGCTGCTGCTGCGTCGCTTCAATCGTGTCTGACTCTGTGCGACCCCATAGTTGGCAGCCCACCAGGCTCCCCCATCCCTGGGATTCTCCCGGCAAGGACACTAGAGTGGGTATATGTGCAGCAAAGCTCAGTAAAGGACTTCCCTGGTGATACAGTGGATAGGAATCCTCCTGCCAATGCAGGGGACGTGGATTTGATCCCTGGCCCCAGAAGATTCCACAGGCCTCGGAGGCTGCAACTACTGAGGCCCGAGCACCTAGAGCCTACGTTCCCTGACAAGAGAAGCCACCACAACGAGAAGCCTGAGCACCGCAGCCAAGAGTAGCCCCGCTCGCTGCAACTGGAGAAAGCTCAAGTGCAGCAAGGAAGAGCCAGTGTGGCTAAAAACAAACATAAAAAAGAACACAACACACACACAAAGATTCACACTGGAAAATAAATAAACACAATACACTAAGTTTACAGTGGAGGAAACAGGTGGAAGAGTGAAGCCCCTCAGCTTTATTTGCTGGGTTCAGAGCACCATTTACACACTGATTAGCAAAGGAGAAATTATACTTCAGCTATATTTCTTCTCTCATTTCCATAGTGTATATGGAATTGGAAGGGACTGAGTGAAACCTTTTTTTACTATTAATCAAGGAAACTGAACTCAGAGAAATTAAGAGATTGCCTAAATCAGCCAATGAATGGCTGGTTCTCAACACAGAAACACAAGTTAAGGCATTTGACTGCCAAGTTCAAGTCCTGGCTTCTGACCCTTTTAAGCTACATATTCTTGGGCAACTGATTTCATTTCTCTGGGTCTAGGTTTTCTTATCAGTAAAGTAGAAGCTAAGCTTATCTACTGCAGAGAGAGACTGTGAGAACTGAGAGATCCTTCCTGTGGCATACTTGGTGGGATGCCTTATTTGTAGTAAACACTGTTTTAGCTGTGATGGTTGCAGCATTCTCAATAATAAAAACCAGAACTAGACCCCAACTTTCTTGACCTCCCCTTCTAGGGTCTTTTCCTTTACACATGTAATCACAGATGATATTAAAATTTTTATCATGGCCTGGGCACTAACTGGTCAGAATGAACCTATACTACCAAGATGGCAGCCTTTGTGTTCCCTGCCTGGCAGGAAATACACAGGACAATGGATGGCTCTACGGTTCTAAGAATGGATGTATGGCTACCCTTTGTATTATTTTAGGGAGGCATTAATGACTGTAGAATAGGAATTACTTGTAGTGGGGCTGTCACAGACTGTGACACCTCAAATAAACCACACAACCTCTCTGTAGCTCATACTTAATACTCAGAACACCGTGCAAAGTTGTTATGGGGATCAACAAGGATCAGAAATGCAAAAGCCCTTTGAAAAAGGGTAAACCATTACACAAATGCAGGAGATTTGTGAAATACCTAAACCTTCAAGAAAACAGGTTCCAGGGGGAAATCAGCTAAGATCTACATACTTCTTCCACTTTGTAACAGTTTACACTAAACCTATCTACGGCCTTAAAACGTCACATTCTATTTCTTCATTGTTTTACATTGGACATGTCTATCAAAATGAAAGGTTTTCTGTACTTTTCTTTAGAAAGTGGAATTCTTCCTATTAACCAGAAATCATTTCTCTGAAATTTTCCTATTAACCGGTAATCATTTCGCTGAAACTTTCCTTCTTTCTGTAATGTAATGCAGCTATTTTATAATAGCTTAGGTTAGTGAAATTTTCACAAATTACATGTGCAAACTAGAAACTCTGTGTGTTCTTTAGTCTTCTTTTTTTCTTACGCTTGACCAAACTTCTTTCACATGTGTGTGTATGATGAGTACCTAACTCATTCAAGGTTGGTAAGCACTGCTTTAAACCATATTACAGAATTGGTCATTTTTAAACCTCACAGCAGCATGGTAAAGTTATAACCAGTGCTAAACATCGATTTTCAATTTCTGGCATTTGTGCCTCTTCAATAACACGTTGGCCTTTTTCCTCTTTTGACTCAACTTCGTTCCTGTTTCTTATTCGCTTTATAGATTGTTTCCATCTGTCTCACTTCTGAGCCAACATTTCTGAGATTAGGATACCATTCGAGATCTTTTACTTACCCACGTCTTGTGGACAAATGCCTCCACAGACATTTACACGAACACACAGTCACACAGAGCTCATCACACAAGGACTCAGCTCCTATCTATCTTTGATCACATGTGTGCTCGCAAATATACAAAGCGCTGCTGGAAATAATGAGGCAGTTTTCAAAGTTGCTCACAACAGGTCTGTTTCTTTACCTTAAAGCGACATCTCACTCACTCTTCAGCATGTTCTTTATTCAGAGTCTCAGAGGTGCAAAAATTGTTTCTGCAAGTGTGTTTAGTCGTAGAGTGGATTGAGACCTGAAGAAGTCTTAACTCTGAAGAGATGATGACATCACACATATATGAAAACAATAAAATAAGAATAATTTAATTCTCACAATGAAGCCCCAATTTTCAGGTTCTCTCTTCTCTCTAGAGCTGCTAGAGGAGCGTACTCGGTCCTCCTTTGGAGTCATCAAATTTCATTTGTGCATCCATAACCATGGGGTTTCCTTGGTGGCTCAACGGTAAAGAATCCACCTGCCAACGCAGGAAATGTGGGTTTGATTCCTGGGTCAAGAAGAGTCCCTGGAGTAGGAAATGGCAACCCACTCTAGTATTTTTGCCTGGGAAATCCCACGGACAGAGAAGCCTGGTGGGCTACAATCCCTGGGGTCACAAAGAGTTGGACATGACTTAGTGACCAAACAACACCACATCCGTAACCACACAGGTGCTGTGGTTCACATCAACCCTCCCCCAGGTGCTGGGCCTCAGACCTTTCTAATGGTCTTTGTTAGTTTCTAGGAGGTGTCTCGGAGAAGGCAATGGCAACCCACTCCAGTTGCACTTTCTACTCTTCCTCACTGTTTTTTCTTTCTCCTCACCACTCAGAGGAGGCTCTTAGCTCAATTACTTCTTATCCTGGTCTCCATCTCCTTGTTATTAGGGGTTGGGCTGAGGTGCAACACATGCTACCTCACAATATGGCACTTTGACATACTGAGTATTTTTGATGGAAGGAATTTGGGGTATAGCAGTTGAAGGAAGGATTCTCTCATCCCTGCTATTCCCCACAGTGGGTCATGGGTGGGTCTCCTCATGTGAGAGGTGCCCTCTTAATACCCAGAGGAAAGGACCATCTTTATCTACACAGAAGGAGTGATGCCAAGAGGAATTAAAATGAACAGGTCTTGCAAAATTTCCCCCAGTCCACCTTTATCTCATTTCCTTTTTTCTCATCACATTTTTCCATGCTTTCTACTCTTCATCAAACCTAGTATAAAAATACTTGGGCTTAACTGCTTCTTCTGGTCTTCATTTCCTTATGAGTTCTCCTGTGTCACGTAAAAGTTATATTAAATAAATGTGTATGCTTTTTCTTCTGTTAATTTGTCTTTTGTGAGTCCAGTTTTCAGGCCTCCAGCCAAAGAATATAAGATGAGTTAGAGGAAGACATTTCTTTCCCCTCTCTTACTTCCCGGTTGGCATTGGAGGTAAAGAACCCACCTGCCAATGCAGGAAACAAAAGAGATATGGGTTTGATCCCTGGGTTAGAAAGATCCCCTGGAGAAGGAAATGGCAACCAACTCCAGTATTTTTGCCTGGAGAATCTCTAGGACAGAGGAGCCTGGCAGGCTACAGTCCACAGGGCCACAAAGAGTCAAGACACAACTGAAGTGACTTAGCACGCATAAGACTCGTGTAGTAGGTAACAATTCTATTCTACTGCCTAGTGAGGACAGAGACTCTTCAGGGGTCTGTGTCATTTCATCTGTGCCACTTACCTCTGCCCTCTGAGGGTAGGGTGGGCTGTAAGTCTCACTTGTGAATGTGTTTGTTCATTCATATTTGTTGTACCCATCATTCAGTGACCGTGGGTTTTGAGTGAAGACACTATTTCAGGTATTGGAATATTTTGCACTAAGGCCAGTGTTACTGCTCAAACCTCAAATAGATTCCTCCCTCAGACTGGGCACAGAATGTGAGACATTTAACAGGCACAACACAGCAGAGATTATGGCAATAAGGAAAATATAAATAGTAACCATAATCAGAGATGCCACACTCACCTGGAGTTTTTGTCCTGGTCTGCAATACAGTTCAGAAAAGTCAAGTTTTCAGTAATATGAGAATGTGTCTAAAAATCACATATACAATGGCCACCTACTTTTACCTTGGGTGTCTGAACCATAGCTATTTCATTTTGACTCTCAGATGCATCCCCTTCCTCCAAGGCCAAAGCAGATGTATAACCACATCAGAAAGGCCATAAAACAGGCTTCTCTGATCAGTAAAATGTAAGTTCAACCATGTATAGGCCTTCTGACATCCCCATACCTCAGTGTGTACAGATTTTTCTATCATTCCCCCCCAACCCGCTCTCTTTCTTTAAAAATTTTATTTTGTATTGGGGTATAGCCGATTAACAATGTGTGATAGTTTCAGGTGGAGTGAAGGGACTCAGTCGTACCTTGATGTTGGTGTGCTGGCTCCTACCCCGGGTTCAGACCTTGTCCCTTGGTACTAGATCTCCTTTATATTTGCCTAGTCAGAACTCATGAGCAGACCCAGAGAGTTATGTTAATGGGGGAACACTTTATAGGCTATACATTTTATCACTTCTACCCAGTTGTCACATAAGCATTTTACATGTGCTTTTAGCAGCAGATCTAAAGCAAGGAGTGTCACACTTGATAAGTAGTGATGTGTATGTGTGTGTGTGTGTGCACGCGTGTACACGCGTGTACACGCACATATGTTCAGTTGCTAAGTCATGTCCAACTCTTTACAACCCCATGGACTGCAGTATGCCAGGCTTCCCTGTCTTCACTATCTCCTGGAGTTTGCACAAATTCATATCTATTGGGTCAGTGATGCTATCTAACCATCGCATCCTCTGCCTTCAATCTTTCCAAGCATCAGGGTCTTTTCCAATGAGTCAGCTCTTCATATCAGGTGGCCAAATTATTGGCCAAAGTATTGGGGCTACTGTGACAGTTTCACTGCATGATTTTCTTTCCATCTAGAACATCAGGGCAAAAGTATGGCTAAGACAATAACTTTCATAAATATAGATCTCAATCAACAGATAATTGTTTTTTCTAAAATTATCCTCATCTCCATCAAACACAGCCAAATCTGTCTGCAAAACCAGCCTGATCAGTTGACCAAATAGACTCCTCCAAGCTGGCAGTGGAGAAGGCAATGGCACCCCACTCTAGTACTCCTGCCTGGAAAATCCCATGGACGGAGGAGCCTGGTGGGCTGCAGTCCATGGGGTCGCTAGGAGTCGGACATGACTGAGCAACTTCACTTTCACTTTTCACTTTCATGCCTTGGAGAAGGAAATGGCAACCCACTCCAGTGTTCTTGCCAGGAGAATCCCAGGGACGGGGGAGCCTGGTGGGCTGCTGTCTATGGGATCACACAGAGTCGGACACGACTGAAGTGACTTAGCAGCAGCAAGCTGGCTGAGGGGGAGCTCATCAGGAGTCCCAGGCTGAATTCCCCAAAGACCTCTCAAGTACAGGATAGCCATGCCAAAGGTTTGATTGATTTCTCTCTACTGGAAGCCCCCCAAGTTTTGAGACTCCTGCCCTTGCCAGGAGACAATCTCTTTCATTCTCCTGGTAAGGCCACTTGGAACCCGAGAGTCTGATTTCTGGGAGAACCAGGCAGAGAGAAAAAAAGAATGCTTCAATTCTATCCACAGGTGTAGTTTACCCATTTGCTCTAAGTCATAACCAACTTGAGGGCAAGGGCTTCCCTCTATCTGGAAAACACAGATTAGAACCAGTAACAATGCAGACAAAACCCAGAAGAATTACAACCGTATTCACCAGTTCACTCAGTAATCAATGCTTTTAACTTTTTAATGAAGCCATCAGGTTTTCCATTAGGATCCTTTAAATTCTTTACCCAGTTCAGCAATATAATCTGAAATTTATCAAAGACCAGCTATTGTCAGAATTTCTTTCCTATGAATCTTCTTGAAGCACTTTTGCAAAAGTAGGAGAATAAAACAATAGCTGTTTATAAAAGACAAAAGATTTAAAAAGATATGGTTAAGCACCGGATTACAATGTAATTGATAAAGAAACTTGGTTACAGTAACTAGAATTATGATTAATTATAATGTTATACTTAAAAAATTTTTTTTTAATGGGGGAACTTAGTTCCCTGACCAGGGATTGAACCCATGCCATCTGCATTGGGAGCACTGAGTTTTAACCCCAGACCTCCAGGGGAGTCCCAGATGATAATATTAACCCTTAAAAACCTTAATCTCTGGCAAAAACCAAGAAACAAGTAACTGTGTGTTTCCTCATTAGAAAACTCAGTGCTTTAGTCTTCCTCTCCTAAGCAGGCAAACTTCAATAAACCGAGACCTACTCAGCAATTCATGTTGCAAAGTTTTATCCTATTTGAAATGATCCAAGAGTACTCTTCTTTCAACTTTAGTTTCAAGTTACAAAATATGGAGAAACTATTTTAGATAGACATTAACAAAACAAGGACAGCCACCACAAGCCCTGCATGCTAGTAGACAGCCAACCCAGGATTTCCCCTGCAACTTTCAGGATCATCCCTGGAACTTTAGGGCCCCAGGTGTTAATGAACGGCTGCCCTGGAGTTACACCTGTGGCTTTTGGGCCTCACCTGTTAGTGGACAGCCCCTGCGATTTTCCAGTCCCTGGCACTCTCAGGAGTTTCTTCAGTCTCTTGGGTGCTCAGCCAGTGATGGGGCTGCACCCCTCAGAACTGTGAGGCCTGTGAAAGAGCTGGGAGCCAGCAATCAGAGACACCGATGGTTTGACGGATGTGGGAGCTTACGTGCGTGGCTGAAGCAACATCCTGGAAGGACAGGCCACTGTGTGTGGAGGACAGAAGGCAGGAAGTGACGCACTGTTCATCCCTAGGGTGAGGAAGGGAAGAGTACCACTTATATTTGAATTGAGGCCAGGTGGGCTCATTAGTTGCTAGGGAAACCAGAGGGGCAGGCCCCTCACTGCCTCTTTGAAAAGCTCTCACTAGCTGGAGCCTGGGGCAAGCATGTAGGGAGGTCGGTCACGTGAGTAGGGTATAGGTGAAGCAGGTATTGGTTGGACAGGGAATGTACAGAGCGCAAGAGAACAGCCATCTTGAATGGCCTGACTATCAAGTGTGTATATGTCCATCCTGGTCTCCTAATTTGTCCCTTCCCCTCTTTCTCCCCCCTCGGTAACCATAAGTTTGTTTTCTGTATCTGTGACTCTATTTTTGCTTTGTAAATAAATTCATTTGTACCCTTTTAAAAAATTCCACATATCAGCAATATCATATATTTGTCTTTCTCTGTCTGACTTACTTCACTCAGTGTGACAGTCTCTAAGTCCACACAAGTTGCTGCAAGTGGCATTATTTCATTCTTTTAATGGCTGAGTAATTCCATACTCAGTGGTGACTCAGTGGTAAAGAATCTGCCTGCCAGTGCAGACGTGTGTTCGATTACTGAGTTGGGAAGATCCACCGGAGAAGGAAATGGCAACTACTCCAGTACTCTTGCCTGAAAAAGGACATCTAAGGATCAGTAAGAGTTGGACATGACTGAGTGACTGAGCATGCACACACACAATATTTCATTGTATATATGTAACATTTCTTCTGTATCCATTCATCTGTTGATGAACATTTAAGTTGCTTCCATTTCTTGCTTATTGTAAATAGTGCTGCAGTGCATGTATCTTTTTGCATTATAGCTTTCTCCTGGTACTTACCCAGGAATTGAATTGCTGGATCATATGGTAGCTCTATTTTTTTTTTTTTTAAGGAACCTCCATACTGTTCTCCATGGTGGCTGTACCAATTTACATTTTCATCAACAGTAATTCTTTTTTCTTCACACTCTTTTCAGCATTTATTGTTTGTAGACTTTTTAATAATTGCCATTCTGATTGGTTTGAGGTGATACCTCATTGTAGTTTTGATTTGTATTTCTCTAGTACTTTCTGATGATGAGCATGTTTTCATGGCTTTTTGGCCATCTGTATGTCTTTCTGATTATAATGGACTATTTGGCAGAGTTTGGAAATGCTAATCGCCTTTGAATTACTCTGGCAAGGTGGATCCTTTGGTTCAGTTGGAATTAGTGGTTTCCTGCCACATGCTGCAGTCCAGTGGAATGGCTCCAGAAGTCATGTAGGTCATCACTGGAGAAGAATCTCCCTCTCTTTCTGTAATATTCAGGATCCATAATACATACTGTGTTCTTTTCACGGTGAAGACATAATCTCAGTTGGGAAAAAATATGTAAAAGAATGTTCCAAAAATAGTTCCCAATTGGAAGAATTTTTTTTTTTCGAAGATACATGTAGAATCATGTCATCTTTATAGTAAGAGGAACAGTTAGTATAACTCAGTTTTATTTTTCATCATGCCATGGAGAGTGTAACCCAGAAAAGACATTTGTCCTTTTCTTTTGGTATTGATTTAGCCCTCTGCACAAGAAAACTAACTCTCAAAACAGATTAAAGTAATTCTTAGTAGTTATTCTGATTCTGTGGGGTTAAAGCAATTCTTAGTAGTTATTCTGATTCTGTGGGGTTAAAGCTTGAGGAAAATTCCTTATAATTAGAGCTAAGTGAACATATACATTCTTTCCCGGTAGAAAGCAGAGTCCCACAAAAATCAACCAGAGACTAGAAAAGATGACCTATTATATGAACTTTCTTGTAGGTTTGCTGTTTTTCCCTTTCCTCTCTTTTTTTCTTTGGGTTGGTGGGGGGTTGTTTGCTTTAGGGCTAAATGACAGATCTGTATCATCTGTAACCATCAAGTGCTTATTTTCTTGGGTGCAATTCCATCACCTAAAATGGCCTTTGTACACATATATATTTCTCTTCTTTAATAGAAACCTGATGAACTTCAGAATTCATTTGAAATATGTATTCAATATAAACCACTCTTCATTGTTTATGAACGTAGAGCAGCACAGCAGTCTTCATTTGTTCTCAAAAATTTCTTCCTATTCTCTCATCTCATTCCTCACAACAGCCTTGTTCAGGCTGAGTGGAAATATTGATAAACGTGAAAAGATGCTCAACATTCCTAATAATCAAAGAAATGCATATTAAAATGAGATAGTATTGTTTCCTCTCTCACTGGGACAGAAGTGAAGAATATTAATCATCTCTGTTGTGATGAAGAAACAGGGCAGAGAGAGCTCCGCACACGGGCCCCCGCCTCCCGCGCCCCACCCCACAGCAGTCCAGCTCCGGCCCTTTATAAGGCCCCTGCTCTGCTCCGTCCTGCTGCGAGGGTCTGTGAGCTACCCCCTATTCTTGCAATAAATCCCTTCTCTCTCTCTCTCTTTTTCACTTTTGTTTTTGCCTTTTGTGTGTGCATGCAAGGAGTCTTAATATAATGTATACTTTTGCCTTCATTTCAAGCCATTTTTTCTTTATGATATTTATTACTTTGACAAATTATCACATGCCTCCATTTCATTAAGGACCAAACCATTGCCTCCATTGTGTTAAGGATACCAAACCATTTCCTGATTTCTTTCCTGGATCCTGTGCAGGATCATTTTTCAGTTGTAGGTGTTTTCTGTGAGCTCTCTGGGCATTTTTCCTTTTTCCTCTAAGTGTGATTTCACAGACCTCAGGTTTCTCATTGACTCCTTATCCTTTTTCTGAACTTCAAACGAGACAGGGATCTATTCACACTTGATATTTGCTCTCAGTCCTGTAATTGCTGTGGATTGTCCTTGGCTCTGCTCACTATATGTACTTCCCCTTCTGAGATATAGAGCTGGAGGCAGATAGATACACTTAACCCTCTGCCTGTGTCCCCAGAGAAATTAATCTAGGGACTTCCCTGAGGTTCCAGTGGTTAAGAATCTGTCTTGCAATGCCAGGGACGTGGGTTCAATCCCTGGCGGGAGAACTGAGATCCCACATGCCACGGAGCAACTAAGCCCAAGCTGAGTTATAATTCCTGAGCCCACGAATCACAATTGAGTCCGTGAGTCGCAACAAAGATCCTGAGTGCCGCAATGAAGATTCGGAGTACTGCAACTAAGACCTGATGCAGCTAAATCAATACATAAACATAGGAAAAAGAGAAATTAATCTAGTGGAGTTCCTGAGGTGCTCAGGAATGAGGCCTTCCTAAATCCTCCTGATTTATCCTTTGATTTTTTGAGCCACTGGGACACAGAGACAACTATAATCCCCAGGATGGACCACATCTTCCAAGGTAGCTTGCAATCCCCATGATCTGCCACTCAGACTCGTCTCTTTTCCGATTTAATCTATAGAATTTTGTCTGTGGGGTTTACCTCCCAGGATGCAATGCATCGCTGCAATCAGTTCTTCTCTCTTGCCCTGAGTTTTCTGGCCAAGAGACAGGGGGCACAGAGGCATCTTATCGTGCCTGCTTTACAGCTCATTATTTGTTTTTTTTTTGGTAGCCACAGACGCTCAGTCTCTGAAACAGGAAGTGGAATCCTAGGGAGGTGTAACATGTCTTATTGCTTTTTTTAGTCTGGCTCTGGCTAGGCTTTTCTCAACCCAGCTCCATTGGCAGTAACAGTGGATGGAAATTTCTAACAAGCTTTGGCATTAGATTGTCTCTCAGTGTGAGTTTTCACTAGAGAGGAAGGAAGCTGATGAGGAATCCAGTTATCCTTTGCACAGGACCCAGCAATGTCTTCCTACCGCCCTCCACATGACGTGTACCCCACTCCCCCCTGGGTTTCAATAGTCTGCACAATCTGGTCTAATCCTGTAATCCATAACCTCTGCTCTAAGCAGCTGGCCTCCTTCGCCCGTGTATTCATGTCTCTTTTCTTCCTGGCAGGGTCCCTTTTTCTGTTCGGTTAAATCCTTCCATGTAATGCTGAGATCAAGTTTTATCTCCTTCTTGAAGCCTTTTGATGATCCCAGCCTACATCGAAGTCCTATATTTTCTTTCACTCATTCATTTATTCACTGAACAAATATTTGTTCCATGCTTGTGCTATGTCCATCACCATGCGTTAAGTGGGAATCCCCTAGTAAATAAGGTAGATTTTTTCCCCACCTTCATGGGACTGAAAATTTAGGTGTAATACATGCAAAAAAAATCACACAATAATAGATCCTTTCAGTCCTCTGTATAATCTTTATTAATCTGGGTAATTTTATTTTTTTGCAACCAGCAAAACCAAGTTCTGGAATACAGGCCCAAATATGAAGTTCTTGGGAGAGTCCTGGGGAACCTCACAGAACTGAAGGAAAGCTGAAACTCTGGCTTCTGGGGTGCAAGGAGAGAGAATCTCTGGAGATCTCAGCAGTGGAAAGGTTTAGACTCTGTAGGGCAGTTCCTTGGCTCCAAGAGCTGCTTTTTTGGGTGTGGATGCCAAGTTTCATGTCCCAGGAGAAGCTGGTTGTTTAAGTTTGGGTCAGGTGATTTAGATCCAGGAGCCAGGTGGAGGTGGGTGAGGAAGCTGGGGCCACTGGGGCTTCCCTTGAGTAGGAGGAGGGCTTTCCCACAGCAGGGGAAGTTGTGTGACCTGGAGCCGCCCTCCCATGGCTGCTGTGTTGCCCAGATGGCCCCTTCAGGATCGAAGAACCTATTCCCCAGCTGCTGGCAGTGTCCAGGTCAGGTGGAGAGCCCCTAGTGGTCAGCCTACCCTGGAGAAGCCACCTTTCTCTCAGTCAAGCTCCCGATCTCGGCATCCCATTCCCAGAGACTGGTGGGAATGGGTGGCCCTGTCTGCAGGCACAGCATGCACCATTCCGAAGGGACCGCTCAGCGTCAGAGCTTCCCACAGACACAGCCCAGTCCAGCTTCTCTGTAAGCCCAGGCTGAGTCCTTCCATTCCCCAACAGGTGTGGCCCCCTTCCTCCCAAGAGCACTCCCCAAGATCTTCCCATGCTCTAATCTCTGCCTGAGTCTCTTCCTGAGGAGACTGGTCTGCAGCACACACCATGGAACTCACAACATTGGTTATGGTCGCACCCTCTGCACCTTATTATAGATTGTCTAGCTCAGTTTGTTAATTACTGCACGTCTTACTCATGCCTGCCAAACTAGATTACAGACTTCCTATGAGCAGAAACCTTAACATCCCTGACATGCAGCCCTCAACCCAGTCACATCATGAGGCTGCTAGGTATCGCTCAGAATTCACTGTTCCCTGATGAATTGTGCTCAGGTGAGGGACATATCTCAAAGCCTGCTGTTTTAGATGGGCCAGGGATTTATCACATCACAAAGTACTCTTTTAAAAGAGGTTCAAACTGTAGTCAAGAGGTTTTGTCTTATTTGTTTTTTGATTGTTTTCATCTGATTAGTGGCCAATGCATTGATTTTTAAGAGCAGAAAATTCTGATTAGGGAGAATAAATCCCTGTGTGATAACATCATTTTTTCCCTCTGCTGTCTAGGTTCTCCTTTTTTTTCATCTCTGAGGGATGCAGTCACATAACCTTACCAAACATGCTTAAATATATGATTTTAAGAGCTGTTTCATTTCATTACGAGTATGTGTGTGTGTGTGTGTGTGTGTGTATGTTGAGGGGAGCAGGGAGAGGAAAGAGTGTCCTAGACTGTGATGTCATATGTCCCAGTGACTTGACTTGAGTGCTGGCTGGGTTCACAATAGCCATGTGCCAAGAAGAACAAATGGAAAGTTGGTGAAGGGCTCCCAGGCTTGAAGCTTTAAAAGAAGTGTTTTTTCAAGAAGAGGAGATTTCAGAATAAGCCATCTCCACAAGCACTTTTGTAATCATCCCATTCCGAGACCAATAAAGTGAGATTCCTTGTGCCTAGAGAATATTCAGTTTTAAAAATGAAATAAAAGCATGACTTTCTGGTCCTTTTTTCAGTCTCTTAAACACTCCCACTCCTACTGTCATTCAGAGGTGACACTTACAAAGGGAAGTGATTACCTCCTGTCCATCAGTCACTGTGTAATTCTGACAATGTAACAGTATTTCATAGAGTAGCCCCATGATACTGGCCTTTCCTGCACTCAGTACACATGGGTAGTTTCATTTTAGAAAAGTTGTGCTGTGAGCACAGTAAGGAGGCCTATGTTTCTTCTCTTATAAATGTGCTTTTATGATATATTTTTTAATTGATTAAAAAGTGAGGGTAATAAATGAACATCTGATCCAAGTTTTAGCAAAGGACCCTTTATTGAGGTACAGGTTCTAAAAAGTTATTTTAGGCAAGTTCCCAGAGGCAGTTTTTTTAAACCATCAGGCTAGATGAGGAGACTGTGATTCTAATGAATTCTGCCACTCCTTAGAAATAAATTAAGAGTTTCCTTCCAAGTAGAGTGGTCAGTGGGCTGAGAGGCAATATTTTTAAATAGTTGAGTCCAAACATAAGCTGGATTTACATTAAAAAAGAAAAAAACCGATAGTTTGCTTTTCCCATTTTCCCTCTTCCCCAGTGACTCTGGCATTGTATGGTCCAAGTGGCTTTCTCTCAGAGGTACATTGGGTTCATTTTATGAGGTGTGGAATAGAGAGCTGGCTTGGTGCTTTGACTGGCTGAACTTTCCATCCTGCCTTAAACAACCTGGGAAAAGTCAGTGTGATTTATGACAGTAGTTACTGCTACCCTTTTACTTAGCCAGAAAATACTCTCAGCTATCAAAAAACCCAAACAACCCCAGCCTCCCAAACTGGTACCTTCTAAGCACTGTCATGCCTACATCTAAACTAGTTATCTAAGTGATTCATTAATTAAATAAGTTTATCCAACTCAGGAGCCTTCCTTGTAAGTGAGGGTGCAGTGAAAATCAGTAGAGAGATCTTCTGACTACACCCAGTATAATCTTAAAGACAGGGAGGGTCTACTAAACAGATGTATGGTATGAGACTGCTTGGTTATTTTCATGAATTATTCCCATGTGTTGAGCACAAAAGTCCAAGATCATGCAGGTGCTGGCTTCTGTAACATCCACTGAGGTCTTTTTACCCTAGGGTTTTAGGTTATGTGAATCTATGAAGCAGAGATGAAAATTAGACACAGACATAAACAGACTCACATACCTCTCTACCACTCAAAAAGTACTCCCCAAAAGACCTAAACAGACATTTCTCTAAAGAAGAATACAGATGGCTAACAAACACATGAAAAGATGCTCAACATTGTTCATTATTAAAGAAATGCAAATCAAAACCACAATGAGATATCACCTCACACCAGTCAAAATGGCCATCATCAAAAAGTCTACAAACAGGAATTGCTGGAGAGGGTATGGAGAAAAGGGAACGCTCTTGCACTGTTGGTGGGAATGTAAATACAGCCACTATGGAAGATGGTATGGAGATTCCTTTAAAAACTAGGAATAAAGCCACCATATGACCCAGCAATACCACTCCTAGGGATATACCCTGAGGAAACCAGGGTTGAAAAAGACACCTGTATCCTATTGTTCATTGCAGCACTATTTATAGTAGCTAGAACATGGAAGCAACCTAGATGCCCATCGACAGATGAATGGATAAAGAAGTTGTGGTACATGTACACAATGAAATATTACTCAGCCATAAAAAAGGAACATATTTGAGTCAGTTCTGATGAGGTGGATGAACCTAGAACCTATTATGCAGAGTGAAGTAAGTCA
Organism: Neotragus pygmaeus; assembly: GCA_006410875.1. NCBI lineage: Eukaryota > Metazoa > Chordata > Mammalia > Artiodactyla > Bovidae > Neotragus > Neotragus pygmaeus. Next base: position 226,659 of record SJYV01028462.1, on the reverse strand, counting down.
GAAAGACAAAGATAAATATCGTATTCTAATGCACATATATGGAATCTAGAAAAATGGTTCTGAAGAATTTATTTACAGGGCAGCAGTGGAGAAACAGACATAGAGAATAGACTTATGGACATGGGGCAAGGGGAGGAGAGGGTGAGATGTATGGAAAGAGTAACATGGAAACTTACATTACCATATGTAAAATAGATAGCCCACGGGAATTTCCTGTATGGCTCAGGAAGTTCAAACAAGGGGCTCTGTATCAACCTGGAGGGGTGAGATGGGGCAGGAGAACTGAGAGAAGTTCAAGAGGGAGGGGATATATGTATACCTATGGCTGATTCATGTAGAGCTTTGACAGAAAACAACAAAATTCTGTAAAGCAATTATCTTTCAATTAAAAAATAAATTAAAAAAAAGAAAAAAATTGCAAAAAAAACCCAAGCACACCCTGCTCATCAGTGTTTCTGAAAGATCAAAATGCCAGGCACGTGTTTGCAAAAAGTCAGAGATGATCATCAGTACTACTACCTTTTGGGGCTTCCCAGGTGGCGCTAGTGGTAAAGAACCAGCCTTCCAATGCAGAGGATGTAAGAGACATGGGTTTGATCCCTGGGTTGGGAAAACCCCCTGGAGGAGGGCATGGCCACCCCCTCCAGTATTCTTGCTTGGAGAATTCCACGGACAGAGGAGCCTGGTGGGCTGCAGTCCGTGGGGTACAAAGAGTTGGACACAACTTAGTGACTAACACACACACACACATTCCATTCCATTTGTCCTTCAGTCTTCATGCTGCTGCTGCTGCTGCTACTGCTTCTGCTGCGTCACTTCAGTTGTGTTTGACTCTGTGCGACCCCATAGATGGCAGCTCACCAGGCTCCACCGTCCCTGGGATTCTCCAGGCAAGAACACTGGAGTGGGTTGCCATTTCCTTCTCCAATGCATGAAGATGAAAAGTGAAAGTAAGTCTCTCAGGCCTGTCTGACTCTGAGCGCCCCCGTTGTAAATGGAATTGTTTTTGTAATTTCCTTTCTAGATTGTTGATGATTAGTGTGTAGAAATGCAATTGATTTTTGTATGTTGAATTTCTATCCTACTATTTTGCTGAATTAATTTATTAGCTCTAACAGGTTTTGTGTGTGGAATCTTTAGAGTTGTCTACACATGAGATCATATCATCTACAAACAGAGATAACAAACTTTTTCCCTTTCTAATTTAGGTGACATTAATTTATTTCCTTTTTTGTCTATTTGCTCTGGCTATCACTTCCAACACCAGGTTGAACAGAAGTAATGAAAATAAGCATCCTTGTCTTTTTCCCAATATTAGAGGAAAAGCTTTCAGTCTTTCACCATTGAATATGATGTTTGCTGTGAGTTTTTAATATATGGTTTTATGATATTGAGGAGGTTTCCTTCTATTCCTAGTTTATTGAGTATTCTATCATGAAAAGATTTTAAATTTTGTCAAATGCTTTTTCTGCTTCAACTGAGATGATTGTGTATTTTTTTCCCCTTCATTAGGTTAATGTGTATTACATTGGCATTGATTTATTTTTCTTTGTATGTCGAACCACCCTTGCTTCCAGGAATATGCTGCTGAATTCAGTTAGCTAGTATTTTTTTGAGGATTTTTGTATCAGGGTTGATAAGGGATACTGACATTGTACAAGAGACAGGGATCAAGACCATCCGCATGGAAAAGAAATGCAAAAAAAGCAAAATGGCTGTCTGGGGAGGCCTTACAAATAGCTGTGAANATGCTGGGAGGGATTGGGGGCAGGAGGAGAAGGGGACGACCGAGGATGAGATAGCTGGATGGCATCACGGACTCGATGGACGTGAGTCTGAGTGAACTCCGGGAGATGGTGATGGACAGGGAGGCCTGGCGTGCCGCGATTCATGGGGTCGGAAAGAGTCGGACACGACTGAGCGACTGAACTGAAGGGATACTGGTCTGTGGTTTTTTCTTGTAGATTCTGTATGGCTCTAGTATCAGGATAATACTGGCCTCAAGGAATGAGAAAAGAATAAGTTAGGAAGTGTTTCCTCGTTTCCTCGTCTTCAGTGTTTTGAAAAAGTTTGAGAATATTTGGTATTAGTTTTTCTTTGAATGTTTTTTAGAGTTCATCAGTGAAGCCATTAGTTCCAGGACTTTTATTTTGAGGAGATTTTATTCTTCTTCTTCTTTTCTATCTTCTTATTTGTTGTAGGTCTGTTTAGATTTTCTATATCTTCACAACTCTGTAGGTTTTGCATCTGTGAATTTGTCCATTTCATCTAGGTTATCCAATTTGTGGGTGTACAATTGTTGAAAGTATTTTCCTATAGTTTTTTTTTTCTCTGTAGAATCAGTAGTAATGTCTCAAGTTTTATTTCTGCATTTGAGACTTTTCTCTTTTTCTCCATTGTCTTTCTAGCTAAAAGTTTGTCATTTTTTTTATCTTTTCAAAAACAAACTTTTGGTTTAATTTATTATCTCTACTGTTTTTCTGTTCTCTGTTTCATTTCTCTGTGATTAAACTTTATTATTTCCTTCCTTCTGCTAACTGTGTTTAGTTTGTTCTAATTATCTGTTTCTTAAGTCACAGAGTTAGGCTGTTGACATGAGATCCTTCTTTCTTTTTAATGTAACCATTTATAGCTATAAATATTTCCCTTAGCACCACTTTTCCTTGGTCCATAAGTTTTGGTTTGTTGTGTTTTCATTTTAATTCATTTCTAAATATTTTCCAATTTCCTTTCTGATTTTTACTTTGCTCCAATGGTTGCTTAAAACTGTTTTGACTAATCTTCAGAAATTTGTGAATTTTCTAATTTTGCTTCAGCAGTTGATTTCTAGCTTCATCCTGTTGTGGTCTGAGAAGATGTTTTGTAAAGTGTCTATCTCTTAAAATCTATTGAGACTTAATTTGTGGCCTAAGATATGGTCTGTCATGGGAAGTGTGTCACGTTCACTTGAGAAGATTGTATATGCTGTTTAATAGAGTATTCTGTACATGTATGTTGGGTAGAGTTGGTTTATTGTGTTAAGTTTTCTATTCTTTACTTCCATCTAGTTGTTATACTCTTATTGAGAGTGGTGATTGAAGTGTTCATCTATTATTGTAAAACTGTCTATTTCTCTTTTTAATTCCATCAAATTTTACTTCATATATTTTGATAGTCTCATTAGGTGCATAAATGTTTATAATTTAACACTTATAACCTATGGTACTGAAAATTTTATTAACATAAATATCCTTTCTTATAAACTTTTTTGGTTTAAAGTCTATTTCGTCTGATATTACTGACAGCTCCTTTTTGGTTACTATTTGCATGGAATATCATTTTCCATCCTTTCACTTTCAATGTATTTTTGTCTTTGGATTTAAAATGAGTCTCTGGTAGACAGCATATAGTCAGATCATATGTTTTTAGGTATTCTGCCAATTTTGTCTTTTCATTGGAGGGTTTAACACCTGTTTACATTTAAAGCAGTTAGTGACAGGGAAGAGCTTACCCCTCTCATTGTGCTGTTTGTTCTCTGTATACTTTATAGCATTTTTTTTTCTTTTTGTCCCTCATTTCCTGCATTCTGTCTTCTTTTGTGTTTGGTTGATTTTTTTTTTTTATTATGAAATATTTAAATTCCTTTCTTATTTCCTTCTGCATATATTTCTATAGCTATTTTCTTTGTGGTTACCATGGGAATACATTTAACATTCTAAGTTTATAACACTCTAATCTGAATTTATACCAGCTTGACTTCAACAACATACAAAATTCTGCTCTTTTACAGCTTTGCCACCACCCCTTTTTGTTGCTGATGTCACAAAATTATATCTTATATGCTCTGTGTGCCCCCAAACATAAACTAATAATTCTTTTAAATGCATTAGTCTTTTAGATTATGCAGAAAGCACATTTACAGTTACAAACTAAATTCTTTAAAAAAAATGTATTAGTGACATATCATGTTAAAAGCAAAAAATTACAAACCATTGCTACAGTAATACTAGCTTTAATAATTACTTCTTTACCTTTATTGAGATGCTTATTTCTCCATACAGCTTCAAGTTACTGTGTAGTGTCCTTGCATTTCACCCTGCAACACTTCCTTGTTCATTTCTTACAAAGCATCAGTTCAGTTCAGTTCAGTTCAGTCGCTCAGTTGTGTCCGACCCTGCAACCCCATGAATCGCAGCACTCCAGGCTTCCCTGTTCATCACCATCTCCCAGAGTTCACTCAGACTCACGCCCATTCAGTCCGTGATGCCATCCAGCCATCTCATCCTCAGTCGTCCCCTTCTCCTCCTGCCCCCAATCCCTCCAGGCATCAGAGTCTTTTTCAATGAGTCAACTCTTCTCATGAGGTGGCAAAAGTACTGGAGTTTCAGCTTTAGCATTATCTAGTGGTAATGAACTTCCTTAGCTTTTTTATCTGGAATATCATAACTTCTTCACTTCAAAGGACAGTTTCACCAGGTATAGAATTCTTGAAGTGAAAATTGCTCAGTTGTGCCCAACTCTTTTCAACCCCATGGAGTATACAGTTCATGGAATTCTCCAGACCAGAATACTGGAGTGGGTAGCCTTTCCCTTCTCCAGGGGATCTTCCCAACCCAGGGATCAAACCCAGGCTTCCCACATTGCAGGTGGATTCTTTACCAAATGAGCTACCACTCAGTTGACAAATTAAAAAAAAAATCACTTCAACTATACGGGCCCCCTGCCTTCTGAGCTCCAAAGTTTCTGATAAGAAATATGATAATTTATTGAGGATCCCTTGTGTGTGATGAGTCACTTCTTTTTCGTTGCTTTCAAGGTTCTTTTTTTTGTCTTTTGAAGGTTTGATTGTAATATATCTTGGTATCTTGGTGTGACTCTCTTTTGAGTTCATTCTACTTGGAGTTTGTTGAGCTTCTTTGATGTTTGTATTTGTGTCTTTCATCAAATTTGAAAAATTTCAGCCATTATTTCTTCAAGTATTCTCTCTACCCCATTTTTTTCTTTGGGGATTCCCACAGTGCACATGTCAGCCTGCTTAATTGTGTCTCAAGGTGCCTGAGGCTCTGTTCATTTTTTAAAAATCTTTTTTCACAATCTTTTTTCTTTCTATTCCTCAGACTTGATTATTTCCATTGTCCAATCTCTAGTTCACTGATTCTTTCTTTGGCCTGTTCTAATCTGCTTTTGAATCTTTTTTTGTGTGTGTAGTGGGTCCTTTATATTAAAATTAATTTATTTTTTATTGAAGGATAATTCCTTTACAGAATTTTGTTGTTTTCTGTCAAAGCTCTACATGAATCAGCCATAGGTATACATATATCCCCTCCCTTTTGAACCTCCCTCCCATCTCCCTCCCCATCCCATCCCTCTGTGTTAATACAGAGCCCCTGTTTGAGTTTCCTGAGCCATACAGGAAATTCCCATTGGCTTAGTTTACATATGGTAATGTAAGTTTCCATGTTACTCTTTCCAAACCTCTGCATCTCCTCCCCTCTCCCCGTGTCCATAAGTCTATTCTCTATATCTGTTTCTCCACTGCTGCCCTGTAAATTCTTCAGTACCATTTTTCTAGATTCTGTATACATGTGTTAGAATACGATATTTAAATCTTTCTCTTTCTGACTTGCTTCACTCTAATAGGTTTTAGGTTCATCCACCTCATCAGAACTGACTCAAATGTGTTCCTTTTTATAGCTGAGTAATATTCCATTGTACATGTGTACCACGACTTCTTTATCCATTCATCTGTCGATGGGCATCTAGGTTGCTTCCATGTTCTAGCTATTGTAAATAGTGCTGCAATGAACAATGGGATACATGTGTCTCTTTCAATTTTGGTTTCCTCAGGGTATATGCCTAGGAGTGGGATTGCTGGGTCATATGGTGGTTTTATTCCTAGTTTTTAAAGAAATCTCCATACGATCTTCCATGATTTTGAATCTTTATAGTGAAATTTTCATCATGGCTGTTCCCTGGTAGCTCAGGTGGTAAAGTATCTGCCTGCAATGCAGGAGACCTTGATTTGATTCCTGGGTTGGGAAGATTCCATGGAGAAAGGACAGGCTACCCACTCCAGTATTCTTGGGCTTCCCTGGTAGCTCAGATGGTAAAGAATCCACCTGCAATGCGGGAGACCTGGGTTTGATCCCTGGATTGGGAAGATCCCCTGGAGAAGGGAAAGGCTACCCACTCCAGGATTCTTGCCTGGAGAATCCCCATGGACAGAGGAGCCTGGAAGGCTATAGTCCATGGGGTCTCAGAGTCAGATACAACTGAGTGTCTAAGCACAGCATGGTACATTGTACTTTTCAACTCCAGAATTTATTTTTGGTTTCTTTTTAGGTTTTCTAACTCCTTGTTGATATTTCCATTTTGTTCCATACATTGTTTTCTTGAATTTCTCCGTATCTTCCTTTAGTTCTTTGAGCAAATTATTTTGGTCATGCCATGTGGCTTTTGGGATATTACTTCTCTAACCAGGGATTGACCATGGGCCACTGAAGTGAAAGTGCCAAGTCTTAACCATTGGACCACCAAGGAATTCCCTCTTTGAGCATCTTTAACATAGCTATTTTAAAGTCTTTGCCTAGAATATCTGCCACCAGGTCTTTGGGGGGACAATTTCTATTAATTTATTTTTTCCCTTAAGTAGTTGCCTGTTAGTTTGTATGATTTGTGATTTTTTTTTTTGGTTGAAAACTGGATATTTGAGTCTAATAATATGGTAACTCTGGAAATCAGATACTTCCCCCTTTTCTTGGGTTTGCACTTTTTGTTATTTGTTCTTGTTTATTTGATTGTTGTAGGGTCCCTCTGTGCTGAGGATCAGCCTGTGGTATAAAGTTAAGGTCTTCTCAGATCTTTTCTGAGCCTTTCCCTGCATATGCATGATGAGTTTCTAATCATTCCTGTTTATTCAATTATTTTTGAATGTCCTCATCTTTGATGTCCCCTTTGAAGAGGGGAAAAAAAGAGAAATAAAGGATTAGGGGAAGGGCACTAACCAGCTGGAGTGGTAGCTGCTTGCAACAATGGAGGAGGTGCAACAACAGTGGCTGCTGCCTCTTTGTCTGCACCTCTGTGATCAGAAGCAGCAAACAGAGCACAGGTCCCAGATAGTTAGAGGACAGGGTCCTTTCTGCCCACCCTGGCAACTCCAGAAGGTGTGCAGGCTGCTCCAAAATGGGTGCACACTGCCTGCCATGTGGCTGGGGTGAGGGACAGATAGCTGCTACTGTGTTAAGAGTTGGCATTGACTGAAATCAATCACAATTTAACATCCAAGTCTTCCTCTGGGATTTCCAAGCCTTAGTAGACTCCAGAGATCCAAACAATTATATCAGACAGATTCTGGCAGTGAAATTGTTGTTTAGGTGGAGGAGAGAAAGTCCTGGTATTTTCTATTCCACCTTCTTCCCAGAATTCTTCCTTTCTCCCCTTTATTGTTATTAATTTTAAAGAAATATTTGGTAAGAATGCCAGAGACTAACTTCCTGTGACTTATTTTACACCTAATGCCAACATCCAAGTGTCAGGCCCTTCCAGTTGAGGACTCTTGTTCCCAACTTGGCCAGTGTAATTGGATCAGTCACTTTTGAGGGTCAATCAATTATGAGGATATGGAATGTTTACCATTTAATAAGCACTCATTTGCTCTTAGGGCTTCCCAAGTGGTGGTAGTGGTAAAGAATCCGCCTGCCAATGCTGGAGATGTAAGAGATGTGGGTCCTGTCCCTGGGTTGGGAAGATCCCCTGGAGGAGGGCATGCAACCCACTCCAGTATTCTTGCCTGGAGAATCCCATGGACAGAGGAGCCTGGCAGGCTACAGTCCATAGGGTCGCAAAGAGTCAGACACAACTGAAGTGACTTAGCACACACACGCATTTGCTATTAAGGGATAGCCTGTCCTTTGTTTCAAAAAGTCAAAACACTTCTAGCCCTGGCAAAAAAGTATTTCTTGATTGAATACTAATGTCTGTTTCTCAAACTTAACCTATAGCAAAGTTTCAGATAGAGGAGCTGTGCTAAATTGCTTCAGTCATGTCAGACTCTATGCGGCCCTATGGGCTATTGCCCCCCAGGCTCCTCTGTCCATGGGGATTCTCCAGACAAGAATACTGGAGTGGGTTGCCATGCCCTCCTCCAGGGGATCTTCCTGAACCAAGGATTTAACCCGCGTCTATTGTGTCTCCTGCACTGGCAGGCAGGTTCTTTATCACTAGCGCCAAAGGGTGACATGCAAATTTTTCAAGTATTCTACATTTTTCCAGCCAGACTAGTTTATGTAATGTGCTCTAGATAGATCCTGTACTCTCCTACCACTATGCTCATTAGAAAAAATGTTTCGGCTGACTAGAATGTTCTTCCTATCTCTGTCCGCAGAAATCCGAAGATGCATCTTACTTGCCTGTGCTTTGTTCCCATCTTTCCTTATCTCCTCATCAGTATAGTGCTCTCTCTCTTCTCTGAAGCTCCATTGCATTTTAATCATTCTTTTATGGCATTTAGCATGTGTTTTTTTGCTCTGAATGCTGCAACTAAAGATCCTGCGTGCCCGGCAACAGAACATCCCAAGTGCCACAGCTAGGACCCAGTGCAGCCATAAATAAATAAATCTTTAAAAAAACCCGACAATATGTCCTTTTTTGTACTATTGTTATTTGTGTTTGTGCTCTAACAGACTATAACTGACATGAATTGGGAAGCGCTACCCCAAAATATGTCACTTGGGTATAAGAATTATTTTGAGCTGAAGGCATTTATGTTCCTGAAATCCCTTATGTGCCTAAAAGCAGAGCCTCCTAAAATAACTCAGTTGTCATCAATCCCTTAGAGCAACTTTAATCTTTTTTTTCAGGACACAGAAGTCCAAAAGTCTAGAAACAGCACAACAAACTATCATATCTCCCATCTATTCTCTTAAGATCTTATTTATCTTTTAAGAAATCATTTGTGTTTTCATAAATGCCTTTTCTGCCTCCTTCTAAAAAGCTATTTAGAATGAGGGAGAAGAAAAGAAGGGGCAAGATAGGGGATCAAGAGGTACGAACTACTATGTAGAAAATAGGCTATAAAGATACAGATACATAGTACAACACAGGGAATATTGCTCATATTTTTTAATAACTATAGATGGAATATAACCCTTAAAACTGTGAATCACTGTTTACATCTGAAACATATAATAATATTGTATATCAACTATACCTCAATAAAAATATAAATTAAATAAATAAGAAGTAAATATATATACTAAACAAAACAAAAAAAATTTTTGTTTTTATAAATGCCTTTTCTGCCCCACTTCTAAGAAGTTATTTACTCTTCCAGAAGTGATTCCTCTACTCTTCTCCAGGCCCACTCTAGCCAGCTCCTTGAGTCACTTTTTTGTGTGAACTCCTGTGTACATACACACAAACCTGTCTTTTATCATCTTAATTTGTAGGTACCTCATTGCAACATAAAAGGATAGAAAAAGCATTCTTTTCTTCTGGACATAACTTTCTTGTTGGGTAAAGAGACAGTACATGTAGCACTGAAGATTTAGACAGAGTTGAGTATTTTAATTTTTTTAGTTTAATTAAAAAAATTATTTATTTGGCTCAGCGGATCTTAGTTGGGACACGCAGGATCTTCGGTCTTCATTGCAGCACGGGGGACCTTTAGTAGCAGCATTTTTAGTTGTGGAATGCAAACTCTTAGTTGCAGCAATGTGGGATCTAGTTCCCTAACCAGAAATCACATTGGACCCCCTACATTGGGAGCACTGAGTCTTAGCCACTGGACCTCCAGGGACGTCCCAAATGTTGAGTATTTTTAAATTCCTGCATTGCCATCTATCTTGAGTCAGTTATCCAACCTGTACGAACCTCTGTTTACTTCATCTGTAAAGTGGGATAGTGACTTGACCTATTTCTCAGGGTTTCTGTGAAGGTTAAATCAGATAATGTATGTGAAGTGCTTAGCATAGTGTCTGGCACATAGCAAGTATTCATTAAATACTAGGTTACACTTGTTCACATGATCTTTGTAGCCTTTGCAGCAAAGTTTTTATATATAATGACTTTGATTACTATTGAATTAGTTTGGATTGAATTTGGCATGTTTGGACCTGTATGGGAGGAAAAATAATTTTCCCTCTAACCTTTCTGAGTCCTTGGCAGAGACCCCTGTAATGAAAGACAGATTGACATGGGAAAAAGAAGCCTTTTTTTAAAAAAAAAATTTATTGTGTTGACATATAGTTGATTTACAATATTGTGTTAATTTCTGCTGTACAGCAAAGTGATTCTGTATACAAACATATACATTATTTTTCATATTCTTTTCCAGTATGATTTATCACAGGATATTGAATATAGTTTCCTGTGCTATATACAAGACCTTGTTGTTTATCCATCTTCTATATACTAGTTTGCATCTAATAATCCCAAACTGCCAATCCTTGCCCCCACCACCCCTTTTGCCTTTCGGCAACCACAAGTCTTGTTCTCTATGTCTATGAGTAGAAACAGAAGTTTATTAACAAGTATACCTCATGTATACATGGAAGATATCCAGGCATAGATGAGTAACTCCCCCAGGTGGCTTAGAATTCAGACTTAAATACCATCTTAACAGGGAAAAGGGAGAGGGAATGTAGGTCTCTCAGGAGAAAGTAAATAATTTTTAGAAAAGATGAATGGACACTTAGATGTTGAGTTGATGTGAGACATGATAGTTTGTGACAAAGTTCGTCTCGTCTTCTGTGATGAGTCATCTTCCTTGGTTCATGAAAGTGCACGGCACAAGATTATTGACAATTGGATTCTTTTTGGAGGATCTGTCTTTAGGTAAATAAGGGGAGTTCAGGAAACATCTCTTCCTACATCTGTTGTTTTTCAAGTACCTACAGCTCGAAGTAATCAAAATATGAAAATGACATATTGTAAGGTGTCCTGATCTCTATTTTTGGATTCTATAACAGGATTTTATGTAACCAACCAAAAAGAATGAAAAAACCAAGAGAAAGAAAGTTTTAATTCTTTCTTTCCTTTGAACTTCAGTAGCCCTTTAAACTCTCACATGTGAAAAAATGTTTTTGTTTCATCTCTTCTACTTATGATCCTAAAGTTTCTGAGCCCAAGGACTATCTGTGTATATTTCGTATAGGGTATAAAGTAGGTAATCACTGTATATTTTCTTAATAAATAAATGATTCTTTTGCTATAATTTGCCCTGAATTTACTAAACTCACCAAATAATTTGTGTTGGAGACATCTAGCCTGATTTCTTAAAAACAATTCCTACTGATCTCCAGTGGTCTTGACCTGCAACGGCTTAGACCCGGGCTTGGGTCGCGGCAGTGAAAGCACCAGATCCTAGCCACGAGACCGGTGGTCAGTGACAAGGGCGCTGGCCTTTCAACTTTGCAGAAAAGAATTCCCACAAAGATGGAAAGTAGTGAAGCATGTAAAATATTTATTAAGAGGAAAAGAGTGCAGTGCATTTGGATAGACACATGGGCAGACTCAGAGGGAGAGTCCCTGTATTGTGCCTTCAGAGTGGTTTGAATTAATTTTATGGGGCATTTTTTTGGGTTTCCTTTGGCCAGTCATTTTGATTTGCCTGGTTCACAGTCTACTTTTGGTAGATCTCAGGATCCTCCATGTGTGTGCATGCATCTCTTAGCCAAGATGGAGTTTACCGAAAAGGGTCTGGGTAGAGCATCCCAATGGGAACCCACTCCAGTATTCTTGCCTGGAGCATAGTGGTGGTGGTGGTGGTGTGTGTGTGTGTCATCTACCTCCTGCTTCACTATCATCATAGAGGCATGATCTTTCCTGAGGGGAAAAATCTGCCCCAGAAAAAGACAATTATTTTTAGAACCAGAAATGGAACTCAGGAGTCCAGGCAAGCAGTTAAATCATTTAATTCTCACCTTTTTATGGATGTGAATTAATGGTAGCATTGAAAACACTCAAACTGCAGACTGGTCAGGCAGCATCAATGGGATCAGATCAGGAGTTTGTGATGGAAAAGGTGAGAGAGTCATCTGGCTTCTGTTCCTTCTGGTGCAACTGCAGGGCCTGATGGTGGGGGGTGGGGTGTTTTCTTTTTATGTTTCAAAATAGGAGTGGAACGAGAAAGCAGGGGACTTAGAGGGTATATTTGCATGAGAATAGGGGATTGGAGAGCTGAGTAAAATCAGGGAAATTTGTGTGTAAGGCCACTGGGGTGTGTGAGAAGTATTGAGATAAGCAGAAACAGAAGAAGCACAAAGAGAAGACCAAAACAATTTTGTCTGAAATATCCTTTTTTTCCCCCTTCTGATCGAGAAAATGACATGTCCCTCCTGAACAGTTGGCAGCACTGAAAACCTTTGATTTGATCCATCTTTTTTTTTTTTCTTCTAGAGCTGAGAAGTATTTCTAAGTAATTGACATACAATGCACACTCAGAGAGCTTATTAAGGCAGCATCTGTAGGGTAACGGACCTTCCTTGCCTGGTCCACCCTTTCTAGGCACCGGAATCTGGATCATCACTGTTAGCTAGGGCTTTTCTCTGAATGTGGCTTTAACAATACCTGGAGGGTTCATTAGCATGGAATTTCATAGAGCTAATGAAGGTGTTAATTAAGATTGCCAAAACACTCCCATGGAAGGAGACCTAGTTCCAATTTAATCTGTGCTGAATGTAAGCACCATTTTTAAAAAATATAACAACGAGATACCTTACAGTGCGATTGTGCTATTAATTTATAATCCTTCGCTGCTGGGGAGCTGGGGAAACCTTTAGCTGTGTGTGCCTAAGGGAAGGGTCTCCGCTGTGTCTATTCTTCTCTTTTGTCTGCTGACCTTTTCAGAATGTCTCAGGCCACTCTTCTCCAGCACCGTTTTGCGCTGGAATGGTGGCTTCGTCCAATCAGGGTCCTTTCCTTTTTCTACTACTAATTGAACATTTCATACAACAAAAATGTTCCCTTTAGAGCTTCAATAACAGAGTCCTTGTTACTGAGTAAAGGCTGTTAGACAGCTCTAGCATGTGTGGTTAAGTGCCTGTTGTCTACTTTATGCCAGGAAATGGTTTTCTCTTGTTAAAAAAGAGACAACAGACCCCAAATGGGGTCACTTGTGCTAAATCCACGTCATCAAACCGAGACTTAATACTTAACCTAATTGTAGTTCTGACCTCACCTGGGGATATGACCTTTAGCCAGTCCTCTGGAATTACCTGGCAGCACTAGTGAGGTTATCAGCTTGAGGGACCTCTTCCTTCCACCCCAGGAAGATGACTTTCCTTGAAACATCCTACTCTTTGATGCTGCTGCTGCTGCTAAGTTGCTTCAGTCGTGTCCGACTCTATGCGACTCCACAAACGGCAGCCCACCAGGCTCTGCCATCCCTGGGATTCTCCAGGCAAGAACACTGGAGTGGCTTGCCATTTCCTTCTCCAGTGCATGAAAGTGAAAAGTGAACGTGAAGTCGCTCAGTAAGTGTCCGACTTTTCGTGACCCCATGGACTGCAGCCTACCAGGCTCCTCTGTCCATGGGATTTTCTAGGTAAGAGTACTGGAGTGGGTTGTCATTGCCTTCTCCGCAAATGAATCATTAGGTAAAACCAATTAGATCTCTATATTTTATCAGCTGAAATTTTCTTTTAATACTCTGTATCTTTTTACTTTTAGAAATGTTGAGAGAGCTCTAAATTCTAAGCAGGTGCTGTTTGCCACCTCTTGGTATTGTTTTCTGGTGGTTCATGTGCTCTTGAAGTCTGCCCCACCCTACAAAATGTTCTCTGAGCTCAGCCTGTATCGTAATTAACTAATTTATTTTGTGGCTAGTTATCACAGAGTGCTTGAGCTTAGTTGCTAGGCAGCAGGTGGATCTTAGTTCCCAGATGAATAATCTAACTCCTGTCCCCTACTCTTTAAACCACTGGACACCAGGGATGTCCATCTCCTGTTCACTGTTTTATCTGCGGCATCTGGACCTGCATCTGTCCCACAGAAGGCCTTCCATCAGTGGCTGTTGAATGAATGTTTTCTTCACACTGGGGCAGAAGGAAGAAGCCTATATACTTGCTTATTTGGGGAAGAAAAAGAAACTTCCAGGCTGAGTTTGACTTAAAAAGATTTCCCATTAGGAAGATTCCTGGATGTAATGATAAATTGATGTAGCTTTAACTGCAGACCCTTTAGAGTTTTTCTGTTTAACCACTTTGTGCTCAGGATCTTTGTAGTTTTTATTATTAATTTTGAAGGGACGAGGTATTTAACAAAATCAAGTGATATAAAGAATTTTGGAAATTATCCAGCTAATTCAAGAAAAGAAAATCATATATATGTTCAAACATAAAGCAACATTGGATGTAATACCATTTCCTTTTATTTACAGTGAGGATAACTTTTTCAACTTGAATATACAAAGTTCTGGGGATATCAAGGAAATAGTCCAATGTCTACTCATTATATTTAATTATTTAATTGCATATTTAAAATTTGATATTTAAAGTCACATACAGGGATGGAAAAATTTTAATTTATGCTATTTCAGACATCTTTGGCATCTTTTTTCTTTTCATTATTACCAGAGTCACAGTTTTTCAGAGCACTTTGTATTTTTGTCTAAATTGTTTGAGACAGAGCACTTTTTGAATCCATGAATGATGGGGGTCACTGGAAATTCAACCCCAAGTCACAAGTAGCCTTTCATATCATTTGGGTTTTTTATTTCTCGAACTGGCTTTCTGACTTACTCTGTGCTGGCCACAGCCTAACTACTTCTGTATTGCTTTTGTATTGATTTTTGAAAGGTTTGATTACAATGACATCCAACACTTGCAATTTTTATACCTCCAGACACTTAATGTATAACAACTTACCCTTTAAAAAGTTCATTCCAAATGGATCCAATCAAATTCAAGTTGGTTATATCTACAAGTGTATAAACTAGTATTTTTTAAAAAAATTTGTTGAAGTATAGTTGATTTACAGTGTTGCATCAGTTTCCGCTGTACGGCAAACTAATTCAGTCATACATATATATATTCTTTTTCATATTCTTTTCCATTATGGTTTATCCTAGGATATTGAATATAGTTATTGTGGTATACAGTAGGACCTTGTTGTTTCAAATTAGTATTAATTAAAGTTAGGTTAATATGTGTTTCTCAAACAATACTTTGTCATTCAAAATAAAGTAATGGAAAGAGTACTTTATAATATGAAAGACTTCATGAGGACTCAAATATTAAAATTTTGCATTTTTTCTGAAGGTTCATTTTAGAAACATGTTAACTTGTGTTTGAGCTTATGAAGCGTTTCCTACTGGGTATTTTTTTTGGGGGGTTTCTGTGCTGTAGGCATTGCCACACCCCACTTTCTTGAACTTGCCTGTTGCCTTCCTAAGACTTAAAAAGCAGTCCTCCCACTTGGCTGGTCTTAACTTATGCCAGGCACCTCTGTCTTATTAACAATCAGCTCCCAGTGGGACCTGCTCTCTTCCAGAGATTCTCCTTGCTCAGGTTTCTGGGAGACAGATTGTGAGATGGAGATTTGCATACACAAGTTATGTTGAAGAGTGGGCTTGGTGTCAGCAGCTTGAGGGAAGGAGGCAAGACTGAGTAGGAGGAGCAGGGGAGCTGCAAGGCAGTGAGCAGGGCCTCAGCCAACCCCAGGGGGAGTTCAGAGATGGCCCCTTGGATTGTCCAGATTGAGTGTTTTTGTACCAGGACATTCAACTGTCATTGGTGTGGTTGTCTTCTAGGGACGGGGAAGAAATTCAGCTGTGACTGTTAGCAGCCAACACTCCCAGCAGCTGGGGGAGTGATGTCTGTGTTCTGTGTTCCTCACTGAGTCCCCCCAATCCCACCCCACAAGAGGGAACTGGGCAGTGCATCACAATGGGCAGTGCAGGGCTAGGACCTTATCCTCATGCCTTCTTGGAGCAGGATCTTATCGAACTTGTCAGAGAAGATGTCCTCCCCTTTGAAGTGCAGTCATCTGTTTTGTTCTGGGGGATTTTCTCTTCTGATCACAGCATCTTGGCTTTTCAAGATTTTAGTTATTGAATTATATGGGAATTATTAGATTGGCCAAAAGGTTCATCATGATTTCTCCATAAAATACAATGAAAAAACCTGAACGAAATTTTTGGCCAACCCAGTACATACGAAGCTCTGGTCCAGGCCTGAAGAAGGTATGGAAAGGTGAATTACCCTAGGTGGTTTCCCTCAAAGGGATTCACAAGCTGGGAAATGGAATGCGGCTAATGAGGGCATGGGTCATAGAAAGTGAGACAAGAGGGGAGGGCATTGTGCAGCAGGTAAATTTTGCCTGGGCAGCATGATGGACACAGCCTGTCCTCTCAGGTGCAGGCTTGGAGGGCAGATTTGGGGGAGGGCCATCTCCTTTTTTAACTCAGAGGATCATGCATTTATATTACTGAAAAACTAGAATATGCAGAGAGTAGAAAGGAAAAAACCCATGATCTTCCCACCCAGATACAATCATTGTTAATCTTCTGATGCATTTTTTCCCCCTCTGTCCCACTCTTCCCTTTTTGAAAATGTGGGAGAGATGATTACTTTCTATAATTTTTGCACTCTGCACTTTTGGCTTAACACTGGCAAAGTGCAGGCAGACTCCAGAATATTACTGCTTGGGTTCAAATGCCAGCTTCCTCACTAACCATGTGACTTTGGACAAGTTAGTAATCTTTCTACACATTACTTTCTCATTCCTAAAATGGGAGCAATGAAAGGGCTTTTTCCAATAGAACTCTTATGAAGATGGAAAGAGCTAAAGTGTGTGAAGTCCTTAACACCATTCCTGGCTTTCAGAAAGTACTCAATAAATGTTAGCAATGATTACTTTCCCTGTATTATTGCATCTTTCTGTATCTCATATACGTCTACGTAATAGTCTGTCCCATGGTTGAACTCTGGTTTACTTTTGTTGGACATCCAGGCAGAATCCATTCTTTTATTGTTATAAAAAATGTTACATTGAACACTTTTGTGCATAAACAATCCAGGAATCTTGTATTTCTTTAGGCTAAAATCCCAGGAAAAGAATTATTAGGTCAAAGGGTAAGCTCTTGACTTTATATGAATGTGTTTTACTGTAAAACGCATTTTTCTACAATTAAAATTTTGTTTATTTAATTGTGGTAAAACTCGTGACATACTATTAGTTAATTTATTACATATGTTTCTAAAGCATTTAATAAAACATGTAACTTAATGTGTTAAGAAAGGGTTTAGAGAGTATGGAATCCATTCTCCAAATTTATTTCCTTTTTCCTACATAGTCATAAACTGAAGACAGAAACCAGGTTACTCCTTATCTGATACCATCAGTTTTGTTCTGGGCATATTACTTAGGAAGGGTCTAGAATCTCTGAATTTTGGTTCCTAAACTCAGATTTCTTAGACATTTGTCTACATTTTTGCATGGAATATTTTAACTTTGATTTCTACATATATATTCATTCACCTGCATGTTAGTTAAATCTATAGATACTCAGATAAAAATATCCGGAGCAAAAGATATTCATATAGTTGATTGCCTTGCCTGTCAATGGAATTTCTAGATAACAGTAAAGAAGGAATTCATAGGGCCTGGACTCCACCTTAGGCCTGTTTGTGCTGATCATGCTCGGCCCCCTTTCCAATGGACTCTGAACTCCGTGTTTAGTGCCTATGAAAACACCAACAGAAGGAAGGATAAGACCCGCTCCAGACAAGAGAACTTTGAAGATCGTATCTAGGTTACTTATCGCCTAAGAGAAAACATACACGAATCACCCCTTCCCCCAGACAGGCCATACATTTTTCTGTATCTAACGGAGTGTAACCTCGGGTTTGTTGATTATTGGCTAATTGTTTGACTGTTTGAGCACATGAGCACATAGCACATGAACAATGGGTTTTGGGGATTGTATTGTCCTTGGTTTATGTAAATCTCAAGAAATTTGGAGTGGCGGGTTCAGACACGTAAACATGGGGTAGAGAGGATTTTCACAAATGCTGGTCGGGGTCCTTGGCTAAGAGGAGACTCTGCCTGGGGCCTGCCAGTGTAAAATCCTGCACTCCACTATCTGCATTGTCCTTCTGACTGAGTTTGTTACCCAGAACGCGTGGCTACAACAATAGTATCTGACAAATTTATAAAGTTTATTCATTGAGGAACCTTCCCAACACTTCAAACCCAAGCAACTTAGGAGCACAGGGACTTTCCTGGTGGTCCAGTGGTTGGGACTTGGGAATCTTACCGCCCAACCTCCGGTTCCGTCCTTGGTGAGGGAACCGAGATCCTGCAAGCCACCTGGTGTGACCAAAAAAACAAAACAAACAAAACCCCAGGAACACTGAACTAACAGAATTAGATTTTTATGGATTCTTCACGACTGCATGTTAATAATTATTTCATCTGTGTTCAAAGATGGTTTTATTTCTTCTTTCCAATCTGTTTTATTTCAGTAACTAAAAACTTGAATAAAATGTTGAATAGAAGTGGCAAGAGTAGACAAAAGAGTAGATACAAGGTTATTGAGACTCTTTATTTCTTTTGTATTAATTTTGGTAAATTATATCTTTCAGAAAACTTTTTCCACTTTATTTCAGTTGTCACATTTGTTGGCATTAATTTTTTCATGGTTGTCCCTATTCTCCTTTTGATATCTGTAGAATACATAGTTTGTTTGTGCTTTCAGTTCTAATATTAATAATTTGTGTTTTATCTTCTTTTTCCTGTGATCAGTCTATCGAGAGGCTCATCAATTTTATCTTGTCAAAAAATAAAATTTTGATTTTACTCTATGCATATTTCTAGTATATTGATTTCTGTTTCATTTCTTTGAACCACAAGTTATTTTACAGTATGTTTCTTAATGTTAAAATAATTGGATATTTCACATATTTCTTTTTTATACATTTCTAATTTAATTATATTATGGTTGGCAAATATACTGTATATGATTTCAGTCCTCTTAAATTCATTGAAACTTATTTTGTATCCTAGCATATGATCTTTACTGATGAACATTCCATGTCACTTTAAAAAAGGTATATTCTGGTTATTAGATGTGGCTTCCATAAATGTCAACTGAGTCAATTTGATTGATTTTTATAGTGAGATTTTATGTATCTTTACTGATTTTCTGACACTTGTTCTGTCAGTTACTGAATAAAGAGTATTGAAATCTTCTATGGGAAATGAGGATTTGTCTATTTATCCCTTTGGTTCTGTCAGTTTTGCTTCATGTATTTTAACACTTTGTTTTTAGGTACACACACATTTATAATCACTATGTCTTTGTGATGAATGACCTTTTGTCAATATGAAATGCCTCTCTTTTCCTCTGATGAGATGGCCTGACCTAAAGTCTGCTTTGGCTGATATTAGTATGGTTGTTTCAGCTTTCTTGTGACTAGTGCTTGCATACCATGTCTTTTTCTATTGTTTTACTTTAAACGAAACTACATCTTAATATTAAAGTGGGTTTCTTGTAGTCTGCATGTAGGTGGTCCTAATTACAATAAGCATGACAGATTTTAGTTTTATTCAGCCTAAAAATACAGAAGGAATGCCATGTTGTGTGCTAAGTTATTTATATCGTGTCTGACTCTTAGTGACCCTATGGACTATAGCCCGCCAGGCTCCCCTGTCCATAGGGATTCTCCAGGCAAGAATAATGGAGTGGATTGTCATGCCCTCCTCCAGGGGATCTTCCCAACCCAGGGATCGAACCTGCATCCCTTAGGTCTCCTATACTGGAAGGCAAGTTCTTTACCACTAGCACCACCTGGGAAGCCCAATGCTATGTTGCTTTATTTAAATATTTAAATAAATTTAAGTAAATTTATTATTTTAGATAAACAGTTGGATAATATTTGGCATGAGAAATATGCACCCATATTTGAAAAATCAGCATACTTCACTATTTGTTTTTTGTTTGTGCCCTTCATTTTCCTCCTCCCCATAAGCCAGGTGGTTAAGAATATAGGCTCTGGGTTCACATCAGCAGGAATCTAACTGTGGCCCAACCCCTCTTTAGCCATGTCTCTTGGGCGAGTGTCTTAACCTCTCCATACCTCAGGCTTTTTTTATCTGTATCATGGGAATAATATTACTTTTCTAAGTGTTATTTTGACAAATAAATGAGGTAATTTATGCAAGGCACTTAACCCAATGCTTGGTATATAATAGGTGCACAGTAACTGTTAGCTACATTATTATTGTGATTGTTATTCTTATTGCTTCTATTACTAAACTTACGATTTATAGGAAAGCAGAGATCTGCTTTCTATAGCAACTTTATTAATCTTTATTTTACTTGGATTTACATAATCTATATTATTTATTCCAAGGAAATGGTACATAGGATGTACTGTAGTTAGATAATCAAGTTATTAAATGTTAAAAAGGGAGCTCTCTTTCAGGGAGTGGGCTGCAGTGGACTATACTTGCCTTATGTCTCTGAGCGATAGAAAAACTCATGAATGAATCCTGGGATCATAAATAGAAGGTTCCGTCTTTTGCAGAAAACTGAGCCTCAGACCCAGGTCAGCTTTGCTGAAGCCTGTCATGCCCCAACTCCACTGACACAGCAGGAGAACCTTCCCAGATTAGAACACAGATAGTTAAATTAGGAAATGATCTGCAAGTGGAAATTCGATGGTATGAAGGCTGAATGTTTACTAGAAGCACAAGAGGCTGGTTGGCCAGGAACAGAGAAAGGGGTTGTGCCCTGAGTAAGAGTTTAGACAAGATCAGACTGGTCAAATTATCTCTGGTGAAGAATTATTATTATTATTATTTACCTCCCAGTCCATTTTGCACTGTTTATAAAATATAGTAAAAATGAGTTGTTAGAAATATATATCTAAAAAGCAAAGACATACAGACTACAAGTCTAACTTTTTCTTTATTATTAATTCAACAGACAGACATAATCTACCAAATTGTTATAAAAGTTGAGTTTGGTTCAGTTCAGTCGCTCAGTCGTGTCCGACTCTTTGCGACCCCATGAATCTCAGCACGCCAGGCCTCCCTGTTCATCGCCATCTCTCGGAGTTCACTCAGACTCACGTCCATCGAGTCCGTGATGCCATCCAGCCATCTCATCCTCAGTCGTCCCCTTCTCCTCCTGCCCCCAATCCCTCCCAGCATCAGAGTCTTTTCCAATGAGTCAACTCTTCGCATGAGGTGGCCAAAGTACTGGAGTTTCAGCTTTAGCTTCATTCCTTCCAAAGAAATCCCAGAGCTGATCTCCTTTAGGATGGACTGGTTGGATATCCTTGCAGTGCAAGGGACTCTCAAGAGTCTTCTCCAACACCACAGTTCAAAAGCATCANTGGACATGTCCACATATGTAGAATTATAAAATAAACCTAGCATGCATAGGGCTAATTCTTGTGTTCAGTCAAAAGAATGTTAGTGGGAATGAACGTCCTTTTTGTCCATGGGGAATTTTGCTGCTAGATTTAATTGAATTGTTGCTTTGTACAGTACTTGAAGTCCAAGGAAAATTTCACTTGTTTAGCAAGTTGGCGAAACAGGATTTTATATAAATCCCAAGTGACTTGATAAACATGCAGTATAAAAAAAAATCTATCCTTAGGCTTAATTCAATTTAATAAACCTCTATGGGAACCTACTAGGTCCCTGGTGGCTCAGACGGTAAAGTGTCTGCCTGAAATGCAGGAGACCTGAGTTCGATCCCTGGGTCAGGAAGATCCCCTGGAGAAGGACATGGCAACCCACTCCAGTACTCTTGCCTGGAAAATTCTGTGGACAAAGGAACCCGGTAGGCTACAGTCTATGGGGTTGCAAAGAGTCGGTCATGACTGAGCGACTTCACTTTCACTTTCATGGGGACCTACTAGAGATGAGGCACACTGCAGGCCTGCAGGATGCAGGAGGAAAGATGGCTTTTGTTCCCAGGAAGCTAAGATTTCAGGAATTGTACATATTACTCTATGAAATTGCTATCTAAAATAGACATCTTGATGAGAAGAGGGCAAGGTGGAGTTTTCCTGCCGCAAACACACACTGTTAACAAACAGAGGCCCTTCAGCACTGAGTGCAAAAATGTCATGGAGTGGCTCACCTTTCTCCATCCACAGCCCACACTCTGTCTTGCCCTTCTCCCAGCCTCCAAAACACCCCCACAGGTAGAGAAGGGGGACGTGGAACAAAGACATTGCTTCCTTAAGGGGCGGTAACATCCTCAAGACCTGAGAGAAGCAACAGAGACTGCAGTTTTCAACCTGTTTTTGGTCACAATGAAAACTTTTGGCGCTTCTCCTCAAAAAATGGAAACATAGGATTCTTCCCTAGTGTTCCGGTGGTTGGGACTCTGTGCTGCTAATGCAGGGGCCCAGGTTTGATTCCCGGTTAGGGAACTAGATCCCACATGCTGCAACTAAGCGTTTGCATACTGCAAGGAAAGAGTCCTCATGCTGCCACGGAGACCTGGCAAAGCCAAATAAACAAATATTAAAAGAAAATGGAAACATGTTCATACAGACAATCCTATGAGCAACTTCTAGACTCCCCTGACACTCACCCAGGGCAAAAGCTGAATCCATTCTTTTTCTAGCACTAACGGTTCTTCCTCCTTCTGTGCTCACTACACAAATGAAAAAACTCCTGAAAACCAGCAATGGGACACAGGAAGCATAAATCTAAACACTCATGCTCAACTACTTGGGAAGGAAACAAAAGAAAACATTAAAAATAATGGCTCTCTATCTCTAGCTTGACATAGAAATATTTTTTTTTAAACAGAAAAAAACTTCTTTAACAGAGCAAGTTGCAAATTTTAATTATATGACACTTAAAATTCTAAAATAGTAGTAAAACCTCTGAGAATAATATAAATTACCTATTTCTATGATGACAGGAAAAATGACTTTTACCTGGTAGATAGTTTCAAGAATTTGCAGGGATAATGGAAAGTAGTACAAAATGATTTGTATTTTTGAAAACAAAGACTTATTTGTGATAAAGGCGAGGAAATGAGATTGTGGTATTATCATTTACCCTCACATTATTCCTTCCTGCCTTTCTCAATCATCCTTTCTACATGTGAGCTCAGGCTATTGATATAGGAGAGACTCAAGATTTATTAAGCTATCAAAAAGAAATAACTTTTTCAAATGTCAAGCAATATTTATGGGAGAAAAACAATCCCTTAAGCTAAGTAGGTGTTTGGAAATGTGATCTTTCAGAAAATATTGAAGACCTTAATAAGATAAGCTGATTGTTCTGGTTCAAATCTGATTTGTTGTTAAATGTATATAACTCAATCAGTCTATGCAAATTTTCCTTCCACAGCCTGAGTCAAACAGGCAGAAATAGCCTTCATCAAAAATAAGCAAAGTAAGTCAGAAAGAGAAAGACAAATACCATATATTAGATAGCATCATCAACTCAATGAACATGAATTTGAGCAAACTTCAGGAGACAGAGGAGGTCAGGGAAGCCTGGAATGCTGCAGTCCATGAGGTTGCAAAATGTCGAATGTGACTTAATGACGGAACAACAATGAATAGTCATTTTATGTGGAATCTAATCCATGATATTACTTACATGTGCTCATTCAAATTAACATATATACAAAATAGAAACAAATTCACAGACATAGAAAACAGACGTGTTTGCCAAGGTGCAGGAGGAGGGAAGGACTGGAATTTGGTATTAGTAGATGTAAAGTAGCTCTTGAGAGTCCCTTGGACAGTAAGGAGATCAAACCAGTCAATCCAAAGGGAAATCAATCCTGAATATTCAAGGGAAGGACTGATGCTGAAGCTGAAGCTCCAATACTTTGGTCACCTGATGTGAAGAGGCAACTCATTGGAAAAGACCCTGATGCTGGGAAAGACTGAGGGCAGGAGGAGAAGGGAGCGACAGAGGATGAGATGGTTGGATGGCACCATTGTCTCAATGGACATGAGCTTGAGGAACTCCAGCATAATGAAGGACAGTGAAACCTGGCACGCTGCAGTCCATGGGGTCCCGAAGAGTCAGACATGACTTAAGCTACTGAACAACAACAATTAGATATAGGATGGATGAACAACAAGGTCCTACTCTACAGCACAGGAAATTATATTCAGCATCCCATGATAAGCTATAATGGAAAAGAATGTAAAAATGAATGTCTGTATGTGGATAACTGAATCACTTTGCTGTACAGCAAAGACTGGCACAACATTGTAAATCAACTATACTTCAGTAAAAAAAAAAAATAAAGTAAAAAAAAAAGAATCAAAAATACTTTAATGCAGAGTTTTTTTTTCAAGTGAACTGTGATCTCACTTTGATTTTCTAATTTTCCTCTTCTTAGCTCCCCTAAACCAATGTTCTGAATACAGAGGATCAGAGGAACAAGTATGAAAATCCTCAGCATTCAAGAACCTATACGGAGATATCTCTGAAAAAAAAAAACAAAAAACACCACTGACCACTGTAAATATAGTTTATTACATAGAGTTGAAACACATGACAGAATTGTATCCCTTGGCAGTACATTCCTATAGCATGAACCTCCACATAACCATTTGACCAGAAAGATGCAGTCACCTAGGAAACTTGCACTGAGGCCAGGGCTGTATTTTGAGTTTATATGTACTTGAGGCTCCTGCGTAATTACAAAAGAGATCCTTGGACCCCAAGAAGATTCTGGGAAAAAATAAGGTTGGGAGGATCAGCTGTGGGCCTAACTTATCAGAGGCAACACAGATGTGGCAGAGACTGCTCATGTCTCCTTAGCACACAGTCTCTTTTTTTCCTTTTTAAAATAGATCTACGCAAGTTTTAGTTGAACCCATAGTCACCTACATAGAGAATGTATTTCCCAGGTTCCCTCATACTGGGTATGGCTCATAGGATTTGAATGAAAGTATTCTATGTACGGAACTCAAAAATGTTAAATCTATAAATGCAGGTTAAAAATAAAGAATGTAAATTTTAAATTAGCTTGTAAGAAGGGCCAATCATTAGTCAGAAACCTCTTAATATTATTTCTTTACTTTCTGTATTTATAATATAATAATGTTTGTAAGTAACTTAAATTCTCAAGAAACTAGACTTTGAGTTCTGAATATACTTGTTTTATTATTAAATATTGTACTAAATTTAATAACAAAAATGTAACTTGTGGTAAGGCCTGCAAGCCTGTTTGGGGTAAGCCTACATTGTTAACACTTCACATTTTCAACGAGGCATGAAAAATGAGATGTGACCTTCCAATAGATCTGAATCACTGGCTAACTCCCTGAGGCCCACACTTCTACATACTCTATTCATCATAACCCCCAGGCAGATGACGGCTACCCGAGACTGGAGATAATAATAAATTGTTCTCCACAAAAACAATCGAAGCTGTGTACAGGGTCGATTGACTCATCTTTTCTTTGTTCCTGGAGAACAAGTGGGGGCTTTGCAGTTCAGAGATTGCAGCAGCAGATCTCTGAGGTCTTTAATAATTTCAGACTGAGCATGGATACCATCTTCTTTGATTAACTCTGACCTTTTGCTAACAGAGAGAACAAATGAACGAAAATGAATATGCTTGGCAGTTAAAAGAACTGCAGCAGGAGTTGCTTTTCTCATATACATGAGACAAAATTTTGATCAAAATTAAATCATTGGAGGGATGAAAGAATTTCTCAGAGCCAGGCTTTCTTCTCTGGGTCTTGAGCCAGGAGCCCACTCTGATACTGAACTTTAAATTCTTGGGAGTATCCATTTCCCCATAAGGCCCTGCCATTTAGGTAGAGTTTTCACCAGCCTTTCAGAATATTGAAGTAATCAGAGTCTACAAAGTTTGATTCTACGAGCCTGACGTGGTGGTGGTGGTGGTGGTTACAGGATGGGACGTGCTGAAGCCCAGTCACCACTTGGTAAAGAGCCCTAGCTTAGGGGTCAGAAGAAGCGAACGCGAGTCCCACATCCTTCACTTAATAACAGCATCAGTTTGGTCAGGTCGTCTCAGCAATTTGAGCTTGAGTTTCCTCGTTTGGAAGAACTTTTCTAAAAACTGGATGACACACGATGTATAGGAAAAGGCAGCAAACTAGAGTGTTATCTAGCAATGGAGACAGACATAGAGAACAGAATTACGGACACAGTCGGGGAGGAGAGGGTGGGGCGAATGGAGATAGTGGCATGGAAACACACACCACCATATGTAACAACAGACAGCCAATGGGAACTCGCTGTCTGACTCAGGGACTCAAACTCTGTAACAATCTAGAGGGGTGGGATGAGGTGGGAGGTAGGAGGAAGGTTCAAGAGGGAGGGGACATACGTGGCTGACTCATACTGATGTATGGCAGAAACCAACACAGTATTGTGAACCAATTATCCTCCAATTAAAATTAAATTTATAAAAAACCCCACTAGATAGTAATACTAAAACAATTTAAAAAGAGTGCCATCTACATATAAGGGATCCTATAGGTTGTGGTTTATTGAAAAAAGTCCAGAAATACATGATTCATAAGTGGACACTTTTTAATGGATTACAGTATATATATTTAGATGTACTCTTCATACTTCTAAAAGGGAACTTGTAACAAGACAAGAAACATTGTGGTTGAATTAAAAAATATCTTTTTTCTTAACAAGTCCAGACCAGTTTGCTGGGATTGGAAGTTAAGAAATTAGCTTATACAAACAGAGGGCACTCTGGAACATCATGATTTGTATTACCAAGAAGGATGGCTGCTTGCTAATGACTGTTTATTTTCAGGTTAGACTTAAGCTCAGATAGCTTTTCAACCATCTGTCAGGCACCCAGTCTTGGAGGCTGCACAGGCACCAAAGTCTCTATCTTTCCCCATGGCCTCCTCTAACTTTCCCCCGAGACCAAGTGTGTCCCCTCTCAGACAAAACAGTCAAAGTCCTTCCTCTAGCATGTGTGTATGTGTTGGCTGTTGAAGGCTCCATCAGTCCTAAGAAAACAGGATAAATCCAAGGACAATGTACAAGGGCGGGAAACCTGGAAACCACAGGCATTTCTTTCTTCCTCTCTACTGCCTCATATACGTCCCCTTGATCGCCAAATCCTGCTGACTTTCCCTAATAATTACCTGTTATTTGTTTTTGCTGTGATATGCACTCAAACCCTTAGCATTTCTTGGTAGAGCTAATGCAAGTGCTCTCTCACAGGTCTTCCTAGCTTCAGTGAATGCTCCCCTCAAATGTCTTCTCCTCGTTCCAGCCAGAACTTGGGTACACAAGCAAAGCTTCTCGTCTCTGCTTAAAACCCTTTGACTCTGGTCCCTGCCTGGACTTGGAGAAGAGTAATGATGCTCAGAGTTGGCTGCCATTTGAATCAGCTAGGAAGATTTTTGTGTCTCCTGGACATAACCTTGCATTTCAGGTGATTTGGCAATGTGTATACTGTGTTTATGAGTTGATTCCCCACCCGATCAAAGAAGAGAAGAGCCTTTTGTGATGTGTCAGATTTCCAGCTGACAGTGTCATGTGCAATGCACTTTCCTGTAAATGCTAAATAAATACTTGTTGACTGATTTACAAGGTCATTTTAGATCTAACTTGAATACTAAGTCAAAGTCAGGCTAGAATATCATATCACTATTTCTGCAAACCTTTTCTCAAGGTCTGGCATTGGTTTTCCTCTTGGAGCCAGGTCATATATAACATGGAAGGCTATTAAAAAAAATCAGAATACATCTTATCTCTGAAACTTACAGGTACAGGATAATCAGTCT
This sequence comes from Neotragus pygmaeus, assembly GCA_006410875.1. NCBI lineage: Eukaryota > Metazoa > Chordata > Mammalia > Artiodactyla > Bovidae > Neotragus > Neotragus pygmaeus. Next base: position 198,949 of record SJYV01028462.1, on the reverse strand, counting down.
TCAAGCTTGTGTACTTTCCTTGACATTTGATGTAACATGTGAGCAGTGAGGAACACAGAAGAAAGTGTTCTTGTGGCCTGCTTCTCTTGGAGTATGGAACATTGGCTAATGTCCAACATATGTAACAAGACAAACATGACCTCTGTCCTCCACATCTGCATGTACAGTCTACTTAAACTCTGAATGACTTTAGTGGAACATTCTGCTCTTAGGTAGGAGTACTATAAAAATTCTACGGTACCCACAAAAGATAGAATTTTCCTTAGTTGGTCAATAAGGACTTGTTAAGCAATGTTAAGTTAGTGACTAAACAGTTACATGAGATTGGATACTATATCTACAGCTTTACTTTGCTTTTTAAAATAAACACCACTGACTGGGGGCTTCCTGGTGGCTCAGATGGTAAAGAATCTGCCTGCAATGCAGGAGACTCAGGTTCGATCCCTGGGATGGGAAGACCCCCTGGAGAAGGAAATGACTACCCACTCCAGTATTCTTGCCTGAAGAATTCCATGGACAGGGAAGCCTGGCGTGGCGTGTCCATGGGGTTGCAAGGAGTCGGACATAACTGAGCGACTATCACTTTCACCACTGAATGGAGTCTTCCTAACACTAACTCACCTGGGATTGAGGTACTGAACAAAAAGGATGTGTTCAACAGAGTCTCTGGAAAATTCCAGGAAGGAAATTTTGTGTTTCCTTGTACCTTCATAACATTTAAAGGGTTAACAGTTCCATTTGTTCTAGAGAAAATTTTATAAGCACTTGCAGCATAGTACTGAACTATGGTAGATGAGATAGAAGTGATTTATTTTTTCTTTCTCAAATGGGAAGAAATCTTTTCAATTTGGATGTAATGGGNGTGTTTCTTGACTTCCTACTTTTGTATTCCAGTCCCCTCTAATGAAAAGGACATCTTTTTTGGGAGTTAGTTCTAAAAGGTCTTGTAGTTCTTCATAGAACCATTCAACTTCAGCTTCTTTAGCATTACTGGTTGGGTCATAGACTTGGATAACTGTGATATTGAATGGTTTGCCTTGGAAACGAACAGAGATCATTCTGTCATTTTTGAGATTGCATCCAAGTACTGCATTTCGGACTCTTTTGTTGACCATGATGGCTACTCCATTTCTTCTGAGGGATTCCTGCCCGCAGTAGTAGATACAATGGTCATCTGAGTTAAATTCACCCATTCCAGTCCATTTTAGTTTGCTGATTCCTAGAATGTCGATGTTCATCCTTGCCATCTCTTGTTTGACCACTTCCAATTTGCCTTGATTCATGGACCTGACATTCCATGTTCCTATGCAATATTACTCTTTACAGCATTGGATCTTGCTGTCACCAGTCCCATGCACAACTGGATGTTGTTTTTGCTTTGGCTCCATCCCTTCATTCTTTCTGGAGTTATTTCTTCACTGATCTCCAGTAGCATATTGGGCACCTACTGACCCGGGGAGTTCCTCTTTTGGTATCCTATCATTTTGCCTTTTCATACTGTTCATGGGGTTCTCAAGGCAGGAATACTGAAGTAGCTTGCCATTCCCTTCTCCAGTGGACCATGTTCTGTCAGCCGTCTCCACCATGACCCGCCCATCTTGGGTTGCCCTGCAGGCATGGCTTGGTTTCATTACTACATACTTATTCTCAATTTCTTAACAAATTTTGTTGTGGATCAGTAACAAATGGTTTGCAGACTGGTCCTGTATTTTGGGGACCTCCTATAGTGTACACTTGTGTTTTTATTAAAAACGCAAACAGTTATGCCTTGAATTTAAGGGGAACTTCTCACTTACATATCAATTAATTTTAAAAAGTATTAATTTTAGCATTTTTAATGTGTTTATTTAAACCCCATCAAAGGGACTTCTCTGGTGGTCTAGTGGTTAACACTCTTCACTTCCACTGCAGGGGCAACGGGTTTGACCCCTGGTTGGGGAACTCAGATCTTGTGTGCTGCTCTGGATGTGGCTAAAAAAACAACCTAAAACACCTTTCATGGATGGATTAAATATATGCTATATATGAAATTAAATGAGAGATGGTTCCGTGTCTAAATAACTTATTGGCTAATAGAGGCGTGAATATCCCTGGCCGTGATATGGAAGGGAAGGTGGTATGCCCAGGAGCACTGTGGATGTGCTGCCCGGGGACCAGGGTAAGGAGCATCCCTCCCATCAGTGGAGGAGTCAGGCGAGCTCTGGAGGAGGTGGCCTTGAAGCCTTGGGAAGATGCAGGAGCAGGCATGCTGGAGGAACGAGTACCTCTCAAAAACCTTGGCATACTTTTTTACGTTTCAAACATCTCTGTGAAGCTGAGAGATGTTAAGAACCTCCACATAGAGAGAAATCGAAGCACAAACATGCAATTGTAAAGCTCGTAGGTGGCATTGAGCAGTTTGTTATGGATTGAATGTATCCCCTCAAAATTTATATATTACAACATGATATACTACCTCCCAATGCAGTGGTGTTAGGAGGGGGCCCTTTGGGAGGTGGTTAGGATTAGATGAGTTTGTGAGAGTGGAGTCCTCAGAACAAGATTAGTGCCTTTTAAGCGTCAGGAGAGAGTTCGCGCTCTTTCTGCTTTCTATGAGGATACACCCAGGAAGCAGCATTCTGCAACCAGAAGAGGGCTGTCACCGGGTCTCCACCACGCTGCCCCTGTGATCTTGGATTTCCAGGCTCCAGAACTTGAGAAATAAGCAAGTGAAAGTCATTCAGTCCTGTCCAACTCTTTGTGACCCCATGAACTATACAGTCCATGAAATTCTCCAGGCCAGAATATTGGAGTGGGTAGTCTTTTTCTTCTCCAGTGGATCTTCCCAACACAGAGATTGAACCCAAGTCTCTCTCATTGCAAGCAAATTCTTTACCAGCTGAGGCACAAGGGAAGCCCTGAGAAATAAATATCTGTTATTTATAAACCTCCAACACCTACCCCACCCAGTCTGTGGTACTTTGTTATAGCAGCCTTTGAACTAAGACACAGGTTCTCTGGACTATTTAAATCTTTGTTTTTTCAACTGTGAAATGAGCCTAATAACATTAGCCTTGTCCACAGGGTTAGAGATAAATGCACAGACATTATATTCCTTAATAAATGTTCATATATTTGTATCACAAAATTCTGACATATTATCCGATACATAGTAAGAATGCAACAAAATGTGACAATTATTAAGTTATTATTAAACAACCGACCAAGGACCATTTGTCAAGTGAGAACTAGGGCTATGGTTGAGGTCATTTTTGGAGGTGGGGGTGGGGATGGAAGGATTCTTCTCAGCATTCCAGCCCCCATTCTTTTGGTAACCTTCCCCCTGGGGAACTGTCAGTCACCCAGGGCACTGACATTAAGAGCTAACTTCATTAAGTTCTCATGGATCTGCTTATCCACTGGCCACAGGGACACATGTGAGCCAGATCTGGCCAGCTGTAATGCTCCATTGCTCTAGCCACAGTGATTGGCTGAAGGATGGACAATTGAATTGAAATCTGGACCAATCAGAATCTTTCACTGATGTTTATCTATAGGCATGTTGCAAGAAAAAAATTACCTTCTCATTCAGGCTTTCTAAGCTTGGCTGAAAATAACTGAGTCTGTCACGAATAGCAGAGCTTAGAGATGGGAAAAGGAGAAGGGGAGAGGGAAGTGAAAATCCCATTAGGTCTCTGAATTTACGCCTCAGCTTTCCAGTTCTTTGAATAAGTACATTCCAAATTTTCTGTCCGTGCACCTCTGACTAATGCAAGGACTAGCTCAGGTTTCCAGATTCTTGTTTCAACGTGTTATTTGTTAGGTCAGGGCTTTTAAAGAGACATCTCCATGATATACTAATTACTCAAGATTATTTAAGAGAGATTCTGGGGTAAAGTTGTTGCATCAAGAGAATAATAAACTGGGAAGTCCCTGGCTGTCCAGTGGTTAGGACTTGGTGGTTTCACTTATCAGGGAACTAAGATTTTGCAAGCCATGCAATGAGGAAAAAAAACAAAAACAAAATCAGCAGTAGCCAACCAAAACACACACACACACAAAACAACAAACAAGAAAACCAAATTGAGAGAGTAGCATTGACATATATATATATATATATATATATATATGCGCTACCGTGTGTGAAATAGATAGCTAATGGGAAGCTGCTGTATAGCACAGGGAGCTCAGCCCAGTGTTCTGTGATGACCTAGGTGGGTAAGATGGGGTGGGGTGGGGGAGGTCTAAAAGGGAGGAGATAAATGTGAACATATAACTGGTTCACTTTGTTGTGTAGCAAAAACTTACACAACATTGTGAAGCAATTGTGTGTATTAGTGTGTTAGTCGCTCAGTCATGTCTGACTCTTTGTGACCCATGGACTGTAGCCCACCAGGCTCCTCTGTCCATGGAGTTCTCTAGGTGAGGATACTGGAGTGGGTAGCCATTTCCTTCTCCAGGGGATCTTCCCAATCCAGGATCAATGAAAAAAAAAAAGAGACTAAAAAAACCCAATGTGTGTCCTGCTATGTTAGAGCTTAAATCCCACTGAGGATGCAAAACACTAAGAAATTAACCAAGGAAACAAACTGAGCTATGACAAATGCCGATAGATGTGTGCTAGGAGAGTCCAGAGAAGAGGGAGAGGCTCATGGTATCTGGGGACTAGCTAAAGTTTAAAGAAGGATGCACAGCTTCCCAGGTGGCTCAGTGCTTAAAAAAAAACAAACCACCTGCCAATGCAGGAGACCCAGGAGATGCGAGTTCAATCCCTGATTTGGGAAGACCCCCTAGAGGAGGAAATGTCAACCCACTCCAGTATTCTTGCCTGGGAAATTCCATGGACAAAGGAGCCTGGCGGGCTATATATAGTCCATAGGACTGCAAAAGAGTTGGACATGACTGAGCATGCAGGCATGCAGGATTTGAGCTAGGCATGGAAGGCAGTTCAGAAAAGTGCCTTAGGAGAGAGCGCAGTAGCTGTGGTGCCTGGGCTTAGTTGCTCCATGGCATGCGGAATCATCCTGGACCAGGGATTGAACCCATGCCCCCTGCAGGTAGATTCTTCTCCACCATACCGCTAAGAGTCCCCCGCCAACAGAATATTTTAAAATAATCCCAGACATCAAATTATTTTACCCTTAGTGAAAGTGAAAGTCACTCAGTAATGTCCGACTCCTTGGACCCTATGGACTATAAAGTCCATGGAATTCTCTAGGCCAGAATACTAGAGTTGTAGCCTTTCCCTTCTCCAGGGGATCTTCCCAACCCAGGGATCAAACCCAGGTCTCTCACATCGCAGGCAGATTCTTTACCAGCTGAGCTGCCCTTAAGTGCTTCATTATTATCTTTAAAAGGGAAGGACCTCTTTCCCTAATATGAGCACAACATTATCATATTTAAAAGATAAAAAATAATAAGTATTTAATAATAAGTATATTCCTTATATACTCTCTATGTATTTTCAGTCCATGTTTAGTTTTCTCCAAGTGTCTCAAGAATGTCTTTGTACTGATTGTTTGTTTGAAACAAGATCTAAAGAAGGTCCACACATATATTTGATTGTGTCTCATGAGTGGCTCAGCTGGTAAAGAATCTGCCTNGGAAGCTGCTGTATAGCACAGGGAGCTCAGCCCAGTGTTCTGTGATGACCTAGGTGGGTAAGATGGGGTGGGGTGGGGGAGGTCTAAAAGGGAGGAGATAAATGTGAACATATAACTGGTTCACTTTGTTGTGTAGCAAAAACTTACACAACATTGTGAAGCAATTGTGTGTATTAGTGTGTTAGTCGCTCAGTCATGTCTGACTCTTTGTGACCCATGGACTGTAGCCCACCAGGCTCCTCTGTCCATGGAGTTCTCTAGGTGAGGATACTGGAGTGGGTAGCCATTTCCTTCTCCAGGGGATCTTCCCAATCCAGGATCAATGAAAAAAAAAAAGAGACTAAAAAAACCCAATGTGTGTCCTGCTATGTTAGAGCTTAAATCCCACTGAGGATGCAAAACACTAAGAAATTAACCAAGGAAACAAACTGAGCTATGACAAATGCCGATAGATGTGTGCTAGGAGAGTCCAGAGAAGAGGGAGAGGCTCATGGTATCTGGGGACTAGCTAAAGTTTAAAGAAGGATGCACAGCTTCCCAGGTGGCTCAGTGCTTAAAAAAAAACAAACCACCTGCCAATGCAGGAGACCCAGGAGATGCGAGTTCAATCCCTGATTTGGGAAGACCCCCTAGAGGAGGAAATGTCAACCCACTCCAGTATTCTTGCCTGGGAAATTCCATGGACAAAGGAGCCTGGCGGGCTATATATAGTCCATAGGACTGCAAAAGAGTTGGACATGACTGAGCATGCAGGCATGCAGGATTTGAGCTAGGCATGGAAGGCAGTTCAGAAAAGTGCCTTAGGAGAGAGCGCAGTAGCTGTGGTGCCTGGGCTTAGTTGCTCCATGGCATGCGGAATCATCCTGGACCAGGGATTGAACCCATGCCCCCTGCAGGTAGATTCTTCTCCACCATACCGCTGAGTCCCCCGCCAACAGAATATTTTAAAATAATCCCAGACATCAAATTATTTTACCCTTAGTGAAAGTGAAAGTCACTCAGTAATGTCCGACTCCTTGGACCCTATGGACTATAAAGTCCATGGAATTCTCTAGGCCAGAATACTAGAGTTGTAGCCTTTCCCTTCTCCAGGGGATCTTCCCAACCCAGGGATCAAACCCAGGTCTCTCACATCGCAGGCAGATTCTTTACCAGCTGAGCTGCCCTTAAGTGCTTCATTATTATCTTTAAAAGGGAAGGACCTCTTTCCCTAATATGAGCACAACATTATCATATTTAAAAGATAAAAAATAATAAGTATTTAATAATAAGTATATTCCTTATATACTCTCTATGTATTTTCAGTCCATGTTTAGTTTTCTCCAAGTGTCTCAAGAATGTCTTTGTACTGATTGTTTGTTTGAAACAAGATCTAAAGAAGGTCCACACATATATTTGATTGTGTCTCATGAGTGGCTCAGCTGGTAAAGAATCTGCCTGCAATTCTTGGATTCGATCCCTGGGTTGGGAAGATCTCCTAGAGAAGGGAAAGGCTTCCCACTCCAATATTCTGGCCTGGAAAATTCCATGAACTGTATAGTGCATGGGGTCACAAAGAGTCAGACACAACTGAGTGACTTTCACTTCACTTCACTTGAGTCTCTGGATGAAATACAAGCTGGAATCAAGACTGCCAGGAGAAATATCAATAACCTCAGATATGCAGATGACACCACCCTTATGGTAGAAAGAGAAGAGGAACTAAAGAGCTTTTTGATGAAACTGAAAGAGGGGAGTGAAAAAGCTGGTTTAAACTCAACATTCAAAAAGTGAAGATCATGGCATCTGGTCCCATCATTTTATGGTATATAGATGAGGAAACAGTGGAAACAGTGTCAGACTTAATTTTCTTGGGCTCTAAAATCACTACAGATAGTGACTGCAGCCATGAAATTAAAAGATGCTTGCTCCTTGGAAGAAAAACTATGATAACTCTAAGCAGCATATTAAAAAGCAGAGACATTACTTGGCCGACAAAGTTCTGTCTAGGCAAAGCTGTGGTTTTTCTAGTAGTCATGTGTGGTTGCAAGAGTTGGACTATAAGAAGGCTGAGCGCCGAAGAATTGATGGTTTTGAACTGTGGTGTTGGAGAAGACTCTTGAGAGTCCCTTGCACTGCAAGGAGATCAAACCTGTCAACCCTAAAGGAAATTAGTCCTGAATATTCATTGGAAGGACTGATGCTGAAGCTGAAGCTCCAATGCTTTGGCCACCTGATATGAAGAACTGACTCATTAGAAAAGACCTTGATGCTGGGAAAGACCAAAGGCAGGAGGAGAAGGGGCCACAGAGGATGAGATGGTTGGATGGCATCACTGACTTGACAGATACGAGTTTGAGCAAGCTCTGGGAGTTGATGATGGACAGGGAAGCCTGGTATGCTACAGTCCATGGGGTACAATGAGTCAGACATGACTGAGTGACTGAACAACAACAATTTGAGTCTCTTGAGTCATCAACAATAATTCTCACTTACTCCTTTCAAAAACTATGTGTTTGTTGAAGGAAACTGCTCATTTTTCCCATGGAATTTTCCACATATTGGGTTTGGCCGCTTGTACCATCAGGGTGCAGTTCAAAATTCTCCTCTGTTCCCTGAGTTTCCTGGAAATTGGTCATAATGAGGTCCAGGGCTTGATTAGATTCTGCTTCAGTTATTGTTGTTATTTTGAGGGGCAAGAATACTTTATAGATGGTGCAGAACAGTTCCTAATGCCTTTCATTAGGACATTAATATCTGGCTACTCCTTTGTAGTGATGTAACAGTTGATCAGCAAATTTTAGCTAAAAATGCTGCTGTGGCTTTTTTTTTTTTTTTTTTTAACTTTCTTTCTGTATCTCCCTGGGATTCTGAGGCTGTGAGGGCTGGGCTGCTGGACAAATCTAATTCACAGACCAGGGCTGCACTCAGAATCACCCTTCCTCCGGGACCAGGGAGGCTTTTTTCCTGGGCCAAGCTTATGACTGACCTTTGTGCACTTCCCTTGGGTGGTAGAATTTCCCAGGAAGCTATTCAGGGCCTCAGGCAAATAAGATTCTTGCCTACCAGTCTGTCAGACACTTCTGAATTTCTGAATGAAGTGAGGAAAGTCCAAAGAGATTTGTCAGGATGTGTGATATTAGATTTCTTTAGCAGGATTGCTTGTCACTTTGCCACTCTCCAATGAAAAAAATTCCCACTGATTGTGTCTAAAGATGCAAAATAAAATGAAGAATCAAGGCAATTTCACAGGAAAATATGAAGCCATGGAAACTTATAGAGCAATACAGTGGGACTTTTCTTTTCCTTGATGGTCTTGAATTATATAGCTTGCCCTTTGAACTGGATAATTTGATTATGTAGCCAAATCCTTTGGGTAATTTATGTTTGCCCCCTAGATGATTATGACCATCCTGCCCTCTATGTAGGAAGATAATTGTGTCAGCTTCCGATTTTTTAAACCTAGAGTAAAATTTGTATGACGGTAAGCTTTCAACAGAGGAAAATGGTTTTATGTAGATTGGTGAACATGATGATTTAGTTTTTCATTCATTTGATCCAGCTGCTAGAGAGAGTTCAGCTTTAGAAATTAGGAAACTCTATACATGCTTTTGTCCTTTATAGGATCTTGAGATCCTTTGCGAAATACAGGGTAATAGGAAGCAAATGCATCTGCTCTGTCTTCATGTTCTCTCATAATACCTTGTGTTTGGGGATGTTTCATTTCTGTGTCTGCCCTGAGGGCCTCTTCTGTGTCGGGTGATATGCTGACCTTCTCTTGGATTAATTTCCACATTCAGGCAGGTTTTCTTTTTTCATAAAACATTAGACAAAATGAACAAATGTGTGATGTTAAAATGTTTGGAGAGGTGTAACGAAGCGTTTTTTGTGTTTTTTTTTCTGCATCTTTTCATAAAGTGGGCTTCTCAAATTTATTTACTTCATCTTAGGCTTTCTTTCCTTTTTTCTCTTTTTCACTGAAAGCTGAACTAGATAGCATCCCTCGAGGAACTTTATCTTATACATCATTGTTTTCCCAGTTCAGAGCACAGTGCCTGGCCCATGGCAGGTGTCCAGTGAATATTTACAGAATGAGTTAATGAGTAAAAATGAACTTGGGGAATTTTCTTCCCTCTTTCCAACCTCAGATTCCCCAACCAGGGCACCTGGGTTTATTCTGATTTTTATGAAACTCTGGATATCAATTATAAGCCATTCCCTTTGCCTAGAGAGAGTTAGAGATTTATTTTTCTTAGATAAATGCTCCCCTAAATTCAAGTTGCTAACTCCAGTGTCTGGGTAATCCTAGAATCAGGTTGGAACATTGTGGCCAAGGGCTGTGGCTATAGAAAAACTTCCAAGACTGAAGTCAAAGATAAAGTCACTGTATTAATTTCCTGCTGTAAAGTTACTGAGGTGGCTCAAAAGAACAGGAATGTATTCTGTCACAGTTCTGGAGGCCAGAAGTCTGCAATCAGTATCCCTGGGCTGAGACCGAGGTGCTGGCAGAGAGTCCCTCTCGAGAGGCTCGAGGGGAGAGTCTGTTCCCTGACTCTCCCAGTGAGGAGATGGTGCCTGAGGCTGCCAGCGCTGCTTGGCGGCTGCACCTGAAATATTTATCAGTTTTATTCTGAAAGTGGGTGGATAGAAAAGAATGCAAAATTTCAAGATAGAAATATGCCATTAAAAATTACTCTTTGCAGCAGAAATTGCAACTATTTGCTAGTCTCCAGTAGTCAAAGCTATGGTTTTTCCAGTAGTCATGTACAGATGTGAGAACTGAATCCTAAAGAAGGCTGAGCACTGAAGAATTGATGCTTTTGAACCGTGGTGCTGGAGAGGATTCTTGAGAGTTCCTTGAACAGCAAGCAGATCAAACCAGTCAATCCTAAAGGAAATCAACCCTGAATATTCATTGGAAGGACTGATGCTGAAGCTGAAGCTCCAATCAATATTTTGGTCACCTGATGCAAAGAGACAACTCATTGGAAAAGACCCTGATGCTGGGAAAGATTGAGGGCAGGAACAGAAGCGGACGAATGACAGAGGATGAGATGGTTAGATGGCATCACCAACTCAATGGACATGAGTTTGAGCAAACTCCAGGAGCTAGTGAAGGACAGGGAAGCCTGGGATGCTGCAGTCCATAAGGTTGCAAAGAGTCGGACACGACTTAACAGCTGAACAACAACAGCAACAAGTACCCCTTTTCTTTTTGTTGTGTACCCCCCTCTTCCTGAACTTTTAGCAGGTAGAGATGATGGGGACCAGCCTTTTTTGCAGCAGATGAGGCTATACAATCTAGTTCTCACTGTTTGAGTCATCATTTTGGAGTCTCTTTGTTATAGCAGCTTAGCCCACACGTGAACTAACACAGACAAGATTAGGAAAGAAGCTCATTTCTTGGTTTCCACTACTGCTGTTTGTCTATTTGCTAAGATATGCTGGATGACAGATATTAATGTTGCTTTGCATTGCTCTGTAATTTTATAAGGACAGTTCTTCATTGCAAAAGAAAATAGTTATCACAAGCTGTGTTTGTGTAAGCTGATTATCTTGCTTCTTCTACATTGGGTTCACTTATGCCTGCTTAGAAAGTCCTGTTTTCCTGTGAATTGCTAGAGTGGACTTTTCATTAGTTAGTACGAATGTGTCATCACTGTGTGTTGGTCTGACAAAGCCTTTTGGGGACTCTTGAAAAGACTTCATAAGAAATACAATTTCTCTTACGTGTGTTTAAATTCACAAAAATAACCTCTGGGACATTGGCTAAAGAGAATCTCTCCTAAACCCTATTGAAAACAGATCACTTCTTTTTCCTTTATAAAAGAAAAAGATTTAAAAAAAATGTTTTACAAAGGCAACTCATTTCAATTATTAAGAAGCAGTAAATACAAAAAATTTTTTTAAAAGAACAAAATAGAATGAAAAGAAAACACAAAAATTTCACAAGCCTGCTATCCAGTTAACAACTTGATATGTATCCTTTCAGTGCTTTTTCTATGAACATATGTATGCTTACTAAAATCAGACTATATCTTTATCTTATTTTGGGCCATGCTATGTCTTTGTTGCTGCACGGGCTTCTCTCTAGTCACGGCGCGCGGGCTTCTCATTGCAGTGGCTTCTCTTGTTGTGGAGCATGGGCTCTAAGGCATGTAGCCTTCAGTAGTTGCAGCTCCCAGGCTCCAGCACGCAGGCTTAACAGTTGTGGTGCATGGACTTAGTTGCTCCCAGGCGTGTGGGATCTTCTCTGACCAAGGATTGAACTCGTGTCACCTGTATTGGCAGGTGGATTCTTTACCACTGAGCCACCAGGGAAGCCCCAGACTATATCTTAGAGCACTCTGTAATTTCTTCCTTAAAAGAAAAACCAAGTATTTTTGGTAAATATCTCACTTTGACTAGGATGATTACCTTGGTAGCTGCAGAAGCAGACAGGGCTCTCGTGGAGGTATGGTGGACCTCCTATAGGGTGAATTTGTGTTTTGTATGTAACATGTGCATTTTCCGACCATAAATGGTGTGAGGTAGGGGCGCCATGACCTGTCTGTAACCTGTAGAAGCTTTGCTCATGATTTATAAGTATGAGAATCTACTTAGCCTGTTGATTCAACTCTGAATCACAGGCTAGTTATTTATTCTTTCTTTTACATGATTGTAATGAGAGAGAGTTGTTTGCTTAATTCATTCAAAATAAGGGTCTAATACTGTGCCTATGCTTCTTGCCTCTTTTCATTTTGAAAAAGTAAGAGGAATAGAATGCAGCTGATGTGCTGAGCGTTTACCAGGTGCCAGGCACAATTAAGCACATCACACAATAGCGTTTCAACTTCACAAAACCTGTGGGGTAAATATTGTTAGTCCCTTAGTCCAATTTCATGTTGCAAAATGGAGACTCAGAGAGATTAAGCAACTTTTGCATGTTCTTAGAGATAGTAAGTGTCAACACTGAAATTTAAACCCAATCTGTGATTTCTAAGCCTACCTTTTAATCACGGTGCTTATTGTCTCCAGAATGAAATTGATTTACTTTTGCATCTTATTCTTCAAATACCCCAATCCCATCAACTCTTTAAGACTACAGCTTGTAACACATATCATTAGTTCATGTTCTAATAACAAAGAAAAGTGCTGCTAAACTATAATTGTAAGATGCATTTCAATTTCTGAGAAGTAATCATGTGAAAAGTAGGTAAGTCTTAGAATCAATGAAATATGATAAAATTATAGAACTACTTTTCATAGAAATAAGAGGCTAATGCTGTGTTACCCACTTGCATGAGTGGTGCTGACAATGTAACTTGTTGGCGGGTCTGGTATATTCTCAGGGTGAGTTCTCAAAGGCAGGACCATACATAATTTCCAAGTCACTTGCAGAAGTGTTAGTTGTGTGGTTGGATTTGTTGCTGCAGTTGGATAAGTCATTATTATTCCTGCCAATGGTCCCAGAAGCTTGGAATCACCAAGCTGCCTAGAGCTGCTTGAAAATAATAATAGAAAAAGAGAACAGGGGCATAATGGATGAGGTGTGTACAGCCTGTGTATTTGTGATTCTGGATGTAGGATGTGTACTTCTAGCAATTCTCTCCCTGCAGTGATTTATTGAACAATGACAATAGCAATGTTTTGTGGTTTCCAGGAAATATCAGCCAAAAAAATGATCACCAAAGAAGGAAATGAAATCAGTCCGGCAGAATTATTCCAGGAGAGTAGGATGAGACCAATAGCGTGAACACTGAGCCTTGAGACATGCCTGCAGAGAGGGGGTGAGAGCAAGATGAGAAGGAGAAAGGTGGGGAAGGGAGCAGGTAAGAGAGAGGGAGGTGTGGGGAGAAACCACAAAGGGTAAATCACAGAAGCTGAAGAAGGGTAGAATTTCTTAAGGCAGAGTTGGTCACTGGGGGTCCAGTGCAATAGAAGGGTTCATTGGCTAATGACTATTTGCTGGTCAAAGTGGCAGAAACCAAAGAGGAACTAAAAAGCCTCTTGATGAGGGTGAAAAAGAAAAGTGAAAAAGCTGGCTTAAAATTCAACATTCAAAAAACCAAGATCATGGTATCCCATCCCATCACTTTATGGAAAATATATGGAGAAGAAGTGGAAAGAGTGACAGAGTTTATCTTTTTGGGCTTAAAAATCACTACAGATGGTGATTGCAGCCACGAAATTAAAAGACTTGCTCTTTGGAAGGAAAGCTATCAAACTTAGTGTATTAAAAAGCAGAGACATCACTTTGCCAACAAAGATCCGTATAATCAAAGCTATGGTTTTTTTTCAGTAGTCATGTACAGATGTGAGAACTGGATCATAAAGAAGGCTGAGTGCCAAAGAATCGATGCTTTCAAATTGTAGTGCTGGAGAAGACTCTTGAGAGCCCCTTGGACAGCAAAGAGGTCAGACCAGTCAATCCGAAAAGAAATCAACTCTGAAGATTCATTGGAAGGACTAATGCTGAAACTCTAATATTTTGTCCACCTGATGCAAAGTGCTGACTCATTGGTAAAGACCCTGATGCTGGGAAAGATTGAGGGCAGGAGGAGAAGGGGATGACAGAGGATGAGATGGTTGGATGGCATCACTGGCTCAACATGAGTTTGAGCAAACTGCGGGAGATTGTGAAGGACAGGGAAGCCTGGCATGCTACAGTCCATGGAGGTGCAAAGGATCAGACATGCCTTAGTGACTGACCAACAACAAAAGAGAACAGAAAGCAATTGGAAGGCAAAGACTCTCTTCCTCTTTATAATTGTATCAGAAATGTTACTGATATAGAAATAAGGGTGGGAGGTTTCCACATAATTGCTGGATGGGGCCTCATGATGTGAGTGTTTGTCTTACGGGTCTTCTAACACTGGAGCTCACCTTCCTCCGCCTCCTTATATCCTGCCCTCCCTTAAGAGCAGGACTCCTCGCTTTCCGGATTACTTCCTGCCTCTTGGGCTGAACTTTCTCAATCACCTTGTTTGGATTATTTTGCCTTTTCTTGCACCTTCAGTATGGACTCTCCTCATTTTTTTTCCCCCTTAACCCTGTTATCTCCCCTCCCATTTATATGCTGTCTTTGGAAAATCCCATTTATACCCCTGGCTTCAATGATCATCTATTTTCTGTGATGCCTGAAACACACTTCTAGTCCAAACTCTCATCTCAATTCCTGGCTCAGCCTCTTGTCCCTTCTTCCCTCCCGTCTGTTCTATCTGATAAATTTTGCAGCAAGGTGTACATGGCCCAAGAGAATGTGTACTTCAGGCACTAATTTCACCCTTAGCCTGATCTTATGTTTTCTGCTTTCATTTTCCCTCTCCCTCTCCACTATCTCTTACCTGGACTTCAATCATTTTCCTGTCTTTCATCTCAGTTTGCTTTCGTTCTCCCAGTGTGAACTCTGTAACAGGCAAATTGGATCAAATCGGATGGAAATTCTTTAATGTCTCACCACTGCCTACAGGTTAAAACAAATGCCTTTCCCCGGGACACAAGTCCCTTCATGATCCGGCCTCTGATCCGGTCTCTGTCTACTTATCTGGTTTCATCTGTACCTATTTCCCACTCAAGTTTTGACTCAGGAATGCTGAATTACTGGTAGCCATGCCTGTCCCATTTCTTTCCTCTGCTTGAACAGAACCACCTACCCGACCAACTCCATCTGCTGGACCAACTCATGCTTGTCCTCAGTTCTCTGACTCCCAGTCTAGATGCCTCATTACTCAAGCTCCAGTTGTACTTAAAAAAAAAAAAATTTAATTGATTAATTCATTTGGCTGCACCTGGTCTTCTTTGCAGCATGTGGCATCTTTAGCTTCAGCATGCATGTGTGGCCTAGTTCCCTTGACTAGGGATCCAACCTGGGTCCCCTGCATTGGGAGTATGGAGTGTGGACCTCTGGACCACCAGGGAAATCCGCAACCCTGCTTTTGCATGTGCCTTTTACATCCACTATTGCCTCATTACTGTCTGCTCTCCCCTGCTAGACTATAAGGGTTACAAGAGCAAGGAATCCCATCTCATCATTGTAGTTTTTTGCTTAGTACTGTCCTGGTGTTAAAGAAGAAATTTTTGGTGTCTCTAAGGATAGTTGTGTCCACAAGGAGTGCATTTGGGCGTGTATTCTGGTTTTTGAAACAGTCGTTCATTTAGGCAATATTTAAAAAAAAATCAGATTCTTTCTCTTAAGGTCAAGTTATATATTCATTTTGTTTATAAATGTAGGGACTTCCCTAGTGGTCCAGTGGCTAAGACTCTGCACTCCCAATGCAGGGGGCCCAGGGTTCAATCCCTGGTCAGGGAACTATATCCCACATGCTGCAACTAAGAGTTTGAATGCTGCCAATGAAAAAAATCCCATATCAGAATGAAGACTGAAGATCCCGTGTGCCGCAGCTAAGATTCAGAGCAACCAAATTAACAAATAGTAAAAAAGAGAAATCTAGCAAATCTCATTATTTCAAGTGTAGGATTTAATATTTGATCGTATTTACAAAAGCAAACTTCTGTGCATTCGAGACTGTAATTATGACCAAAAAGTATGTCGAGTCCCTCTTTAAGTACTTTAGACATCTGGCTGTTAAACCTACCTCAGTGTTTAATTCCTATCAACCCAATAATTAAACATGTGACCACAAATCACATGTAAATCATCCATTGTTTTCCGTGTCCAGCCTATGCTAGCAGCTTGCTCCCTGTCTGCTTCAGCTACAGTAGCCATGGTTGGGAACCACGGTTGGGATCAGCCCTTCCTGATCTTCAGGCTGGATATCCTGGCTCCTTCTCCGGAAGCTGGCCTGGACTGTTCCCCAGGGACTGTCCTCTTGCGTCCATCTGCAGAACTCTTCTCCCTCACTGAACAGCACCCCAGGCACCTAGCACGGTGTATCAGGGACTTCAATAAACTGTGCAGTGAGTTCGTGGAGAGTTAAGGTAGAGAGTATTTATCTTGTTAACAACTGCAGTGATAACACTGTGGGTTAGGGAGCATCTTCCCTGTTTACAAACCTTTTTCCTGAGAGTCGCCGCTGGCACCTCCCAGCATTACCGTGAGCTTAGAGGCACTCTTAGCTGCTTCAAAGGATAAGACACAGCCTATTTAACTTGCCAGAGTTCTTCTAACAGAGATCAGGTCTCTGGGTATGGGCGATGCTTGCCTTGTGGACCTGTAAAATGAAAATGTCCTTTTTCATAATGAGGTTTCTGAAATAGTCCTTGTTTTACAGAAACTCTAGCAATTAGCCAAGTTGGAACTGGCAATCCCCAGTGAAAGGACCAGATATTTCCTGTGCGATTGTTTCTATTTATGACAGAGGTGGCACGAGATTACTGGGGGAAGGAAGATTTTAACTGTCAGTCGACATTTTATCCCCTTGTGTGTGATCTGGCAGAATCCTGACGTTGTGATCTCCTTGAAGGTCATCTTGAACCTTATATGTGCCCTTAACTTTCCTTCCAACCAAATGGCAACAGCACAGCCTGTTGGCTATATCATACTTATGTATATTTATATCTTACTCGCTTTTAGCAATAGCAAACCGCAAGCCATCCCACTTCAGAAAAATCAAGATGCCTTTCATTTCTTTGGCAACTGCACTCTCAGCTTTTTAAAATTTGTTGAGAAGGTAGTAGAGAAAAAAATGGTTATCTCACACAGTATGTAATTATTTTTTCAAAGCAATCTTATACCTGAAAATAAATTTTTTTTTTGGCCATGCTGCGAGGCATGTGGGATCTTAGTTCCCTGAACCAAGGATCCAAACCATGCCCTCTGTAGTGACAGTACAGATGAAAATAGTGGGAATCCAATAAATGAAATGTACTATAATTCTTTCCTATACTACTCTCTTATATATCATTGCACCTGCTTACCACTCTTTTGCTTCCAACACTTACATACACATTAAAAAATTAAGTATGAGCCTAAAAGAGAAAAAAACCAAAGATATATTAAGTATGTGCACTGCCTATAAATGTCTACTTATTTCAATATTAATGTGATATTAAAAAATTCAGAAAACAGATTATACACTAACAGGTTAATGGCAATTTTTTATTATACAAGGTAAGTACGTAAGCAATTCACATATCTTAATCACAATTTGGAATAAACACTAATCCAGTCTAGCAATAAGCTGGGTACTTGCTTTTGTAAAAGAAAAGAAGTCAGGCATCGCTAGTGAAGAAAAGCAGTGGTGAAGATTCCTAGTGGTCTGCCAGACTCCACCCTCCCATTCTTCCTTAGTATTAGAATGGTGCTGGAGATCTTGGCTGCATTTGCAGGGACTGTGTTTCCCACTCCCCTGCCTGAATCTTTCCAGCAAAGATTGGCCACGTGATGCAGCGCTTGTTAATGGAGCCTGTGTGCAAGTTTTGGAAGCAATTAAAAAAAAAAAAGTATTTATTTATTCGATTGCATCAAGTCTTAGTTGCAGCATGTGGGATCTATTTCCCCGACCAGGGATCAAACTCAGGCCCCTTGTACTGGGAGCTCTGGGTCTTAGCCACTGGACCATCAGGGAAGTCTCTTGGGAGCAGCTTCTGATTCACTTGCTTACCAGGGAACTTCTGGTCCTGGAATCAACTCTTTCCCCCTTTCTTACAGTCTGGCCTGGCCACAGCTTGGATAACCTTGGAAACTGTGTGTTGAAGAACTGCCATCTTCAGGCCTGGAACAGGGGTAAACCCACTTGGAAGTCCCACACTGGACTGTTAGATGCGCAAGAGCTGAAGACATACATCCTGGAGCCCCGTTTTCCCCTCTTTTAAATATGCTGCTCCTCAGGCTCCTTCTCTGTACAGTTCCTTCTGATACCCTGGCCTGTGGGTCGGTACCTCCTTATCTTTTCATACAAACTCTTGTTAGGGCCTTTACTCTCGTCCCATCTCTTTGGGGCACCTTCTGGTCTCCAAGCCTGCCCTCTGCACAGCAGCTGAATGAACTCCCTGAAACTAAGCCTGAAGAGACCTCGTCTCAGAAAAGGACTATGACACCCGCTCAGCCTTTGGGCTGCCCCTCCCCTCCAGCCCGCCCAGCTCTCCTCCATGGATACTTTTCTAGGTAAGGAATGAATTTTCCTGATCACTGCAGGTATTTTTACAGGTGGCTTTTTCAAATTAGTATCTAAGCAAGTATTAGTATCTGCATTTGATTTTTCTTCTAAGTGTTTTTTCCCCATGTATCAGTGCTCATCTCCCATTTCCTGCTTTCACTGATTTGTTGGTAAAACCAGGTCATTTGTCCTACCTAATGAATACACCCTGGATTTGTCAGATTTCTTTGCTGTGAGGTCATTTAATGTATTCTTTTTGTCAGATCTTTTAGCAGGCATGCTAGTTTGGCCTAGAGAACAAGCTATGGGGTCCTGGTTGCTGATCTTATTACAGTGCGTTAGATAAACCTCTTATGTTCTCCATATGTTAATCCTCCCCTTTTTCCCCTGCCAGCTCCTCCATTCCTATCTTTGTTTCTCTATCTGAAAAAAGAGGGTGACAGTAATATGTCCTACCTTCAGGATGGCATGAGAGTGAAATGAAGTGCTTTATGGAGTAAATATTAAGGTTCTTAGGAAGAAAGCACTATATAAGAATGATAAGAACAACTTTTCTTAGGCTGCTGGGAATATGGAGAATTTGGCAATAGAAAAGCTTTCATGCCCCATGGGAGGAGGCATGAAGTCACTGGATATAGAGATCGATACTGTTCTTTTCCTCCCTGCATGTATATCATGGTGTCTAGCCTTAAATGGTAAAGGAGGTTGCAAAAGGAAAGCAATACAATTAGAAGTGTCACATCACATTAAGCTTATTCTGTTTGTCTTCTTCATTACTGCTTCTAGTAACTGTGAGTGCCGTGTAAGGATCTAGTTGGCTCTTTACTCTGGATGGTGTGATCGTAGCAATACTGGATGAAAAGAACATTCTGATGTGGGAAACTGCATTGCAGATGATGAGAAGTCTGGAGAGGGGGCCGATGACCTCTCAGTTTGCTCAGTAGACCCTGGAATCTCAGGTCAGGGATTGCCGTCCAGTGCTGCTCTGTCGTCCCCCTCGCCAGCTGCCTGCACTTCGAACTGCTCTCTTTACGGACCCGGATTCCTGAACATAGTCTGCCACAGGGTCCCCTCTCCTATTCTGGTCAAGGCTTGAGGTGTCAGCATCTCCTGCCCTAAGTGAACAGGGGAACCCTTGGTCACAAAAAGGCTGGTTGCCATGTGTTCTGTTGGGATTTGACACCATAGCCACATATAAAAGCTCAGGGCGGTCTTTTGAGTTTGAAAGACTGAAAAGTAATTTCAATATTTAGAAGACACAGAATAGCATTTCTGCTTTGGCGTTTGCCCCGTGTTCTGGGGAGACTGCTTGCAAACCTTGGCTCCCCCTCCTGGCTTTAGTCACGGTGTCGCATCCTTTAAGCAAGAAACCCTGGGAAATCCAGACAGCACTTGCTAAGGGCCTTTATAAATGGAACATGATACTGAGCAAGAAGCTTTTTACTTGGTAGAGTGGGCTGCATGGTGTCCCCCTGAAAGGTATGTTTACCTGGAACCTCAGATAGTGGTCTTATTTGGAATAACAGTCTCCAAAGATGTAATTACGGTAAGAATCTGGAGATGAGATCACCCTGGGTTTCGGTTGGCTCTGAATCCAATGACGAGTCTCCTTAAATGAGGCAGAAAAGCGGGATACAGAAAGGCAGAGGAGGAGAGGCTCATGTGGAGACAGAGACAGAGGTCAGGGTGATGCTCCTTCAAGCCACAGGACATTTGGAAGCGCTAGAAACCAGAAGAAGCAGGCAGACTTTTCCCCCAGAGCTTTTGGAGGAGTGCCATCCTGCCAACACCCTGATCGCAGGCTTCCTGCTTCCAAAATGTCTATTTAAAAAAAAAATTGGAATGTATTTGCTTTACAGTGTTGTGTTAGTTTCTGCTGTACAACAAAATATCCCTTCCCTCTTGGACCTCCCCCACCCCTACCCCTCTAGGTCATCACAGAGCTCTGAGCTGAACTCCCTGTGCTATATAACATTTTTCTGCTCTTGTTGTTCAATTGCTAAGTTGTGTCCGACTCAAGGGACTGTAGCATGCCAGATTTCCTTTTCCTTCACTATCTCCCAGGATTTGCTCAGATTCTTGAGTTGAGTTGGCTGTGCCATCCAGTCATCTCATCCTCTGCTGCCCTCTTCTCTGTTTACCTTCAGTCTTTCCCAGCATCAGGGTCTTTTCCACAAGTCAGTTCTTCACATCAGGTGGCCAGAGTATTGGAACTTCAGCTTCAGCATCAGTCCTTCCAGTGATTATTCAGGGTTGATTTCCTTTAGAATTGACTGGCTTGATCTTGTTGCTGTCCAAGGGACTCACAGAGTCTTCTATCTATTTTACACTCGGTGGTGTTTGTGGTGATTCGCTGCAGCCATCCTAAGAGACTCATACCCTTGGCCAATATGAAGACTTTACCCTTTGCCATTGAGTCACTTACAAGGAATTTGAGCTTGAAAAATTATTTCCCTGTCCAGGTAAACTCCAAGTCATACTTTTCCATGAGCAAAAGCTGACAATTCTTAGACGAGTTCTTGCTAAAAGCTGAAGTTTTAGAAAGAGGTGAATGAAGAGATTGTGATGTTTGATCCATCTGATCAGTTAGAAAGGATCTCAAAAAAAAAAAAAAAAAAAAAAAAAAGGGATCTTACCTGGAG